>JAWMRA010000041.1:39665943-39833105 GCA_035584735.1 Pseudotriccus pelzelni
TCTCCCGCGGCTACGCGGGGACGCGGCCGGGCCGCCCCGGGGGGCTGTGCCCGCCCCAGCCCCGCCGTGCCCGCCGCCCCGCCGCGGCCATCCCCGCGCTCGGGCGGCCGCGGCTCCGCGCTGCCTCCGCGGGAACTGTCGGGGCAGCGGCGGCTGCGCCGCTATTTAAGGGGCCGCCTGACGTCAGCGCCTCCCGGAGCCCCCGCGGCCGCTCGGTGGCCGCTGCCTCCCCCGGGCCGGCGCTTCTTCCCGGGACCGGGCTGCCGAGGGGCTGGGGTGGCTTCGCTCCGCGCCGAGTCCTGTCCTCCCCGGCCCTGGTCCCGGTGCCATCGTCAGATCCCCGCCGCGCCGCCGGCACCGGAGGCTCCCGCTGTCCTGCCCGGCTCTGCCTCGTTCTGCTCCCGCAGCCATCCCTGAACCGCCCGGAGCGACGGTGCGGGGCCGGGGGCGCCCGCCTCCGCTTTCACAGCCGGGCCGAGAGCGGCACCTGCCGCAGTCCCGCAGCCCTCGCCCGGGAGCAGGGACCGGCACCAGCACCGGAGTGGTTTGAGCAGCCCCCGCCCGGAAGAGGCAGCCGGTGCTCGGGGCACGGCCGGTCCCCGGGGATGCTCCTGCCCGGTGCCGGAGCCGCAACCGGCAGCCCCCGTGGGGAGCGCGGCGGGGCCACTCCACGGCAGCAGCCGCTTCTGTCCTCGGCAAGGGCAGGAGGAGCAGCCATCGGCCGCCGCGGTGCCGCCGGTAAGTAGGAGGAAAAAGCTTCAAAGTGACGCAAGAATTAAATTTCACTGCCGGACTGGGGCTGCTCAGCCCCGCCTGTCCCAGATGTGATGTCTCACAAACAGGCTGACCCGGGAAGCCCACCGGCTGTCTCAGGGTATGGGTACAGTCTGCTCCATCCCCACCTCCGGCTCCCTTCCCCCTCTCACCCCGACAGCCCAGGCTTTCACTTGGCTGCTCCTGCTGAGCCAAAAGGCTGCGTGCGGCACCGCTTAGACATTAACAACCATCAGTCCTGCTTTCTCAGCACTGGAAGCTTGTTCAGCTGCAGAAAACTACTTGTCTTGTTCCTTCGGAAGAATGATGGTAATAGGGAGAGACAGGGAAGAAGTGCCTGCCCGACACAAACGAGGATGCTGCAGGCTCGTGGCTGCCAGTCTAGGGCAGAAGGAAGGTCTCCTCCTATACAACACCCAGAACTCGGTGCAGACGTAAGGAATGATAGAGAGGAACTGAAAAGCTGTGCTGCCTGCAGCCTCTCACCTGGGCTGGTGTTAGGAGCAATGGCACTGCTCCTCCCTGGAAATGGAGTTTTTTAAGGAAGAAGGAGCCTACTGGCTCGGGAGACCTTTGGATCTAGAGGATGGGCTGAGTCCTCATGGGGCCAAACCTGAATGACCCACAGGGCTTTTGCTTTTGGGACCCTGTGTCCAACTGCTCTGTATGGCTGCAGCTTCTGCCCAGGAGGGCTGTGTCCTGGCCTCTCTGTATGGGTCAAGCCAGGGGGATGGAGCCATGTACCCAGCACCAGCCCGGAGGAGCCAGACGGCATTTGGTGATCACTGGCTGGTGTGAACATACCCAGGGCTGGTTCTCCCACTGCCTGGACCCCCTGCAACAGTGCTGGGCAGGGCCGTGGCACTGACAGACCCTGTGGGGCTTCAGCCCCCTGGCTGGAGGATGCTGCCCTGCCTGGGCAACAGTAGGAAGGATGGGGGTACCCGAGGGGCTGGGCACTGCAGGTTCCTCTTCCCACGGAGGGAAGTGTCCATCACTCAGTTCCTCTCTACGACAAACTGCCAGATCTGTGGAAAAGTTGCTTTTTCCATTTTAGATCACCACCTCCATGTGGTGATCCAGCCTCAGCAGCAGACACATTGCCTAAGCATGAAAATTAGAGGCGTCTGGATAAATAAAGCTGCTGCGGATGCCTTGACACCTCCAGGTTTCTCTGCTTGCAAGGGAGGAATGTTTTGTAAAGCCGACAATTTTACTTCCAGTCTTTGTATCTGCACAGGGCATGTCTTTCCCCTGACATGTTTGCTGTTTACACCCCACTCCACATAAACAACAGCTTTCTGGCGCCATCAGCACGCTCCCGGCCCTGCCGCCTGTGCTGACAGAGCCCCGGGAGCCAGCTCCTGGTTGGATCCCTGGCAGGGGAAGCCAGGCACTGGCACTGCAGGAGGAAAGAGCCCACTGGATCGCTGCAGGAGATTCCCTCTCCTCAGCCAGCAACTTGAAGCACGGGGCTTGGAGGAAGAACTGCAAGCTCTGGAGAAGGTCATGCCCATGCCTCTGCCTGTCCCTCTCAGCCGTTTCTGTGAGGAGCTGGTGCTGTCTCCTGCTGCCAGCATTATCCCATCCTCTCCCTTGTCTTCTCTTCTCCACTGCCCTTAGCCTCTTTTCAGGGTCCCATTAGTGCCCCCACTCCTTGGGCTCCTGTATCTCTTCCCAAGTGGATCTTTCCCATCTTGCATCCTTCATTGCTCCCAAGCTCTCCAGTCTCCTGCTGGGATTTACCCAAACAGCTGGAGACCCCACTGTCTTGCCTGACATTAACCCTGAAGGATTCCCAGCGTTCTGTGCTTCCCAGGCCACTTGCAGCTCATTGCAGCTCCCCACAAACCAGTGTGCCGGTTTGCCCAGGGCAGTTTCTCCAGTGTGGTCCTGGTGACCTCTCCTGCTCCTCCGTGCCCAGAGCAGCACCCAGCTCATGGGACTGCGGGGCTGTGGCCAGCAGCGCTCCTGACACAAACATCATGGATGGGATTTGGAGCCTGTCTTTAGCTCTCAGCCCTTTTACCTTGCTTCCTCTCCAAGGGACTGATCACCCCATACCATGAACTAACAGCAGCAGAACCAGTGCCAGGAGCTCCTAGCTCTGTGGGCATTCCATGGAGGACCTGGACCAGGGCTCATCTCAAGCACAGGCAGCCGCCAGGCAGGCAGAGGGGAAGCTGCACCAGTGTAGGGATCAGGGGATTGTTACAGAAATACGCAGCGTTTGTGCCAGGAGCACATGGAACCTAAAGGAAAAGAGAAGCAATAAAATGCACGCTGGAAATAGCAAAGAAGATTAAAGGTGGTGTCCTGCCCGTGATGTCTCCAGGTTGTAGGCAGAAAAGAACAAGGTTAGAATTTATTTCCAGAGTCAAAGAAAGCCCTTGGGGACAAAGTGTCACTCTTAATCTGGTTTTCTGCATCTAATATGTATGTCATTAACAACCTTTCATTTCTGGGCCGAAAACTGCCACCTCCCCTTGTGCAGAGGCTGGGCAGTACGTGTACGTGGGCAGGGGGATCCTCAGTGCTGTGGGGCAGCCGGGGCTGAGCTGCTTCAGCCTCATGGCCCTGGAGAGGTCCTGAAACAGGTGCCAGGTACCTCCTGTTCTCCCTGTCCTGGCAGGAAACGTGGAGCTGGGAAAAGGACATTTTGGCATTTTGCAGTAGGACGATGGAAGAGAGGGATGTGACTGAGCCAGACCCAAGGGCACCAGTGAGGGACCAGGAGGGTGGAAGGATGGGGGTCAAAGCTGATAGTGCTCAGAGAACCGCTGCACATCAGCAGGACACGGTGGACATTGTGAGGGGGCACGTGCCAGCAGGACCCAGCCACTCCCAAGCAGTGTGAGCACGCTGAGTGTGCATCCTCACTCCCAGAGGCTCCACCACCACTGCAGCAGCAGTCAGCACTCATGTGGTTCTCCCTCCCTCCCTCCATCCCTCCCTCTCCTTTGGTGTATCCCTCACACCACCCTGGCCCAGTGAGAGCCACAGGCTTGGTGCAGAGGATGGAGGTGATGCTCAATCCCATCAGCTATTGGCACTTCAACTGCCCTGGCCCCAGAGCTCCTTCCAAGGGCTGATGCGGCTCCCACAGCCCCTTGGCTCATCCCCACCCAACCCAATGCCGGCTGGCAGATCTCCCAGCGCCGCAGTGTGGGGTCTCCCAAGGGCAGTGGAGTCCCAAAGTGCCCATCAAACAGCAGAGTGGAAGCACAGGCTTTGGAGCTGCCTTGAATTGAGTCTGAACTCCTGTTAAGCCTTGTTAATCAGTTGTAAATGCAGTGTATTCCCAATAAGGCCAGAAACAATAAATTTAATTTTGACTCTGACTCAAGCTACTTTGGTCCTAATTCCGAGCTTCCTGCCCACCCAGAGCAGCCAGCTCTGGCCACGCTGCACAAACTCATTTGATTCTGAAATGCATTTTTAAGAAGGATGGAATGGTGCTTAAAAGCTAAATGGCTTCCCCCAGCTGTAATCACTGCTCGGGAGTCCTGGAATGAAAGGGATAAAGTCTGGGGGAGGGGGGAGGTTTTAATCTCGCTGAGTAGATTACAGAGATTACTGCAATTTAATCCTTACATATCTGTCACTGACGCTGCAAAGACCATAACCGAGGTGGGCAGGGGTGCACCGGCGCCCTCCAAGCTCCTGCCCCTTGTAGCAGGGGCTGTGCTGCAGCTCTGCCACCCGCCAGCCCAGGGGCCACAGCTGTTCCCACCAGGATGAGGTGCAGCAGGCACCGACCCCAGCACTGCATCCAGCAGATGAGAATGAGAATGCCAGGTTGGGCTGAGCCTCCATGCCAGCCATGACCACCTGGGCACTGGGGGCAGGCGCTGTGGGGCAGAGGCTGAATCCTGCCTGTGGGGCTGGGTACCTGCTGGCTGTGCTCGGACTGGAGGTGTACCAGGGCCTGAGGAAAACGAGGGAGGGGCCTTGGGAGCTGGCAGTGCAGGCAGGGCGAGGATGACCCACAAGCTCCCCATGTCCTTGCCCCAGAGAGCAGTTGGATACTCCCTCTATCCCCCACAACATCCTTTCTGCCCTGGAGGGAGCCAGAGCCACCTCCGCGGTGTCAGAGGGCTCCAGGCAGCCCTGCAGGGTCTGTCAGCATCAGGCACTGTGTGAGCAACACAGAAAATGATGCAGTCACAGGGTTCATCTGTGCGCTGCGGCAGGCGGGGACCCCGTAACCATCTCTGCTCTCATCATACACCATCGTGCACGGAGCTCTCCCAGGCTCTCCGCAGTGCCTGCTTAGGCTAAATCTCATTATCATTCCTGGGGGATCACAGGGGCAGGAGCTAGTTCTCCAATAACTAGAAATATCTCTCTGGCTCACAGACCTTCACAATTATATTTAACTGCAAATGAGGAATCTGTACTCAAACACAAGCTGGTAATTTTTTTTTGAAGCTTGTTTTCAGTGTCACCTCATGTTCAGCCAGCCCAGCTCTTCCACAGCTCTGTAACCCGTCCTTGCCTTATGTAAACTTGAAGGCAGAAAATCAGAAGCAAGCTGCCCCGTTCCCACTGAAGGGACAGGATTGGGTAACTCACACTGCTGCCTCCTCTGGCACCATCACTTGGTGAAGAAAGGCCAGCCCTCTTCTTCCTAGCTGCACTGGGGGTCCCCCCCACATGCCAAGAGGTGTCACTGCCCCATTTGGATGTCACCGTGGGCTAGCTAGAAGAGCCACGAAAGACCAGGAGAGCAGGGAATGTTGTCAGAGGTCTCAGGCTGCAGAAAAGCCGTGGTTCCAGGGGAAGCCACCCCTCACCCACGAGGGGTCTCTGCAGCACCCCAAATCCAGCACCAACACACCTGCACCATCCTCAGGGGCTGCCGTGCATCTGGCAGTGGTTCCCTCGTCCCCTCTGGGTGAGCAGCCCCATGGCCCTGGTACTGTGCAAGCCCTGGGAACCCACTGGGCATGGCACAGGGGCCCCCTGAGCCCCACAGAACAAGCCTATGCAGAAAGTTCAGGCAACACCAACCCCTCTCCTGACAGCCCTGCACTGCTAGAGGCTTTGGAAGTCTCACCCACTGCCAGCTGAAGTGTCCTGACTGACCTCACCTGGGGCTGGGGTGGCCCAGAAGGGCCCACAAGGGCTCGCCATGGGGATGGCTGGGCAGGGACCTGGCTGTGGGCTTGTGAGACAGCTCGAGGAGAAACAGGTACATGGCTGTACCAGACAACGAGAGGTTGTGACAGGCAGAACAGCAGAAGCTTTGGTGGCAGCTTTGCACTAAAATTAACTCCTTTGAAAGCAGTTTCTGGTGCATTTCCATGGGTGCCCGAGCTGTGAGAGAGCGAAGCGCACGGGTGGGAGTGAAGAAGTGACGTGCTCCCCATCTCAGTGAGCTACAGTCAGGGCCATGTGGTGAGTGCAGGCAGCTGCTGGGCAGGAATGATGCAAGCACAGAGCTGCAGGTTGCTGCCAGCCCAGGTGGGCAAAAGGGCTGCAAGGCTGGACCCATCCTGCCCAGTGTGAAGGTCTCCCAGCAGCTTGCCCTGCCTGCAGCCTTCTCCCTGCAACCCGCTGGCACTGACACAGCTCTGCACCTCTTGGGAACAGCCTAAACCAGCCACTCCTGACAGTGCAGCAACCTCTGACTGCACTGGAGGTGGCAGATGTAGTGGCCAGTGGAGGGGTGGTGGCAGGAGAGCCCCAGCTGTGAGAGGGGTTGGATCCAACCCCCCGTCTGGGGTCATCACCGTTGTCCCTATCCCGGCACCCTCCTGCAGCTCTGCCAGGCAGCGTGGGCAAGAATTCCCTCCAGCCACACTCTCCTGCTCGTGGTCCATGGGGCTCTGGGAATAAACACTCCTATGAGAGAGGCTCTGGCTGAGCCTGTATCAGTTGATTACGTGGCCCCTGCTGAGGGTCCTGAGGGCACGGGCTACCCTGCACTTCCCCATGTCAGATGCCTGGATCAGCTGGAGCGGGCATTGACTGCCCTGGCTGGGGCAGTGCCAGGGGGCTGCAGCTTCACCGCCCTGGCAGGGCTGGTGGTGCCCCAGCTGCTCACAGACGCTGTTCAGCAGTGCAGTGGTGAGGCTGCCCCGGCTGCCCCAGCTCCCCCGGCCCGTCGTGGCTGGGCACAGTGGCACACACGTGCGGGCGCGGGAGGAGCCACGTGGCCACGGGCGGGTGCTCTCCCTGCCAAAGGCACGTTCCCCGTGAGCACACATCCTTCAGATCAGAAGCGCTCTGCAGCAGGAGAACTTTGAACACCCCGCCTGCTATTTTTAATGGGATTGAAAAGAGAACAAAACCATTTAAGAACTTGAAGAATCAAAGCAAGTGTCCTCACGTCACACCCAGCGCTCGCAGCTATATCCTGATTAATGACAAGAAAGAGAGGGGAAACAATATTTAATCACACCCTGTTTATATTGAAGCCAAAAATCAAAGTGCTGCGTTCCTCTTTCATGAGAAAAACGAGGTGGGCATTTCCCCTCTGGTGATTAAGTTTCCTGCTATGAGCACATCAATTTCCGTCCTTTGGCACGGGGTCCTCGATCACGCCACAAACGAGGGCTTCCTTAGCAGCAAAATATTGCAAACCCCCAGCCAGATCCATACACAAGACGCCGACATCCATCTATCATTTTGTCTGGATTATCTCAATATGCATCTCCTTAGGGAGCTGGAGATGAGGCAGTTGCAGCCAAACCACCGCTAACAATTGCCATGGCTGCAGCAGCCTTTGGTGGAGCTCCGGCCGCTGGCCCTGTGTCCTCTGTGCACGCAGCCCCTCACAGGCACTGCTGCCAGTGTGAGCACGGCGAGGACAGGTGGAGCAGGGCACGAAGGCTCTGGTGGGCTGGAAACAGGACCCTGTGGTGCTGGTGCCAACACCACAGCTCTATCGCTGGCCGGACCCACGGCAGAACCCAGGTCCCAAGTCACTGTGTCACACAGACCCCCGTGCTGAGGAGGAAGCAGAGCAGGGTCCAGCCCTGGCAGTGGGCAAAGGGTGACACAGACTCAGGGGCTGTCAGGGCTGGCGTGGGGACCCCGGCTCTGCTCCCAGTCCAGAAAAGTGGGTCAGGGGGCACATCACCCCTGCAACACCCACTCACTCCCTCCTCTGATTCCCCCATGCTCACATTGATTTGCTCTGGATTCCTTGATTAATTAATGTCAGAGAAATGCAAGGTCTGTTAATTACCCCTGATTAATTAGGGTGAACTTCTAATTGTATCCCTAAGCTTAGATGTGCTGTTCAATAGGCTCTATAATTAGTGACCCAGCAATCTCTGTTAAACCAATTAGCCCAGCGTAACAAGTGCAAGGAGCTGGGGGCTGCCCAGCAGGCAGGGGTACTCTGGAGGCCTCTCACAGGGTCCTGCCAGCCAGTGCCATCTGCACAGACCTGTCCACATGCTGCGTGACCCACATCCGTGGGACGTGGAAGTCGGTCATGGTGGGCTGGCACTTGGGTGCAGTGATGCTGGGGGCTTCAGAGGTGGGTGGCCACAGCCACCTGCACTGACTGGGACTGCCCCTGTGCTCTCCCCAGAGACCTCGGGGTGTTCCACGTCCCTGGGGAGCTCCTCTGCAGGCTGTGAGGCACCTGGTTAAAAACACTACCCAGCCTGCATCCACAGGTCAGACCATTGCCCAGCTCACCCTTCTGCACGATGTCCTTCTGTCCTTCCAACCCTTTGTCCTTCTGTCCGTCCACCCCTCCGACCTTCTGTCCTTCCATCCCTCTAGCAAAATGCTCTGGCAGGCAGAAGAAAACTTTCTTCCCATTGACATGTTTCATCATTTGCTGCAGTTTAGTATCCAGGTCAGGAGGCAGATGGCGACCAGTCTGGCTGTCCTGGCGAGCGGGGACAGCAGTGGCTGCTTCCAGCGCTTGTTTACCCACTCCATCAACTGTGCCAGCAGCACCAGCGTCTCACCCCCTCCCATGGCCGCTCTGCCCTCAAGCAGCCCCCAGTGAGCTGTGCCGGAGGGATGGACACACAGCACCGACATCCTGGGCCCTATGCTGCCCCAGGAGCAAAACCTCTCAGGGAAACGGGAGGAGCGCCCGCTCATCCCAGGGCTGGACAGCCCAGCCATGCTGAGCCTCCCCAGCTCAAACTCCCTCTGGCCCGTGTGCTAAACAGGAGCTGGAGGTGGGGGGCCACACTGTCCCCCAACCCCAGCCCTGGCAGGCTTGGCAGTGCCACGGCCATGGAGCACGCAGCCTCCAGCGGGGACCAGGTCCTGGCCTCTGGCTCTGCACACTCGTCCCGCTGCCTGCTGGTGAACGGTCCCCCCAGAGCCTGCCTGGTGCCACCGGCACTGCCGCTGCCTGGAGACTCCTATCAGAACCACCCGGGCCCCAGGAAGTCATTAGTAATTAATTTGGTTTCTAATCCTCTAATCCAGCTGCTCCTTGATTTGATAAGCGAAAAATCTGCTCTGGCCACATGGTCGCTGTTCCATGTGCTGTGTCCCCTCAGATACACTGGCAAGGACGGTGCTACCCTGAGCCCAAGGGCCAGAGCCTGCATTGCCCTCCCCCGGGGCAGAGGACTTTGGGTCCTGCCCATCTGTGCTGTGCCATGCTGTGTTGTCCTGTGCTGTGCCGTTCTGTGCCATGCCATGCCATGCCATGCCATGCCGTGCCGTGCACAGTTGCTGGACCAGGTGCAGGGGACTGCACTGGCCTCATCCTGATGGGTGTAGGCACAGGACTAACACGGCCAGACTCCAGTCCCAGCCCTGAGCAAAGGGGCTGAGGGACCGTGTGCCCCACTGTGCTTTTTCCGGACCTGGAGCCAAGGCAGGACAATTCCCACCTCTGTTTGAGACTGAGTTTGGGAGCCATCACGCACCTCAGGGTGCCAGGAGAGGAGCCTTCCCTGTCCCCCATCACACTGTCCATGGTCCCACTGCCCCACTGGGGACGGGCAGTCATTGCCTGCACTTTGGTGACAGTGGCTGAGAAACCCCCTGCCTCTTCTATCCCAGTGGCTGTGGGCTCCATCCTCCAGTGTGCCCGGTGATCCGGTGCCCAGTTCTCCCCTGAAGCAGCACAACGACACAGGGCCCGTGTGCCTGGTCTGGTGCCCTCCAGCCCCACCAGCACGGTGGGCACGGGGCCACACGCTGCTCGCAGGGACACCGACCATAAGGCAGAGCAGTCAGCGGTGGGGCCACGGCACACGACGGGATGAGGGAATATCACAGATGAGAGACCAAATCCTTCATTAAATCCCACATTAATCTCTAAGAACAGCAATGTCAAAAATCTTAGCAGCAAAATTAAATTGTGTAGCTATATTTCAGCTGCACAAAATCAATATTAATTACGGTGGGACAGACGTTGCTGAGACGGGGTCTGACCCAGTATTTACTGCTGTAGTCCAGCTCCTGCTTGGGAACTTGTTTATAAAAAAATAACCGCATATGTTTTTGTGGAAAACGGCCTCAATCCGGTGGGTGTGGGGGCTGAATACAGATGTGCTGGGACAGCGACCCCCCTGCAGAAGGGAGGCACCAGGGAGGCCATGTATGGCTGTGCAGGGCAGGGGGAAGGTGGCCATGGTCCCTGGAGAGGGGTCTGAAGGTGGGCTTCGGGCTGGCAGCACCATGTCCTGCTGACATTGCCTCCCCAGCTCCTCCCATCTCCCTCCAGCGTCATGCTGGGGCTGCTTGCTGTCTGTGCTGGGCTCTGTTCCCTGGGGATACTCTCTCAGACAGGATAAAGCTCATGTCAGAAAGTTAAATCCTGTGTTTAAACATATTTTCCTTTTAGTTACATTAAAACTGAGTCCCAGTGGGCCAAGAGAACCTGAGTGGGACCTGTCATGTTTTTCAGCCCCTAGGAGGGCTGTTGCTTTCCTTCAGAGAGCCTTTTACCCTGTTTTTCTCATGGAGCTCTAACCAGAGACAAGCTGGAGTGTGGTCTGCAGCTGAGCCTGCCTGCCCTGCCTGTAGGGCGGTGGGATGGTTTAAGGGAAGGAAATTGTTTGGAATGGCTCCTATCCAATGTGGGACTTTGGAGTGGAGGGAAATTGTTGCAACTTAGTCACGGAAATGTGACTCTGATGCAGGAGAAGCTGCATAGGCAGGATACCCCATGTCAGGCTACTGCAAAGCATGCCTGCCAAAAATCCAGACCCTGGACCAGGCTGCAGACTGAGTGTCCCCACGGGCACGGCTGCACAACAGTCAGGGGCACAGAGGGATGTACCTTCTGCTGGAGCAGGGGCAGGGGCACATCTGGCTGGGCTGGGGCACATCTGGCCAGGGCAGGGACCCCACTGCCTGAAGCGTGGGCAGCCTGTGTGAGATTAGGGGTGTCAGGGGTGTCCCCACATGCCCTGACCCCACAGCTCTGCTCTGGGCTGCCGGGCGCTGTGCTCGCTGGCGCTGGGGCTGGCCGGTCGGGCGTGGGGCATCCCTGGTGCCTGCCACAGGCAGTTAGTGTCATCACATACGAGATGATCCAGAACAGGGAGTTCAGGGGCAAAGGAATTAAAATGGGAGGGAGAGTTTTAATTAGAGAAAGAAGTCAGAGCCTGTAATCAGCCGAGTGAGTGACTGCCCGCTGTGGGGAATTCTCCATATGTCAAATGGCATCAATCAAAATGCCACTTCTTACACAACGGCCTCTGTGCAGGGGGAGGGAGGGTGCTGTGCCCCACGCCCAGGGCAATGCTGTACCTTGGGCAGGACATCCCCCCACTTTGGTCCCGGGGCTCCTGGGCAGCCCACAGCACAGCGGAGTGGGGCTGGTTTGTCCTGTGCCCCGGGCTTCTGCCCTGGGGTCAGTGGCTGTCGTGGTGGGGGTCTGGCTGTGCCTCGCCCAGCTCCCAGCCCCGCTCCCAGCGTCAGCAAAGGGGTGGCTTCTTGGGGGCCAAAACCAGCTCCTGTGTCGCTCTCCAGGCTCACCACAGGTGACACCACTTGCTGCAATCCCTTGCAGTGGTCAGCAGCGTGCCCTGGCGTGCTGGGCGGGAGTGCTTGTCTGGTCAGCAGGAGATTGGTGTGTGGGGCCCTTTGGTCCCGTGTCCACCTGCAGCTGCAGAGAGCCCTGTCTGCCCACACAGGCACCCAGCAGCCCTGGCGATGCCTGTCTGGGCACACAGGAGAAGGGCTGCGGGGTGGGAGCACCAGGGCCCAGCTGAGCCCAGTCTGACGGTCGGAGCCCAGTGGCAGCACCAAGGTACAGGAGAAGGGCCCTGATGCCAGTGGGAACCAAAGCCTTGGCCCTGTCCTTCCTGCCCTGTCCTTCCTGCCCTGTCCTTCCTGCCATGTCCTTCCTGCCATGTCCTTCCTGCCACACCTCGCACTTCAGTGGCAGGCTCTGGTGACTCCCCCATCCGTGCTGGGCTATGCCCAGTGAACCTCCGTGGGTCTTCCTCTAGTAACTTGTTTCATGTACCATTGTTTGACAGTGCAGAGGTGAAATGGTTCGTGCTCTGTGTTTCCTCAGGAGGAGAGATGCTCTCCTGGGTATGGAGCCGTTGGAGCGGACAGAGGAGCGCTGCCTTGCTGGGGCCAAGCCATGAGGGGTGTGCAGATGCAGTGGAAGTGACGTGAGGCTGGGGCAGCCCCATGGGGACGTGTCTCTCCTGTGGCACAGGACACTCTGGCCACTGAGGTGTCACATTCCAGGGTCTCCACGCTGTTCCTTCCGTGCTGCCAAGGACATGGGCTCAATATGTCATGAGGTGCTGACCCTGGGGCTCCCTGTCCTCTGCCCCCTGTGCAGAGTGTCTCACTGTGCCATCAGCTGAGCTCAACGCTTTTGACTCTATTTATTACTAAAAAATTATGCAATTGGGTCGCGTTCCTGCTATTTTTTATGCATGAGCCAAGCAGCAAATTCCATTATTTAAAAAAAACTGTTTTAGCTAGTGATGCACTAGACCACGCAAGTAAATGCCCAAAATAATTCCAGCTGACACCTTTATGAAGGCAGAGTGAAGTTTAAAGTCTACACAAGCCTTTCATTTGCAATCTCCTGTCCCCCCTAACAGGCACCTGGCAGCTGTGCTGTCGTCTGGCTCCCAGATTCCCTTTGTTGGTTGTTCCTGTGCCTGTGGAGGATGCAGCCCCCCAATCTTGGTGCCTGCCACACACCCAAGACAGGCTTTGACCTGGAGACCCTGCTGTCACAGCAAACAAGATTTGCAAACACATGAAAACGTCTGCAAGGAGTCTACAGGGGCAAGGGACAGAGTGGGAAGATCTTTAAGGGCAAAAAATCATGCAGTGAAGTGGAGAGAAGCTGAGCTCCCCAGGCAGGGGGAGCCTGGAGGAAGCTCCTGGGTGGTTTCTGTAGCATGCTGGGTGCCCTCTTACCCCTGCAGACTACAAGGGGAACTCTGGGACCCTCCTCAGGCAGGAGCAGCACCCAACGAGGGCTGGGAACAGGGCAGGAAATGCAGGAGCTCCCTCTCCTCGCTGCCCATCGCCTTTTCTGTGTGTTGATGGGAGGGTTTTTGAGTCACTGGTGGATGATGCTTTGCCCCCTGAAGGTTGGCTGTGCTTGGGGACTTGCTCCGAGTGGCAGCCAGGCCTGAGTTAATCACACCAACCTGATTATTCCCAGCTCAATCCCACCCTTCGGCCTGACCTTGCTACTTTAATGAACAGGACATTGAGGCTTTTCTTACCATAAAAAATTTTGGTTGACCCCAAAAGATGACAAACAAACTATAACATAAATAACCTGGCCTCTGGGGAAAGCATCAAAGGTAACTTACCAATTAGCCCTTCTCTCACTGATAAATCACCGCACTGTGATACGTGATCCTGGCATGGCTGACATTTCTATAACCCATTTGCCACTGTTCATGTATCAAACGGCTTCCAGTCACCCTAAATTTGGAGATTTTAATCTCCTATATTAAGTCAGTGGTTCTTAGTAATTCACTGATTTTATTTTTATTGGCTTTGTAAATCAGAGTCAGTGAAATCCATGTCAGTGCCCGTGGTCAGTGGGAGAAGTGTTTGTCTGTGAAATTGGGTTGACACAGCCCATTGAGTGTGATGATAAGAGGTGATTTGCAGGGCTGGCTGGACAAGCCATTTACACCCAGCAGATTATCATATCACAATACAGAAGTTTCGTTACTGGAAAAACAGTAGAAGCTGTGGCACATGGAGAAAGACAGTGAGGTGGGGAAAGGGCACCCCTGCTTCTGCATGCTGGTGCTGAGCCCCTGGGCTGGGGACAGGACTCTTCAGGGACACAGCGTAGGAAAGGAGGAATAACACCTCTGACACTGCTGTGTGCAGATCCTGCTGCTGACTCGCCTGTGTCCCTCAGCCACTGCAAACGTCCTCACCTGGAAGAACCAGTCGCTGAACACGTGCCGCTTTTAAGAGTTATTGTGATATTTAATTGGCTTCAGGGTAAACACCAATTCCTGCAGAGAACTGGGTACCCCCAGGGAAATAACCCACAATTAATAGGACCTCCAGACCGAGCTGGCGCTGCAGTCGAACATGCTCCAGCTCCAGCACCAGCACCAGCTCCAGCACCAGCTGATGGCACAGGTGGGCTCGGCAAGGGGGCACGGGGGCACGTTGGCCTCTGCCCAGCTGCCCCACAGGGAGCACCTCAACTGCATCAGGATCCTGCGAGGGCAGGGCTGGAACGTGCCTGTCCCTGCTGCTGAGTCCCGGTCCCTGTGTGGTGGACAGAGGGTGTAGGGGCACTCCAGAACAGCAGGCACTGTGGTGCAAGCCCAGGGCAAGGAGTGGCCCTAAGGCATGGCTCCAGTGGCACCGTGCTTCCTGGCAGCATGGCTCATAAACCTGTGGCTGAACCGTGGCTGGAGAGGTGGCAGAGAACAGTGATTAAGGGAACATACAGAGGGATGGCAGGCACCCCGGCCAGTTCTGCTGGGAGCAGTCGGCGAGGGTGGTTGTGGCTGAGATTTACACACAGGGCTGATCATAACTGCCTCTTCTCACAGATGTGCTCCAGAGGGTGCTCCATGGATCTGGAGGGATGGGGCCAGGAGCTGGGAGCAGCTCAGCTTGGGTTGAGAGGAGCAGCACTGCATGAGGGACTCCAGCTGGGCTGGGCTGTGCATGGCTGAGGTCCCAGAATGGTCAGTGACAGGCACGGGGCTGTCGAGCCCCACAGGCAGCTGCAGCCAGGGACCAGAAACAGCTGACAGACAGACAGTTACTGGCCCTGTGCAATGTACTCAATGTATATAATATACATGATGTACCACACATCTGCCTGTGATGGGAAGCACAGAGACAGCTGGTTACTCAACAGCCCTTCCCAAGCAGTGGAATGAGGGTGGCAAGGATGATTGTGCCACCTCATCCTGCAGATCAAGGTACAAGAATTGTCTGAAGCCATCACTCATCCCAGTGGAGGCGCTCGGGGTGCCCACCACAGCTGGAGGGACGCTGCGGGGCTTTTGCCACTGCTGGCAAAGCACACTGGCAGGTGTTTGGGAGCAGCAATTCTCTGGCAGAGATGAATAATGTCATCAGCTGTTGAACACGTGTCAGATGACCTTTCCCTGCACTCTCAACAAAATCCCATTAATCAGAAGAGAAGAGCAGAGCTAAGAACTCTTTAACAAAATTATTGTAATCTCTGGGTTTCTCATTCATCATGCAGCAGCTCAGCAGCCTTCACACTCCCTGGAGGGGGAGTCAGAGGATCCCCCAATCTCTGCTGTATAACACCTTCCCCTCCCTGTTCTTCAACTCTGCAGTCTTGGGGCTCCTTTCCTACCAGAACTTCACAGATTCCTGTTCTCCAGGCTTGCAAGTTCACTTGCTTCCCATCCTGGGCAAAGATCTTCCCTGATTGTTGTTCATCACAAATGAAGACAAAGTCAAATTCTCAGGTACCTTGTGGATGGGACAGATGGGAAGAAAGTGAGTTCAGAGGCTGCAGAAGGAATGTTTCAGTGGGATAAGGTGAATGTGATGGTGTCTTATCACATTCGATACTCCAGGAAGGCTGGAACAAAACAGCCAGGAGAGCTGGAATGGAAGTTGGCATTTATACCTCAAACCATCGCCACTTTTTCCACTGAGAATTCACTTCCCCTCACCTCAGTGTCAGCGTGGGCGGTGGGAGGTGTTTGGTCAAGAGGGTCTCATCCATCTCCAGAGGAGCTGCACCCTGAGGGGAATGGGCAGCCTCCTGCCTGCTCCCACTACAAGGCCTGGCAGCTCCTGTCCCTGGTTTCAGGCATCTGAGCCCCCTGAGCAGGGCTCCAGGGATGGGGCTGTGCTTCAGCTGCCCAGCTCCAGTCCTGTGTGCTGGTTACCATGGGCACTGAAACCAATGGTGGACACCCGACCTCAGTGTCCTCAGCGTCCCCTCTGCCCTCTGGCTAGGGCAGACCCCCTTTCCAGGCAGGTCTGCACCCTGGAGTAGCTGCTTCTTTGCTGAAACTAGGTCCCAGAGCTGCTACTCACCAGCTCCCGCCTGCCTCTGCCTTTTAATTCACAAAACATCTCGAAGAATTAATTTTTAGCTGTAGAGCAGCATTCAGGAATATCTCCCTGGCACCTCCCTGTTCACAAAGTCCCCTCTTGCAAGATCTGTGCTTATTTAGTCAGTTAAACACTCCCCAGTTCAGCCTGATTGCTGTAACTTAAGATCTACCCTCCCCACGGATACCCGGGGCACAGGAAATGTGCTGGGCTTGCAGCAAGGCTAAACTGAGGGCTCAGGGAGCTCATGGGATGGATGCCCCTTGCCCAGACCCCATGCTGCAGGGTGGTCCCTGGTGCCAGCTCCACGGTGAAAGTAGCAGCAGTGGTGTGGCTCTGCCCACTGGATTTACCAAGTCCAGCTGGTGGAAAAGTGGGAAGTGAAGGATGGGTAACTCACAGGACCATTTGGAATGAAACACCGATGACTCAAATCCTGCAATTTCAAAAGGCATCCATCACAGCAGAGCAGTCTGACCCCTGGCCCCAGCCAAGGCCACTTATTCATGAGCCATCACCAGGTATAAGCACAGCCCGTTAATAACGCACCTATCGATCGGCTCCTGTGCCGGCCCAGCCAGGCTCGGATCGATGGTCCTGCCTAAGTACACGTACCACAAAATTTCCAAGAAATACCACTTCTGTGCTTTAGCACAGCCCTGGGCTGTCACCTCCTCAATTTATTAGCCAAGACGACTCCCACCACACCCATCTCCAGCCTGGTCCTTCCCACCCCAGCAGAGACCCGCTGTGCCCTGCCTGAGCAGGATGCTGCCCCTGAGCCTGGCCTTGCCCTGACTCGGGGGTCAGGAGCCCAGTGACCACCAACACTGAGCCCAGGGCCATGCAGGGAAGCAGGATTGGGGCACGGGGATGCAGAGCATGCAACACCCTTAAACACAAACGCACACTGCGGCACCGGGAGTGCGGATGAGATTAGCTCCACGGACCACATCGCTCAACAGTTTATTTCAGGGCTGTTAAACACTGTTTTACATATTTATTAAATTGAAGACAGTTTCTCCCTGCAATTACTCTGCCTGACAAGCTGCTGCCGGTGGCTGGAAGTGGCGCCTGACTCACAGCACTTACATTTTGGGTATTACCCTGCAATGATGGTGCTCTGGCTGCTCGGCAGCAGCCGGGAGAGCTCAGAGGTGATGGCTGAAGGGAAGATTTAGGAGAAAACCATCATGGTGCTCCTGGCCCCAGGGCTCTGCATTCTACATGCCCAACATGGCACCTCTGATGGATGAGTCCCGCACTTCACTCCAATCTGTTCAGAGTTCGGCAATGGCAATCATTTTTTTTTCAAGTCTTGTCATATATAAAAGCAATTGAGTCAGCAGGCACCAGTTGTCTGGCACAAGGAGAGATTATATTTTTACAAGGTTTTGCAGAAGGTCCATAAAAGTTTGTTCTTTCTTTAGAAAATAAATACAGATTTGACAATGTCTCTCTGGAAAAAAAAAAAAAAGGAAAAAAATAAACTTGCAAATTGAAACATTATGTCTGCAAGGGATGTGCTTAAAGAGTCTTTTTGTGGCTGATAGGAACTTCCAAGGATTTTGTGTATAAACTGTGTTTCAGGCCAATGCCTTTGGAAAACTGGGAATTTCTTTGATATTTCTCGTCATGGATTGTGGAAAGACTGCAGTTTCTGTGAGCTTCCTCCCACAGAGGGGAACAGCTATGCCTGCCCCTGTCCTGGGGGCCCGGGCTCTGTTGGGTTCCCCCCCGGGCAGCAGGACCAGTGATGCTGACTCAGCAGGGCTGGAGAGGCTGCAAAACTACCGGTGTTCCCTGTTCCATGGCAATGCCAGCACAGCTGGGACAGCCAGCCAGAGGCAGAGCTGGGGCTGGCACCACAGTGGGCACTGTGATGCCCTGGATCCATAAGGAATCCCCTCAGCCCCAGCTGGGGTTCCCACCAGGGATGAGAGTAAGAGCCAAGACGGAGAGTGCTGCTGCTTGTCTTGCACAGCCCCCAGCAGCACCACACAGCACCCCCAGCACCCCACTGTGCCCAAGGAAGCCCAGGGGAGGCTCCGCTGTGCTGGCCCTGCCACGGCCCACAGCTGCCAGCATCGGTTCACTCCTGCTGGTCGCTCTGCGGTTGTTGAAGCTGTAGGAAACACCGCCATGAATCTGCAACTATGGATTTTTTTTGACAGAAGCCAAGCCCTCGGGATCGCTGCTCATTCCATGCTTGAGAAGGAGCTGCTCTAGTTATAGCAAATCTTTTTATAATGATCTTTCATTGTAGATGTAGAGTATTAATTATTAGAGGGTATTAAAAAAAGCATTAGCCCCCTGACCCCTGGGGATATTACAGGCTTGTCAAGTATCTCCTGCAGATCTATCAGGGCCAGGGGCTGTTCATCAGGGCAGTGACAGGCGCTGGTGTCAGTGGGCACTGCTGGCAGTGGCACCACTGCTCGTGGAGCCTCTGTGACGAGGGCCATCCCTGCCAGCAGCCCCTTGCCGTGTGTGGAGCAGCAGCCGCCCCCTGCTCCTGACAGCCCCTTGGAGCAGGCTGTGCTTAGCACTCTTTGGGGTCACCCTGTTCTCCTGCCCCACCACAGCCAAAATCTACTTGGGGGCAGAGACTGCCAAGCCCAGGGACCCTCTCAGCCCACCCTGCCCTGATGCAGAGGAGAATTGGCACCGTGGGGCTGGGGCTGCTCTGGCCCTGGGCACACTTTGGTCTCACTGCCTGTGGCACACGGCTGGGTGCTACCAGAGCACCGCTGGCACTGGAGCATCGCCAGCAGCCCCGCACATCTCCTGCCCAGACATGCCTATTCTGTGCCTGAAATGCATGTTAAAGATTTGTCTTTACCTTCATTAATGTCTGAATTTATTGCAGAAGAGAGAATTCCTTTATTTTACAAAACCTATAGATGGAACACAAGCAAATTGCTGGCTTTTACTAGCGTATAAACTGGGAAAAACCTCTGAGATATGTCTACATTACACTAAACTGCATCCATAATTCATACCTAAAGGAGAAATTTTTAGCTCCCTCCGAGGTTTGTGAATCTATTATTGATGGGACCGTGTTAGGCAACAATAGGCTCCCTCATATTCACACGCCATTTACTGGCTGAGTCAGGCTGCGGCTCCTCTGCCCAGCAGCGCCAGCCCTCCATTAGATTTTTGCAAGGATGTGGAAGGGATTTAGTTAAGAAGCTGAAGTGATGTGGACTGAGCGAGTTGGGAGAGTATTTCTAGATAGATTCCCACTTCTGGCTTAATCAATACATCAGGAATGTGTAAGACAGTGCAGAGCAATCAGTTCCTATTCAGATCTCAGAGAGCAGCATTTGCTCAGCAAAACTCTGCAGATACACATGTTTTCTGAACTGGGAATGTCTGTTACTGGCTGTGACCGGAGGGGAGGTGGCTGCAGTGGAGTAGGCAGAACCACCAAGCCTTTCACTGTGTATAACAGCAGGTCTGGCAAGGGGTCACCGCTGGATCTCACCGTACAGACACCTTTTGGTCTTTTTCTTTAAAAAGTTTTGAGAATTTGTTTTAAAGTTAGTCAAAGCTAAAACGCAAGCAGATGTTGAGCTGAGTCCCACCGTAAGGGGCAGCACTGGTCCCCGCAAGCCATGGCAGCAGTAGGGTGGGGGGACAGTGCCCCATGCAGTCCCACGGCCAGCACTGAGCTGTGCTCGGCACGCTGACATCCCTGCTCCAGTGCCTGGGCGGAGGGGAATTTTGAGACAGAGCAGAGGAAGCAACAGTGACCCACAGTGTGATTACAAATTAAGGGAACTGTCTGGCACATGCAGGTATCTGCAGCGCATGTAGCAGTTAGCTGAGATCTAAACTAAAGGCTGCTGTTAACAGAAGAATCCCATCCTTCCTGACCCATCAATGCAGAGCTGAATTAGATCCAGAAACCACAATGCAAATCTCAGTGCTACAAATCTCGCTGACAATATGTTTTGTTCCACAGAGAGATGCAAACCCAAGTAAAAATCCGCACAGCAATCCTTATCTGACAGATTTCCCTTTGATTAGCTTTTAATTGCTCATTAAGATTTGGTTAGTTTATGCCTTTTCTGCACGTCAGAGCACCATCCCTGCAGGGCCATGGTGATGGCTGGCCAAAACCCTGCTCCAGTGTGCCCCACTGCTCCCAGGAGCAGCTGCCCACTGCTCCTGCCTCGGGTGCTGCTCTCCTGTTTGGGTGGTGCTCCTCATACCTCCCCCTCCTGCTGTATTTCAGCGTTGGTCAGGGACAGTCAGCGAGGATGGAAACAAATTACTGCTGTAGGAGCTGCACAACAAAATCTTTCTGGAAGAAAACACATCAGCGGTGGCTCAGAGCCAAGGTGGTTATTGCAGAATTTCCCTGGCATTACACAGATTCAAGAGATTATGCTGCCTCTATTTGCTGGCTCAGGTGAAGCAGGATGCCCAGCACTTGGGGCTGGCACTGCTCTGTGCCCAGCAGAGCCCTCTGGACATGCCCTGGCCAGGTGAGTCAGGCTCTCTGAGCCAGGCTGTGCCATGGGTGCTGTGCTTAGGGTGCCAGCTGGGGAGGGCAGGATGTGGACACCGACCAGCCAGCACTGGGTGTGCAGCCAGGGCCCCCTCGGTGCCAGCCCTGCCAGCAGTGCCCACCCTCGCAGCTGTGAGGAGGCGGACGCTTGGTTCCTCCTCGCTCCTGGAACAAGCACTGAGCGTGTCAGGAGCTTCGTGTGTTTGTTTATGAGAGGTTTGCGTGAAATTTTAGGATTTACAAAGCAGTCATATCATTTAATCCTCTTTAATGAAGTTTGGGGATTTATGGACAAGACACTTTCATTTGCAGCTTGCACAATTAACCTCGGTTAACCTATAAAGGAAACTTCAGGATAAGTTTGACTTCAGTTATTGAGGCTGGCTTTGCAGAGTGGTAGAAATTGTGGTGCCCTGCTCACTCCGCACAGAGGAGGCCGCAGCATCCTGTGTGTCTGGAGCAGTCCCAGTGTGTACGTGTTTGTGTACACTCCTTCTTCCAGAGTTTATCCAGGGATTAAGCCTTTGCTGGGCCCCTCGTTGCCCCCCACACAGTCCCAGCTCCACAGCTCACTGTTCCCCTGTGCCCCCACACACCCCCTGTAACCTGCTGCCCACACTGAGGCTGGGAAGGGAGCTGACTGAGAGCAAATGCATCTGGAACACCCAGCAGACATCGCTGTTGTGGCTGGAAGTGCTTCACAGAGGGACCAGTAATGACACAGGTTGCCAGCAGTATGGGAAGGCAGTGAGGCCTCCCCTCCTGAAGAAGACCAGCAACAGAGGACAGAGATGGCTGAGGAACATCAGGGACACAGGGTATGGACAGGGCTCGGACAGCTGAGGAGCATCAAGGACACAAGGCACAGCTGAGGAACATCAAAGATACGGGGCTTGGACAGCTGAGGAGCATCAAGGACACAGGGTGCAGCTGAGGAAGATGCCCAGAGCGGTGGGAGAACTTTGTCCTGGTCTCCAGCTTTGCTGTGGCCCTGGCAGCCCTGGGGACCACCAGGGACTCCTGAGCACCCAGGGGTCCCTGTGCCCTGGCTGTGGAGTTCCGGTTCCTCCTCCTCCAGCCTCAGCAGTGTCCATGCTGGCGGCAGAAGTTCAAGCAGTGCAGATGGTCTCTTGGCTGGCACCCAATGCTGTGGGAGGGAGGGGAGAGTCCCCAGCATAAGAGGGAGCACCCCGGCAGTGTCCCCAGCCAGCAGTGACACCAGGGCAGTGCTGCCAGCCTCTTAAATTTCCCATAATTCCACAATAAATCAGCATGGTAATTTCTCTCTGCAATAAAGTCCCTATTCCCGTCGTGAGCTCTCATAACCGGCACCTCGATCTTTCTGTGCTCTTTGCTCTTTATTACCTTTCAATGACTTAAGCCCCTGAACTGAATAACTTCATCAAGGTGTCAACCTAAACAGATTTTTCCCTATAATGGCCCAGCTCTCACAGGTTCTTAATGAAAAATATTGATTCCGAAGGATTAGTTGCAGATTTATGTGGTGGATGCTGATCCCTCTGTCACCTGATACCTTATCAGTGGATGAAGAAACTGATCCTCCCCACATGGTTTTAAAAAAGCAATCACGGACCGTGTCAAGCAGAGCTTATTCCCAGAGAAATGCATATAATGCTGTGTCTGGATCAGATACGATGCTTAACAGTGAGCTAATAGCGGGGCCCGAGGCTGTGCTGGCGTGGCCAGCCCAGCCTGCAGTTCTCTGCATGCTGCAGCTGGGCAGAGCCAGTGCTGGTGCCACTCCTGGCTCAGCCTTGGGCACAGCAGGGCCAGAGTCCCACAGCAGCCTCCTCTACCACCCCTCTGCCTGGCGCTCACTGGCTCTGAAGGCCACTTTAGGTGTCGGTCTGCAAGCTGGCAGGTGGCACAACACACCAGAGACAAGCGCTGAGGGGCCGATTCTCTGCCACAAAGCCACACTGTGCTGATGCCCCAAGAACACCTGGTGGAACCTGCCTGATCCCTTGGGACTCCCAGCCCAGGAGTACCCACTGCCAGAGGCGGTGCCCAACAGCAGCCAGGGCTGAGCAGGGCATTCCTGCCGGCAGCAGTTTGCCCCAGACCCTCCCAGCACTCACGGGACCCTCTGTGGCCAACCCAACGGTGGGTGCCAGGGCAGGGACGGGCCCCTGTTCCCCTGGGAGCTGCAGTCAGGTCTGCGGGGTTTGGGGGTGTGCAGTGGAGGAGACACTGGCAGCCACAGCAGTTAGTGGCAGCCACACATCCGATTATTAATCTTTTTTTCCCCTCCTTCCAGAAACTTGCAGCTGAAATTAATTCATAAATTACAGCCCAGAGTGAGGCATTATAAATAACAGCAGAAGGGCTTTGATTATTTACATTTTTATGGAATCTGAACTGATCAAATACACAGAAGTCACCAGGCACATGGGAGAATTATGTTGTGTTCAGACATGATTTAAGGCCGTGCAGGAGGGGCCCTTCCAGGAGAAGTGATCAGGCAGGGCCGGTCACTCTGCACCAGATGAGTGATGTACAGACACCACTAAATAAACCTCAGCCCTTCAAAACTTTGGAGAGAGGGGAAAAAGCCAGGACTGCCTATGGCATCAGGCCCGCAGACACCCCTGTGTCTCCCGCTGTTTGCTGGGTGCAGTAATGAATGTTTTGGCAACAGCCTCGCTCAAAATCTCATAAAATTATTCAGGATTCTGTGAGGAGCCTTGGAAATGGAGGTTGTCCTACAGCAGCTCCGCGTGGCTCTGGCAGCAAAGCTCTGTGTTTGGGCTTGATTTAAAACCTCATTCGTTTTTCATTAGCTCAGAATTGCTGCAGACGAAGGTTCATTTTTACTACGTGCGTGGAACGTGAACAAAAATCAGGATTTTGTTTCTCCCATTTACCTCATGTATGAAGTCACCTGATTTCAGGATGAAAGGAGTTATTTACTCCCAATTACCTAAACATGATTGAGAGCAGGAATATCCCTTCCCTGGTATCAAATGACTTCCACATTACTCATCCCAACAAGCTGCTCCCCCCTGCCACAGTCTGAGCTCACCCTCCCCAGCCCTCTGCCTGCACCCTGACACTGGCCCAGGCACCCCCAGCTCACGGGTACCCCTGCCCCTGCTGGGACCCTACAGGACGGCTCAGCGTTGCCTGGGCAGGGCAGTGGTGCTGCCCCAGAGGAATGCAATCCCCCTGTGCCAGGAAGAACGCAATCCCCCTGCTCCAGAGGGATGCATTCCACCCGTCCTTCGAGGGATTTGCCTGCCCTGGGAGAATGGGATCCATCTGTCCTGGGGTGGGGGATGCGATTCCCCCTCGTCCAGCCGGTCTGCACTCTGGGCACCCGTGATGGCAGCTGAGGGATAACTGGGGCCCGCGGTGCAACGTGCCCATTGTGCAGGTCCCATGGTGAGGAATGGGTGCAGCGTCCTGCAGCGCTGGCAGCACCCACTGCCCATGGCCACCCACGGGAGAGGTGCGTGTGTCACTAGTCTCTGAGCAGCAGGCAGAGCTGCCCATGCCAGGACCAGAGGGCAGAGCTGGCAGACCTCCCCAAAAAGGGTGTGGGGGTCCAGTGCCTACCTGTCACCCTGATACCCAGCCAGCACCAGTGCACTGTTCCCATCGCACTCCCAGCTCACTCCTCACTCCCACACCCCTTTCCTCCCCAGAGCATGGAGCCTCTTTGGACTGGGCTGCTCCTCTTCCCTGTTTGTAATTTACACCACAACCACACTCAGTCCTCATTTCCAATAACTTTACCATTCCAGGTAGACAAAACTATTCCACTGATTAAAACCGCGATAATTAAAATTAAGGGTTTGTGCTGCTTCTGCCTTTTAAACATTTTACAAACTCTCCCTAAACTCCTGATTTCAAAGCTCCCATCAGGTCCTAATTTCATGGCTAATTTGTAGAGCTGCTATGGGCGCTCTGTGGGCAAGGTCTGGCAGCCCTTCCTCTTGGCATTCCCCCCCTCATATCCTATCAGTATATATTTATTTCTTCACTTTTGCCTTACCATTCTGCAAGCTCTGGGTGTTTGTCCACACACTGTATAGGAAGAGGGGTTTGAGGGCCCTGCTCCCCTTCATTCCAGCTGCTGCCAGGCAGCCAAGCCCCCTGTGTCTCCTGCCCCATGGTCACAGCCCTGCCTGTCCCTTGCCACCTGTCCCACATATTCCCCGCTGCTTCCCAGCACCTTCCACCCGTGACTGAGCCTGTCCCTGCCTAGCAGGCACCTGGAGCTGCTGCTCATTCATAATCACCTGAAAATCAGCTGAGCCGTGACCAGAGAAGTCTCTTTTCCGTCTGCCTCCCTAAGGCCATAACACAGCTTTATTCTGATTTTCCCTCCTGGTCTGGCCTTGCTCATCAATTTCTTCCTGGAAAGCTAGGTGCACCCTGGGCCTGGACATGCCCTTGGCTTCTGTGGGATGTGAGGAGTGGAAGAACAGTATGTATTTTGTGTGAAGGAATAAATGAGAGTGGATTTTAATTTCTTCTAATTGAGTTTTCAGAACTCAGACAACTTTTCAATCAACAGCAATTAACACGGTATACTTGACATCCCATAACATTCCATTAAACCTCTTAAAATAAGATGCGTAAAGCTCTCCTCCAAGCTGCACAGAGATGATCCTGTCCAAAGGCATTGAAATAAACCCTTGCACCAACAGAGTGCAATGGATCCTGCTGCAGGAGACGCATCTGCCGGTGGAGGGACCTGCAGGTGCCACTGGTACCAAACTGGGCCGGTGTCTCAGCACACGGCTGGGGCTGCCAGCTGACCCTGGGCACGACACAAGCTCGCTGCATGGGAGCCCGTGTGTGGATGCAAATGCCCTCCAGCTCCTCATTTATTCTATGACATGGTTTGAATGCTTTCTGTCCTTGTGCCATGAGCTAATTGCTCAAGGCCAACAAACAAGATATGGCTTTGGAAGTAAACATCTGGTTGGGAGCCAGCTGAATAACTCCTCAAAATTGGTATTTTGCTGCTTGTCGCCATCACGGATCACAGCCCTAATAATCTGCTACCCACAGCTCTCTGCTGGATGTGCATTTCTTGTCCCTAACCTGCATCTAAGACAGAATCCAGCTGTGCAAAATCATATTTCACTTTATTTAGTGTCATGGAAACCTTTGCCTAGACAACAGAGGCACAATGCCAGCCAGCTCCGGAGCGGACTCGAGCTGGGGGGAGAGTGAGGTGAGTCAGTGCCTGTGGCCCCCGCATGGCCCTCAGTGCCTCGCTCAGCCCCCGGTCACGGCACGAGCCCTGCTCAGCCCATGGCACGAGCCCTGCTCAGCTCCCAACCCACGGCACGAGGCCTGATGAGTCCCCAGCCATGGCACGAGCCCCACTGAGCCCCTGGCCGTGGCACGAGCCCCACGCTGCCCTTGGCACCTCGCTCAGCCACCCGTCACGGCATGACCCTGCTGCACTTGAGCCCCACCAGTGAGCCAGCCCCGTGTCTGTGCTCGGGGGGCTGCTGGCCAAGACCGGGGTGCCTCCAACCACAGGGATCCCTTCCCTTGGGCACTAAGCTGTCACCTGGGGGCTCTTGAAGCCCTGCACCACCCTTGCTCCCAGGTTTTCCCCCACATCCCCCTCCTGCATCTCCCTCTGAGTCTCGTCCCACTGGCTTCAGCATCTCTTCGGGAGGTTTGGGGGGTCCCACCCCCCCAAGGTGGGTTCCATCAGCGAGATTGCCAGAGCCCAGGGTGTACAGGGAGGGAAAGAGAAGCCTATAAATAACAGGTAAGGGAGGCAGTCAAGGGTTCTGGGAAAGGCCTGGTGATGCATCCAGAACAAATAAATCATAAAAATCTAATGAACTAATACACAGCCTCCCCTCCACTGCTGACCTCCAGCTCTTAGCCAAGGCAAAGTGCCAGGAGACCAAAATAGCAAAACCCACCAATTAAATATTAAAACTCACAAATGTAACACAGAGCAGGAGAGGGGAGGGGGCCCATGTCAGCTCCAGAGGCCCCACAGGAGCAGGTTCTCACCTTCTGTAAGCAAGAAGAACAATTTGTATTTGAGACTAAAGACTTCCAAAGTCCATTTCTACTGAAAACATTTGATGCTGATCACAGCGTTAGGGGTGTGATGGAAGCCCACCCACCACTGGGGCTTTTGGCATGCTTACTCCTGACATTTGTTTGCTTTGCAGTTCCTCTGTGCCTGAATTTGCTCCTTGCTGGGCTCTGCCTGCCTGACACTGCTCCTGAGCCCTGGCAGGAGCATTCCTAATGATCTGGGTCTGGAGCTGTGACCATAGCTAGGGCTGGGGGCTGCCCATCGCCTCCTCTGCAGCTCCCACAGCGGCCAAGGATGTCAGGAAGGCCAGATGGGATGAAGGGAGGTTGCACTTCCAATGCAAACCATAGGCTGATCAGTTTTGCACAGCCTTTAAAGTGTTATCACACCTCAGGAATAGGCATAAAGGTCAAAATCATTAGTGTTTGAGTTCTGAATTAAATCCCCTGCAATTAGCCCTGAGAAGCCAACTGGAGATGCTGTTGAGATAACAGAGCAGGTATCTCTGTAATTGATAATTACGAGGTGTAAAGACATGTGCACTTGCTTTGAAAAGCATAATTGTTTCTCATCTGAAGAGATTGCTTTATTGTAATGGTCTGCAATTATTTTTATTTTAGATAGACTGGTGCCAACATTTGTGGCCTCAAACCAGCCCATTTCACAGGAAATTGCTGCAATTTGACAGTTTCTCCCCTATGAAAGGATATTTATGCTGTTGAAAGGGACAGAAGCAGGGCTGTTCTCTAAACCTCACCAGGAATTCTCTGATTCTCTGAAATCACACACCACAAGCACCTCTAGGGTCATTTTTATCTTGTTCTAGTCCTGCCTAAGCTCCAAGCATGCCCAGGGTATTTGCTGCTCCCGTGTTTGCTGATGCCAGTGGAGAGCCAGGAGGGTGGGAGGGAACAGGGTTGGTGCCCAGGGAGGGGGCAGAGGCAGTGTCAGCTCCTGCCCCATGTGCGGGCAGTGCTGGGCTCAGCTGCCCCTTGAGCCTCTGGCAGGAGGCAGACCCTGGGCATGCCTGCTGCCCAAACTCATCCCCGAGGTCTGTCCTAGAGCCTGACCTGCCCTGGATACCTGAGGGTGAGAGACAAATGCTGAGGAGTCCCTCAGACCCTGAGGTATCCAGGCAGAGAATCCCCATATGCTTCAAAGCAGAAAATGTTCCTTTTGGTGATGTCTTGAGTGACTCCTGCTCCTCTGCATGCCCCTGGCCAGGAGGGAGATGGCCCCATTTGCCACGGGCTGCAGCACTGCCTGGCACAGCCCAAACAGTCCCATCCCCAGTGCTGAACAGGTGAATTCTGTTATCTCTGCCTCGCACTGCAGCTGCCAAAGACCCTGGGTGTCTGGACTGCCCCTTGACCAACAGCATCCTGGTGTTATGGCCTTCAACAGCCAGTGAGCATCGATCCGGTCGTTAGGGAACCGTCTGATTAGGGAGTGGGCAGCACCCACCACACTTCTGCCACAGCCAAGAGCTTCTCTCCTCCAGAGCTGCCCTGCAAGCAGTGGCAGGAGCAGAGGCAAGGAGGGTTTAGACCAGCCTCCAGCTTGTGCCCTTTTTATGCTGAGCCCCACAGGGCAGGAGCTCCAGCTGGCCGTAGTGGGGGGACAGTCCCATGTGGGCCCCTGGGCACTTCCCTGGAGAGCAGCCGAAATCCTGTTAAACTGGAAAATGGCAATTTGCCCAAAGCAGACACGCTTCATCAGTGCTAAGAGGAGCTGGGTATAATTTCATAACCTTTCCCGCTGCCTGATGACAGCACATACATCTGTGTTCATTACTGCAGGAACACCAGGCACGGGGGCAAAACGAGGCAAAGGGGCTGGAACTCGTAGCCAACCTTTGCTAACCCCTCTGGGCACTGGGGACTTACAGACTGTGCTGCCAGCTGTGGGAGGGGCTGCCCTCTCCTCCAGCCCAGGCTGAGGCCAGCAGAGGGGCTCCCCTCCACCCCTCCTACCTGGCTGAACCAACTCCCTCAACAGCAGGGCAGTGGAGGGTGGCTGTGGGGGCAGGTTCACGTGCCACACACCACAGCACCCTGTGGGGCTCCCAGAAATGCCGGTGCAGAGCCAGGCTTTGCCAGAGGTGCCGTTGTGCAGAGATGTCCCGTCTGTTTGCGATGCACAGCAGTCAGGTTTCATTTAAATATTTGCTCTGTTTATGCCAAATAGTTGCTCAAAATCTTCAGAGACATTATTATTTATGCATGAGCTTTGAATAAATCTGTTGTGATCGAAAGGTCTCGCATAATTGTGGCTCGTTGCTGCTGTCCAGGACCCTTCAGAGCCCACACAAAGTGGCTCCAGGATGGAGCGTGAGCACTGACCTTTGTGAGAGCACGTGCAGGGCTGTCTTCACGTCCTGATGTCTGTCCTCCTGTCCACCTGCCATCCTGCTGTCCTTCTGCATTTCTGAAATCTCTGTCGCTGCACCAGGTCCCTGGGCTCTCCGTGCCAGCGCCCTGCTGGCAGTGCTGCTGGTCTGTCCTGCCCTGTCCCTGCCCTGTGGGGTGTCACATCACCCAGCAGCAGCAGCAGCAGCAGCAGCAGCCCTCGGGCTGGCCAGGCCCGGCGTTTGACGGTCTCTGCTCTACGGCTTTCACGCAGTGGATGGAAGCCCGTCAGCCATGCCTTGGGCAGCAGAAGTGCCACGTGCCAGGTGCTGCTGGAGCAGCCTGTGCACCCAGCCCCCTGTCACCCTGTTCTGCCATCCTGTCTTCCACGCAGGAACCCTGGAGCTCAGGGGCACCCTGGCCAGGGTGATGCTCGGGGGCTGAGGAGGGGCTGTGGCAGGATGCAGGGGACCCTCCAAGTCACCACTGCAGCACTGAAAACACCAAGGCTCCTCTCCGGGCAGTACGCTGGCCCCGCACTCTTTAACCCGGGGTAGGCTCTGATTAAAGCGTGATTCATGTCCTGCACAGAGGCTCCTCACAGAAATCCATCTTCCGAACGAGTTCCTCTTGGCAGAGGCAGGTAAATCAGGGTGGCTGGCAGTGGGCCCACCAGACAGTGTCACCCGGGGGCTGCCCCACCGTGATGGAGGGCTGTAATCGCCACCGTGGGGGGCTGCCACCGCTGCCAGGGATTTATCACCCCCGTGCTGCCGACACAAACACACTGCAGGGAAGCAGTGCCACTGTAATTATTCTGCAAACATAATTAGGTACAGATGTAGTGAATAAGTAATTGTAAAATATATTTATTTCCCACTATTCTCCTGACTCTTGCAGCCCATTAAAATGTATTATTATGATAATATGTCAGAAAAATGACAACATTTATTAATGCATTAAACTAAATTCCTTGTAAATTAGTAATTGGCTAAACAATGCCATTCAGATCGCCGTGCTGGGGCCTTTAGAGAAAGAGAGAAACGCAAGAGGAAAACCTTCTGTTTTTGTGGCTTCTCCCTCTCTCCCCGTGGGCAGCCTGGGGTGGCAAGTGGGAGAGCATCGCCGGTGAGGCCAGAGCTACCTGGTCCCTGCAGGGAGCCCAGCCCACTGCTGGACACACGCCAGGGCTTGGGGATGGTTCCTTGGCAGGAGGGGAGCCTCGGCACCCGGGACACAGATGAGGTGGGAGGTCTCTACAGCTACCCGACAGGAGGTTGTAGCCAGGTGGGTGCCTGGGTCGACCTCTGCTCACAGGGAATCGGCAGCAGGATGAGTGTAACCAGCCTCAGGCCGCACCAGGGCAGGGTTCAGGCAGGACATCCGGCAGAATTTCTTGACAGAAAGGGTGGTCAGGCGTTGGAAGGGGCTGCGCTGGGAGGCCGTGGAGTCCCCATCCCTGGAGGTGCTCAAGGAATGACTGGACACGGCACTCAGTGCTCTGGTCTAGTTGACAAGGTGGTGACTGGTCAAGGGTTCAACTCAATGGTCTTGGAGGTCTTTTCCACTAAATGATTCTAGGATTCTGCGACTCAGATTGCACTGGGGCATCGGTGTCTGAGCCTTCAGGGTTGTGTTTTAAAACTTTCTACAAGCACGTGGCAGACCTGGGAAAGCTGAAGCCAGGGCTGACTGGAGCCTGGCAGCAGCTGACATCGCTCCTGGGGATCGGCTGTCGCTGTGGATGTGTCCAACCATCCCATTTCTCCATTAAACATCACGGACAAGCCCGTCCAGCTCCTCCAACCCCTGCTCTCCATCTTGCTTTTTTACACAGAAAACAACAGAGTGATGTTCGAGTCATCCAGATCTCCAAACCACCCCCTCGCCCCCAAAGTCCCTCCCGCTCGTCCGACCCCTCCCCGCCATCACCCCCCGCCCCCTCGGGCCGCCATTTTGTCCCCCGGGGAGGCGGCGCCGCCCGGCCCCTCACGGCTCTGCGGGCCCACAGCGACCCCTGGCGGGCACGGAGCGCAAAGGCGGAGGGGAACGGGGACGGGAACGGGGATAACCACGGGGATAACCACGGGGATAACCACGGGGATAACCAGGATAACGGGGGTGGCTGCAGGGCGGGCTGGGGGCTGCGCTGGTCGCGGGTCGGAGCTCCTCGCCCGCTGCCTTCCCGCTGTGCCTCAGCAGAGGGCGCTGTCTGCTCGCCCAACGCCGCTCCTGCCTCGGCGAGCCTGAGCGCCTTTTCCATGGAGGAACATTCCCAAACATCCCTGCCCTGGCGCGACCGGAGGCTCTTTCGCCTTGTCCTGTTGGTTGTTGCCTGGAGGACAAGGCGGACCCCGGGAACAGCCGAGGCCAGGTGGGAGGAGGCGCTGCCCGGCGGTGCCTCAGCTGCCGCACGGAGCGGCGCTCACCGCTCGTCCCTCCCTCTTCGGCTCCGCGAACTCCCGAGCCACCCTGGGTTTTAGGAGCCCCCAGCGATGCCGGGGGTGCTGCCCATCGGTGTGGCTCTGTACCCTGCGGTCCTGTGCCAGCCCCTGTGCTGCCCTGCCGGTCCCTGGCGGGACTGGGGAGCGCAGCCTGGGTGCAGCAGCGTCGTGTCCTCTCCCCACACCTGCCTGTCCCCAGGGAAAGTGCCGTGATGCGAGCAGAAACTGCCTTGACACACTCGCTGGGCAGGAGCTGGACTCAGTCCCTCGGTGGGTTGTGTGGTGCTGGCGTGACTGGGCATGGTGGAGTTCAGGTGCCTGTCATGCTGCCTGGTATTTGGGCATAATAAAATGAAATAAAAAAGGAAGGTGATCTGAAAGCCCCAGGCAGGGCGGCAGCACTGCTGAGCAACGGGAGCTGCTGGGCAACCGGGTATCCCAGCCCGGGCTCTGGTTCCTACCCTGGCTGTTCCGAGCAGCAGCAGGAGCGCTGCAGCTGGATCTGATCGCTCAGGAGAGGCTTTGCCTGGACAAACCTTCTGCCCACGAGCACAGCTACCTTCAGGGCTGGCTGAGCTTTCTGCCTGCTGGGGCTGTGGCAGGTGCCCAAGGGGGAGAAGCAAAGGCTGGCTCTCTCCTGGATGCCCCAGCTGGCTGCTGGGGAGCGGCTGCCTGTGTTTAGGATCAGCTGCTTGCCTGTTTGATCCCCTAGCAGCAGACAATACTGCCCCTGCTCTGAGACTTCAAGTAAGTTCTGTTTGTTTCTGCGTTTCTTCTAGCTGAGAAATTCACCCTGTGAGCTTTTCATCCTGTTTTCCTGGGGCGGGAGAGACTACAGTGGGTGAGGTGGGCGGTGGTGAGCAGCTGTTTGCTGCCTGCTCATGAAGAGCTTTCTCAGCTGAATGAACCTGCAAACTCCAGCCGTGCGCGGGCAGCCGATGTCTCTGTCATGCACAGGCCTGCAGAGCAGTGATTTTGGGGATTCCCTCTGCTCCTCCTGGTGCTGGAGGTTCCTCCAATTTGTTTTCAGGCTTCACAGTCACCTTGGGAATGTCAGTGGAGGGGACGGACCTGGGGGACTTGGAAAAGAGGAGGATTTGCTGCATTTCCCGTAGGGTAGCCAGGCTGCCTCTGTGTGTGGGCGGGAACCAGCCCAAAATAGGCTCAGGAGAACGAAATGCGTCCGGTCAGCCCTCCCCATTGCCTGGTTTGTCCGGGTGGCTGGAGGAGTTGAAGGTGGGAGGACAGCAGGTGCCATGGGGCTTGGTCAGCAGGTTGGAGCACCTGCCCCGATTCCGTGAGGAGCCAGACCTGCGTGCTGACCCGGAGAGCCACAGTGCTCAGCACGGTGGGGAGCAGGGCTGGGGGAGCAGCACACCTGCCCTCCCCGGTAGAGATGGGGCTCCAAAAGCAGCACCTGCCGCTTCATTCCACTCTGTTAAGCCCCTGTAACTGTGACCAATGCTGTTCTCTGCAGTTCCATCGTATTTTTGCTGTTCTGGTAGCACAGAGCCAAGCAAAGGACGAGTGTAATTGTATAGAGTTACTCTCTTAGGCTCCCGAGGTTCTGCTGAGGGAATTGCAGCAAGGAAAGCAACAGCTTTGTAGGGAAATCTGGAGACAGGAAAAACGGCTGCAACAAAGCCACCGTGGCAGTTTTCCAAACACCTAATGAAGGCTGGCGTCAGGCTTGGGCACCTGACCCTGCCCACTTCATGCCGTACCTGGTAAGCTGACCTCCTGGCCTGTCCCCTTCCCTGCACCAGTCATCAGATGCTGAAGCACAAGGTGACCTGCACCTCCATGGATGCACTGTTCCTCCCTGTCACAGCCAAGATCATACCTTGCCCCAGGTACCTGTGAATCCAGGTCCTTCTACCACAGTGCATCCATGCTGTTCCCTGCCTGGGGGGACAAGGACCTTAGAAATGTTCCCATCCATCCCCAAATTGCCAGAGCAGGTCCCAGTGCCAGCAGCTGGCACAGAGTGGAGCTGCTGGACTCTAGGGGCAGCGGGCTGCACTTGTGCATTTAAACATGCTGAATGTGGGTAGGACTACCACTGACACCTGATTAAATAGGGACAGATGTCCGGTGTCTCGTGGACAGGCAACGGACAGACTGTAATGGATGTGCTGCCATGATTGAGTGTCTTGGAGACTTTTTTATCTCAGTGAAGACAGACAGAGAGAGGCACCTGGTAACTCTTTGCATGCCAAGACTTATGGGACAAGAGGAAACAGATGCTGTTTTGCATTCACACAAGACAAGAGCAGAGAAGTCTCTTCTGGAACTTCAAGCGTGAGCTAGGAAAGGAGTTGAATTGTGTATCTTCAGATGAAAACTTCCCCCGAATATGCTCATGTTCTGGCAATAAATTTTAAAAACTCAAGCCTTGGCTGTCCTTATTGGTTCTTCAGCCCTTTCTCTCATGGCACTGAGCTGCAACTGGCAAGAAAGAGCAGTTGATGTCATTGCAGCCCCCTCCAAGCACTCCCATGGCCTTCCCAAGGGCATCCTCACCCCAGCGGAGCTCCCAGGGTAACAATGTCCAAAGGTTCACACAGCCCCTGCTTTCCACAGGCCTGGGCAGGCTCTGGGTGTGCATCCCAATGGGCTGTTTTCCAGCAGCAGCAGGGATGGACAGGGCTGGGCCACTGGTTGTGTGTGCCATTGGTTGCCAGCAGGTCAGAGATGACTCCCTGGCCATGCAGGGCTTGGTGGCTTCTGCAATGTCAAAGGGAACTTTGGCATTTTGTGGCTGTTTTATTTTCTCTGCAGCAACCTGCAGCCCCTGTGTGAGATTAGGAACCTGTGAGAATTATCAAGTCCTCCCTTTGCAATAAATCAACGTCTCATTGCACGTGTAACTTATCAGCTTAATGCAATCCTTATCCAAAAAGCACTAATTCAGTTCCTCTAGAGAGATGCATCTGATTAGATTAATTAATCTGTTTGCACAGGAGATTTCCCTAACTTGAACTTCTTCAGTGCAAATTCCTCTCTGAACCCCAAGTATTCTATCTGAGTAGGGGAAGAAAAGGGAGAAGGGCAAAGGTGCCACCGAGGTGGAGAAAAGGCCCTGGTGCTGTGGCTTCTTCAGTTGGAGCAGGATGGGGAAGGGGTTTTGGAAAGCAGAGTGCTGCCCAGGGATGCCATGAGCCAGGGATGCCGGCGACCAGCCTGGTGTCTGAACCCCGCATTGCCGAGACGATGCTGGACACGAGCAGTGCCAGCCTCCCTCCAGTGTGGCACATGTGACCGGGGAGCTCTGCAGTGACTTCTGGTGCCTTCCCAAATTTCCCCACTTTATATATATACTTTGAAGGGTAAAATTTGCCACATCAAGGTAACCTCATTCCCAGCAGAGCCCTCTGTGCACTAAAACAGGATGAAATCAAACTGGTGATGAAGTTCTAATTGCCAGTCGGCGTGGGCACACGTATTTGTAGCATTTTCTTCATAGTTTCCGAGATAAAAGCTTTGGAAAAATAGTAGATATTTGCTTAATTGCACCAAGATTATTGCATTGGTCAGTGGTGTGTAGTAAGTAGGTGGGGAGGTGGGAAGGGCAGTGGAGGCCCATCCTGGGTTGACCCAGGCAGGGCTGGGACAGGCAGCTGTGCTTTGCAGCCAGCCCAGGACACGGCCAGCTGCTGCGGCAGGCAGGTCCAGAACTGGGGACACGGCGCTTAACACCGTCCCCAGGGCTGTTCCCGCTCTCTGGCAGGGCCTAAAAATATCATTAACATTTGTATTCAGATATGCTCTTCCTGCCCCTTCTCGCATACAGCAAAAGTGGTGATTTAAAATTTATCAGCAAGTGTCAAGATAACCTGTGCAATTCAGCATCAAAGTGCAAAGACCAGCACAAGATGACAGCTGCAGCATCCGTGGAGTCACATGTTTTATCCCAGTAAGTACATGAAAATTGCAATGTGCTTTTCTGCTATTCAGGCTGAAGGGCTCCTTTAGCACCAACCAGCTCCTGATATCAAAGTGAATGATTTCTTTCATTATTCCTGGTTATGAAGCCTATTTTCTTGTTATTTGTCATTTGTGAAGCAATTTGGTATAAAGATGGCTTGAGGCTTTTGTACGGAGCAATCAGGGAGAAAGTAGGGAAGGAATAACTAAGGGGAAGATTGGGATTCTTTGTCTGTTCCTGCATAACCAAATGCAGGAACTGCCGAGTGCGGGGCAGCACCAATTCCTGGCAGCCGGACTCCATGAGCTCTGGGAGACTCAGGCCACTTCCAGGCGGTGGAGGTGCAGGAGAGGGGCTCAGCTGGGTGATTTCAGCTCCTTGGGAACTAACAGTTCCTCTGGGACATGCAGGGGATTTGAGTGACTTTGGAGCCAGTGACTTTCTGCAACTCACAAATCTGGACTTAAGAGCCAATCAATTGTGCAGTTGTTTTCGTGGCACCAGAAATGGAGTATGGATCTACTGGAGGAATTTTAGAGGGACTTTTTATCCTCCAATCTGCAGCTGGACTGCTATTCCTCATGCTGAAAAGCCAGCCATAAGTGTCCTGAAAACCAGCCCCTGCTGCAGGGCTGATATATCTCTCGCCAAGGAGCAATACCGTGGCAGCACCTAGGAGGGAAATAAGAGGCAGAATCAATTTTCCAGCAAGTGTTGTTTGATTTTGTCATAAACCCCTAATATTCTATATTTAAAAAGGTAGCGGCTCAGGCTGGAGATGAAAAGGTGTGTCATTCAAATGCCACGGAGGGCAGCTGCCGGCAGTGAACACCTGCCGATTCCCGCCCTGGGACATGGGCACGTGTCCCTCAGGTGCTGCGGGGCCGAGTCAGCCGCCTCCCCCTGCATCGTGACCCTGCTGCTGCTGCCCACCCAATCCACGTGGGTCCGTGTTCCCCAGGCCTGTGGCACTCGCTGTTCCTGTGCTTTATCGTGATACAGAACTGCCCCCGCGCAGCACATCCCACGTGGCAGTGGACATGCCATATTATGGATGGAAAAAGTCCTGTCAGAAATGGACTTGTGAAGAAAATGAAGAAAACAACCCAAACGCTATAAAAACAGAGGTTTTTAATGTTGTTTAAACATGTTTCAAAATGGCTTTTTAGAGATTTTGCTAACTCACTGTCCCCTTCCCAAGACCCCTCGTGACAACTGTCATTCCTATGCAGGAATTTACTGGGAAAATACCCAGGTGCCTCCTGATGGGCTTTGTTAACCCCTTCCCCTGTTTGCTATTGGAAGATTCTGTAACCCCCTGAGAGCTCTCATTGGTGACCCTACAACCCCTGAAACCCATATAAACCTGTACCTCACAATAAACTTCCTCTTTCGCTCCTCTTTCTCCTGTGGTCTGTGTGCAGCTCACTGCGGACTCCCAGGCCACGTGGTAGTGGGGCAAGGGGGAGAGCATTCCCCCTCTAGGTAATGGGCTAAAATCCCAGGACCTGGAGCCTCCCTTCTCCAATTCAGCTGTCACAGTGTTGGATTGTTTGGGGTTTTGTTTTGGGTTTGGGTTTTTTTTGAAAGTTGGAACTCGGCCAAAACAATCAATGTTCTAGTTTTTTCTACACCATACTCATGGTGCCACAATTGTAGTTTACTGTACATCTTGAGGAATTTTTTTCAACAATATTTAGTTTTGTCATGTAGAGTAATCCCTTAAAATATACTTCACTTTGGTCACAAATTTCAAAAAGGTAAAAAACCCTCCACTTTTGTTTTAGATCCAATAAACTTAATAGTGATTGTAAGAAATAAAATTTTAAAACATTTTTGAAGTCTATAAAACTATATCAGAAAAATAAGGAAAATGTATCTATTAGTATTGTTTTTATGAAATTATTTTACTTTAAAATTACTTCTATTATTTCCTTTCTTCATTCTTAAAAGTGGTTATGTTCTTACCTACTATCACAAGTAGTATTAACATCTTCAAACGTCAATTTTTGTGATGTTACTCTGCTTCCTGTGAATAGCAATGCTTATGTTTCTGTTTGTGTCATGGATTTAAGGACAACAAAATTAATCAAGTTCCACCAATGTAAAATTACAACAATGCCCTAGATCTTACTTGTGCATTTCAGCAAAGCGAGAACAGGATAATTTGGATAATTAACACAATTTTCTGGTTTTTCACCTACATAAGTAATGTAATCCGGTGCTTCATGTACATTAGTATTTGGAATGCTGTCTTAGCTACAAAATCTATCAGAGAATTCTGACTCTGTGATGTAGGTTGCATTGGCTAATCAAATAATTTATAAATCAATAAACTCTGTACAGAGTTTTCAACACTCTTAAATTGGATTGTGTGGGAAAAAATAGTTATTTTTCAAATTTTAAGTATGTTGCTTTTGTAAAATGTCTAAACATGCAAGCTGAAGTGTGACTGTGTCATCCATATAAATCAAAGAGTATGGTGTATTAATACTAAGGAATGAATAGCACATTATTCTGGGTGTATCTAAAATAACACTCTGTGGTTCTCACATAGACCTATATGAAGGCAGTAGATAATTATCAGTATGACATTTCCAAATATTTCTGTGCTTTCTTTAACCTAAATTTAATTATATGCAAGAAGTAATTTACTTCTTACCCTTCAAACAGTTAAAATGCTTTGAAACAAGAAACCCAGTATACTATTTTAGTAACTATTTACTCTTTTACTCTGGTTGTCATCATAGTTCTATTGTTAGAATTTTACACAATGGAAATACATCAGAATAAAGCAGCAGAGGGTCAAAGCACCACAGCACTATGTAAAATAAGCAAGCTCCAAGTTAAACATCTCTTGATAGTTAGCATAGAAGTTCTTAACCTTCAGAGTCTGAAATTATGACAGTTAACATTTTGGAGGGGTGCTTCTTAATATACATTTGGCAACAGAACGGCCTATTTTCATATCATCCCTGGAGCAAAATATATGCCTGTGGTGTTTTTGGTCCAAATCCAGACTTCAGATTTCATGACTCAACTTTCAACACCTCTCAGCATAATAAATCATAATAGGCAGTGAGAAATTTACTTATAATGCACAAAACCAAGACCCCAAGTCATGGAGACACCACAGAAATCTGAAGTTTCCACATCTGAGGAGCAAACCAAATATTTCTTAGATTGCAAATTCTTGCTAGCAAGTGGTGTGTTAGTAACACTAAAACAAATTAGCCTTGTTGTACAATTGAGTCCATTGAGCTTATTTCACCATGGCTAAATTTGGCAGATTAATATGAGACAGTGAGGATTCAAAGTAAAAAAATCTAAAAGGGCTCAAAATCTCAAAATTACTACAAACATGCACCACAGGACTGTTTTGGGAAATTAAAAACAGATTTTAAAGATTAGACTTTCTGGAAGACATAATGTGGAAAAATAACTGATATTAATGAACAAGCATTTAATCCTATAAATAATTGCTATTCTCACACAGCTGAAATGGGCTTTGACCCTCTGCCACATCTTCAGATTTGAAGGTAGATTGCATAACTGAATACAAGATGTTAGAGACGTCAAAAGGTATGGAGTTAGACTGATGAATGAGGTAATTTTCAAAACCTTTATTTGGTTTAATAAGTCTTTTTTCTGAGTGTTTCCCACAGGTTTCTGTTTTCTTTAAATGTTTTCTTCAGGAGCAAGGTGGGAAGAAAAGAGAAAAATTGGAAACTAAACCAAACTAAAGAAGATGAAGCAAAATAAATTCAAAGAAATAAGAAGTGAAACACACTTCCTAAAGCAATAAGGGGGAAAAAATAGCATTGTTGGATTTTTTGATTAATTGAAAAATATTATAATGAAACGTCTTCTTTAGTCACCAAAAATACAATGAATTTTTTTTTTCCTCTGGAAATAATGGTTTAAAGACTTGTCTTAGTTCAGTGTATGAAGTGCTAGAAGACAGAGAAGGGTGAAGTTATTTTTGCAAAAGTAACTTTTACTTTTTTGGGTGATTGACGGGGACAAGCTGCATAGAAAATCTTCACCGTTTTTCTCCATTGGAAACTTAGTTTTCAGAGGACACTTTCAGTAGTGGTAGAGGAAGGAAAATGGTGTGAATGGGATCTCAGAAGAAGAAACACGGACAGAATTTTTTTAACATTAGGTAAGTAAATGATTCTTACAGTGTTAGGTACTCCAGACTGTGTAAACAAATAGTGCAAGAGAGATAGGGACACACTGTAGTGAAGTGAAGGGCCACAAGGTCATTGTGGGACCAGTGCATCTGACACACAAGGAAAGGCTGAGAGAAGAAAAGAGAAGCCTCAGAGGGATCTTTTCAATGTGTATAAATACCTGACAGGGTAAAATAAAAATGATGGAACCAGAACAGTGATTCCCAGTGAATGGAGAAGAGCTAATGGGCACAAAATGAAACACAGGAAATACTGTTTAAATAAAATAAACCTTTCTGCTCCCAGGATGATCAAGGCCTGAGTCAGGTAGCCCTGTTAATGACAGGCTGTGCATCTTCATCCTGGGAACTACTCCTAACCCAGCTGGACATGGCCCAGAGCAACCTGCTGATCCTGCTCTGAGCAGGGGGATGGACTAGATGATCTCCAGAAGACTCTGCAAACCTCATTAATTCTGTGTTACTGTGTGGAATATTTCCTTACTACTAAAAAAATAATTATGAGAGTAAAAGTATTTAACTTCTGGATAATTTTCTTCTACAATCTAAGTGTTCAAAAAATTTAGAAATCAAATAAATTTGATTTAAATCCTGAATGTTTCAGAAAATAACTTCATTTATTTTGCTTGGGTTTTTTTACAGGTATGCCTTAGTAAAAGTAAATATGTTCAAACCTAGCAGACAAGTAAACAAAAGGCACTGTAAAAGTTTGACCACCTGTACATCTACTTTATAGTCCTTTTACTTTCAAAGTAATAAGAAGGATCAAACAAGATGTTAGTTTAGAGACTTTTATATTTCCTCTCAAAACCCCTTTTGCTACCTCTTTGTAGCTAAGTGGTGGTTTATGATCCAGATGCAACTATTAAATATTTTAGCTAGAAGGACTTTCCAGAGTGGTGTCTGAAAGATACAGTGGAACCAGGAAGCCATAAGTTAGCATTTAGTGTTTAGAGACAAACTTCTTTTAGGCCATAAAGAAGTAGTTCACTGGTACTAAACAGATGGAGAATAAATTATGAATAATTGTATTTTTATGGCTTTTTGACTAAGTGATACTTAGCTGTTGCAAACACAAAGATATGAAAACAATTATTATATGGAGAATTAAATAAATAGGCAACACTGTACATTATACAGCTTAGAAAGTAGAAAAGGAGAGCTTTTTACTCACAATAAAAGGCAAGCCAAACAATAATAATGACACAGTATTCAGCAGACAAACCTCTCTATTTAAATGTTACTTTGAAAAACCATATGAAAAATGTTATCACAGTAACATTGTTTATTCCTACTCATAATTATACTTATTTACATAAGATGGTAGGCATCAGAAATATGTTGGTGTTGGGGTATCTACAAGGGGAAATAAAGCCATTTATATTTGAAAGCTGTCTCCCAGGAGTGGATGTTTTCATAAGGGACTTCCTTTGAAAAGCAAAGTAAGGAGGTACATTTACTTCTATTGTACCTTATCTTCCACGTAGCTGCCACTTGGAAAATGCCAAATCTGTCAGGTGAATGTACTACACAGTTGCACTTGCCCTTCCAATAAAATTCTTTGCCCAATTATTCACCCCGAATAAAAGTTTTTTATGTGGAATAAATCTTTGAAAGGATTTGAATTAGTTTTTTAAAGAAGGGAGATAATTTGAGGATGATATGAGGATGTTTATGTATTCATTGATTTTAAGAATCTATTGGGCTTGGATGGCCATGTTTTGGTAGAAGGAGATGAGGTGTATGTATAGGAGTGGCTTCTCTGAGAATTTGCTAGAAACTTCCCCAGGTGGAGACGATGCCAGCCAGCTTCAAGACAGACTCACTGCTGGCCAAGGGTGAGCCCATCAGCAATAATAGTAACACCTCTGGGATAACATAGGAAGAGGAGAAAAAGCTGTTGCATAGAGGTGATTTTGGGGTCTGTAGGAGCTGTGGTGTCTTATAGTTTTCCCAGGATGTTTGTGACTGTCAGCCACCATGGGGCTTCCCCATGTGGTCTCCAGGCACTTTCCATGAGGGATACGATGTTACCCCACCTCCATGAGGTTCGACCCGTCCCTTCCTCCTCCACACGCACAGACATACTCCCCACAAGGTGATTCTGGCCCAATAAATACAGATCTGGTGTATAACATTCTGTAACAATTTTCACTGAGGGGAGGGCAGGGGAGGGGAAACATGACAACAAGGAATGTGAAAAGTTACTTCCTTTTTTTCCTTATTAAGTAACTTTTACTGTTAATGTGTCTGAATCAAGAGTAGCTTACACCTATAATTTATTACAAGCTAATTAGTTAAGCCTTTGAAGTATTCAGAGCAGACATAGAATTTACCCTGTCAATAGCTGATACACTTCTTGACATTTAATGTAATTATTAAATTGATCTTAGTTGAACTAATGACAAAGAAGCATGTACAAGTGAGTTTTTCATTAAAAATGAGGTCTTCAGGTCTTAGTGTGAGAATACATGTATGATCTATAGTCTCCCTGAGGTTTGGGAGATTTTATATCTTTTTTTTTTTCTTTCTGTGATACACTACTTCTTTCATCTTAGGCTGAGTAAAAGGTAAACAGGACACAGGAAACTTTGTTAGCTTGTTGAGCAGCTATTGCTGAAACAGCACAAACAGACAGAGAAAGACAGTCTTTCAGCAACCTACCATGATCAATAAGAAAAAAATTCGCCCAAACAGTTACCTGGGGACCCTGTAGTAATGCTTGCAGCTATAGCTTGGGTGCAAAACCCTTTACTGTGTGTGAATATAAATTCTAAGAGAAGCCAAGAATAGTCTTCTGTACTGGTTTCTTAAGTAAATGGAAAAGAATATAGATTTGCAGAAGATAAAACTTTTCTAGACACATGAAATAGGGGCAGGTGTTTGTCAGGGCCTTGAGTGAACAGAGAGTCCTTAATTGCTCTGAGCACTCCTACACCTGCTCACGTACCCAGGAGCCCCATTCCTGCTCAGGTCTGAGCAAAGGCATCTTTGACTCCAGCCCTGGGATTGATCTACGTTGCATCCACTACAAGCCTCCCTCCAGCTTCTACTCACTGGGTTACCAGTATGGACCCTGGAAAGATAATGGACTTTATTTACACCTTCACTCTTTCTGGGTTGGCACTGAACCCTATCACAAACTCCCAGCTCTGCTAGCAGTGCTCAGACCCTGTGGGAACATATTCTGATAGTGGAGGCACAGCCTGTGTCCAGATTCCCCTTATTTCCTGCCTTATTTCCCTGTTGAAGCAGACCTGCAGACACTGGACCAGGAAAATCTATAGAAGTAGTCTGAACATCCTAAACCATTTGTGTTTATTGCCAACACTTTGTTTTCATTTTTTTGTTGATGTGACATTTTGCTGATAATTATACATATGCAACAAAATCAAGGGTGTCATAACATCTTTGTCCCTTTTCTGCTGTGACTCCCAAGGATATCATCATGACCAGTATCACAGGAAGAAGGGAATGTCCGTACAGTAGTGGAACCAGGACCTTAAGTGTACAAGCAATATCACAGAAGCTGAAGCACAGTGTGCAGACATCGGGTTTACGCATAGGATCATGACCCTAAATTTCAAAGAGAAGCAATCCTGCTGTGCCAGCCAGAAGTAGGAACACACAAGTCACTCAGCAGATTCAATCAAATAAGAAAACTTGGACAATAACTTCATTTAGGTGAGCCAAAGTAATGCATGAGTTTGTATTAGATCTGATGAAAACTTGCCTGTATAAGGTTTTTCATTGAGATTTTAATTAACAGCAGCTTGTTATTGGATGCAGAGACATTGAATTAATGGAAAGTAAAATTGATAAAATGTCATCAATTGGTGATGGGAACACAATTCCTACAGACAAAAAAATACATGACCAATTTAACATGGGCCTTGGAAACCTATCATCTTTTAACTTGGTCATTATGACCTGCTTCACATATTTCAGTCATATCCAGGTTTTTGTACTGTAACAAAATGGGACTCTTTCAAAAGATGTATGATTTGCTTATGCCTTTTTGATGGGAATAAAGCCCAGATGTATAGTAGTGTGGGCAGCATTTAGAAATTCATAGACTTACATGCAGCTTACAACTGAAACTTTTGCAAAATTAATTTTTTTATTATTGAATTTGAAAAATCTTCTGAGCTATAGTTATGACTGGGAGGTCCTCTCCATTTACCACTTGACACAATAGGAAAGATGCTGTTGTACATATCTCCACTTATCTTTGCAACTCATTCCTACTGTATAAAATTAATAGGGTTAGAGACAGCACTGGTAAATCCTATACACTGGTAAACATCCACTGGTAAATCCTATACATATCAATACCTAATTACAGAACCTTAACACTTAACATGAAAGACGTTACCTCTAAAGGTCATCTGATCTGAACATCCACCTCCCACCATCAATGTATTGGCTTTTATCCTCTTTCTAAACTTTGATTTAAATAAAGCTACTGAGGAGTGCAGTGTCTTCCACAGGGTTTGCATCCAAACAGCCTTTTATGCGTTCAAAATCAGGATAAGTTCTGTACCTAATGAGAGATTCCTAGTCCTAGTTGTATCTGGAGATATGCTTAACTCTGAGGACCCTTTTAAAGCTGTAATCTTTAGACGTTTCAACCCTACATCTCAGGACAAAAGAAAAATGTTTGAGAGTGCATTGGACCCAATCTTTGATTTTGATGATTTATAACTTACTCCTATTTTGGCAAGTGCTCTGAGCAGTAACGGAAAGACTGGGAATAACATGTAAATTTCAAATACCAAGGGACAGGCTTGGAAAAGATGCTTTGCTTAGGGTTCCCGAGCAGTTGCCAAAGATAATATGTTATGGGTTTCTCAAGCCAAAAAAAGAAAGAGGACAGCGGGAAGTGACATGTACAGAGAGTGAGAGATGATTTTTGCTTGAGAGCTGGTTTCAAGGATACCTTGAGTCCCTGAACTCTGGGTACAGCATGAACACGTACAGAAGTGAAATTGCTGAGAACCATTTTAGCAGAATTGTTGATTTCATGGAAAAATAACCCACATGGTTACACAGAAAACAAGCGACGATTTAGCTTTTGGGCATTTTGCCTCAACATACTTTTAATATATAAGCCAGATAACATTTTAGAAAAGAATCTGACATGTTATTTTGTTCTTACTTTTAAAAAAAACAGGAGCCAGAAGATTTCTGGTCTCATGTATGTGCAACTGGCTGCTTTTCTGTAGCCATCTGTTTTACTTAAAATGATATTTTGCACTTCCTCTATATGTGAGAAGTTGTGGCCCATTCTCCTTGCCACCTTCCTATATGAATGAATTCAAAGCACTGTTAGAGTAGGCTGATGATCCATGAATCCCCAGAGTGGTAACAGCCATAGCAGCTACATCAGCTCCCATTATTGGGGTGCTTACCTGTATCCAAGGGTAAATAAGTTCAGACTCAAAGACAGTAGATATATATATAGTCCTTACAGCATTAAACTAGAGTAGAATACTGTGCACATAAGGAAAAAACCCCACATTTTTTATATCTACTTCTACTGCAAGTATATATCAAGAATCCTACTTTTATTCTAAAAGGTTTGTAGCATATGTACAGAACCAATGGACAGTTATTTTTTAATGAAAACTGAGTGTCTTTTCTTTCGAACATACAGATAGTTCTGTTTCAAGGAATATTTTCATGGAGCAGTTTGGGAGAATGCTACAAAATTTAGTGATGCCAGTTAAAGTCCCTCCACTGATGATGACAGACTTCGAAACAGGTTTCTATCCTCTTGAACCATAAAATGCAAGAAAATGCAAAAGAAAATAATACTTTTTTTTTTAAAGTTGGACCAAAGGAAAGGTTTTTTTGAAAGGTTTAAATTTCCATATTTTCAGATTTGGTTTCCTCTCCCCTTGCCCTCCTTCCAGAAGGTAGGCTGGAGCAAAATCTGGAGCTTCTGAAATCTTGAATCCTACAGTCTTCATTGTAATATGTCCTCCTGGCTGCTTTAGCAGAAATGAAACTGCAATATCTCTTTCAGTGAAGAGAATGTTTTTTGCAGTGGAGAGAGAGGCAGATGTACAGCTGGCTTCTGGTCTTTGAGACCATGATTCTTTAAAGCCACAAAAGCTTCTTCCCCCCACATGCTGTCAAAACCAAATGACTCTTCAAATAAACCCAATCTACTGGATGATTTTAGATAAAACATTTAGGCCCCAAACCTAACACATTTTCCTAAAAGTTTTTCACTAGAACATTTTCAAGCAACCCCACTCAGAATCAATCAGAGTGTCAAGAAAATTGTCAGAAAATGAGAAGTGTATTCATGAGTAAATACAGCTATTATTTCTCAAAAACATCCATAGTACATAAGATTTTATGTCTTTTCCTCTCTACTGATTTTAACAGTCTTTGGAGGCCATTTTTCAAAATGTAGCTGTAATTGTACTTGCAAAGATCACAAAAGCAGAGCATGCATTAGTTCTTAGAGTGCATTTGGCTTTTTTGGCCAAAATAATTATATTGTCAACATTGAAACCATCTTGGTCAAAGTCTAGGAGTGTATAGAAGTACTACATATTACTGACAGTTCAAGATCCTTTATTAAGCAATGGAAATTACATTATGCTTCCTGAAATGCTATTAAAGTAAAATACATGGTTGACTTTTCTGAATCAAATCCTCTAAATCAGAATTCTGACACTGAAATTTCACTAGTCAGTCACAAGAGTGACTAATGACTGGAACTCCTTTCTTTCTTCAGCCTTTTTTTATCTCACAGACTGTCTCTTTGAAAAATATTGATATGAAAGATGTCCTCTAAATGAAAGAATTGCACAACTACTTTAATTTAAACTTTCAGCAAATACGTCCCTTTTATTACCTATTCTCAATATATTATTCAAGTACTACTTATTGAAGTAATGTTTTTCAAAATAATTTTAAAGACATGAGATGTGCTAAAAACATTTTAACAAAGCAGTCTCTCATAGTAAGACATAAATATCTGAAGCCTGTAAGTTTTATTTAATTCTATTTTATCCACTTATCTTTTATACTATTTTTAAAAGATAATTCATTAAAAGATTTAGTGGCATTATTCTGTTAAAACTGTAAACCTATTGACATCCGTTCATTTTTTCTATGTTTTCTGACATAGTGATTTGTTGAGCTTCCAGTTTTAACTTCGGTGTTTGTTTTAACCCTAGTGCTAACTTTTACTTTGCAAAGTTTAATTGTTTTATGCAAAGAAAATAATCTTCAATAGTAAAAAACCCCAACAAAACAGTAGTGCAATGCAATGAAGACCTGGATTTTCATTCCAATACTTTAATTGCTTTTACAGATTCAGCCAAAAGCAAGCACTCTGTGGAATTAATGTATCTGTTTTTATATTAGAGCTACTTACTTGATGTTTAGGGCTGGACATATTTTCATTGGCCTTTTTATCTGAAGTCAGAAAGTACTGAAAACATTTGTAACGCCAGATATCAGGCTCAATTTATCAGCTTATTAATACAATATGGGAAGAACTTCATAAAATTGATATATCTCTATTTCTAGAGTGTAGTGCCATTACTCTTCTCAAATTGCATATCTCCTGTATAAAAGGTGATCTAAAAGGTCTACATTAACCTGATTGAACACAGATTAGGGTAACCTTCCCAGATTTAGCAAAATGGCTTTGATCCCAAATAACTCTGTGGCACAGACTGGTTTTTTTGTTTGTTTGTTTTTTAATTTTCAGGTAACAGACATCAGTGAACAGCATGCCACAACATGCTGAAGTAACTTACTCTAAATAAAAAAAGGTACAAAAAATTTCCACTCAAGAATACATAAGCAGTTTGATCTTCATTTGATCACAGAAAAGGCCCGTATTTAGGTGAAAATCAACATATTTATTTAATATGACTAAGGGAAGCATATAGATAAAATGGTTCCACTGATAAGAATTACACTGTCCCTCATCTTTAAGTGAAATGTATTTTCTTGATTTTTGCATGAATCTAAGAGAATATTTGAAAATTGTTAGTAGCTCATGTTTAGGAAAGGAACACTGCCTGAGGGCAGATTTCTAAATCTCTGTTTATCTGATTAGTTGCCATATGTTGAAATAGCTGGTTGTTTGACAGTGGAAGAAGCTGGTTATGAAGCAGCTCTGGAGGCCGTACTCTGTACATTTTGCCTCAGGATGTACTTACACTGAAGACTTGAGCTGGATCCAAGCTGCTCAGGAACTGCAGAAAGCAGAAGTAAGCAATATAGTTCAGCACATTGCTGGGAATTAGAGAATTAGTGTTACCTTCAGGTGGGGTTAATTAGCTTGGCCACTAACTATCAGTCTAATCCAGTTTTACTGTGTTCCACAGTTATACACACATCCTTGACTTCCCTGGGTAAATGTATCAGTTCACCAGGTAATCTTTAACATAACATTGAATTTGTGCACTGCAGACATGGCCAAAAGAGTGCTTTTAAGAAACAAACCCTATAAACTGTGATTTATTGCCAAAAATGAATTAAAGAGCTGATTAAAGGTCCTGGGATTAAGGAACACAAATATTTTCTTTTTCAGGGAAGAATTACTAGTAGAAGAAAGCTTGTGCCAACAAAGTCTAAGCACTGGGGCAGTTCAGGAGAGTGAATTCTTTAGAATATATAAAGTACCAGCTACTATATCAAATGCTGAGATATATTTGTGATAAAGAAGTAAGCCGGTGCTGAGTTTACACTAAAACACCTCAGATAATCACATAAAGTAAGGGAACATGAATCAAAGACAGAGTGCGAAGGTTAGGGCTGTTCAGGCTGAAGAAGAGAAGGTTGCGTGTATACTTTCACGAGGTATTGGCTACAATGTACTACACCTCAAATGTTTCTGCACCAATGCATGCAGCATGAGCTAAAAAGAACAGGAACTTGAAGCTTTGGCCCAGTCCTAGACATTTGACATCACTGGCATAAATGAAACCTGGTGGCACAAACCGTGACTGGAGTGCCCTGTTAGATGGTTACAGGCTCTTCAGGAGGAATGGGCAGGGCAGAAGAGGCAGAGGGGTGGCACTGTGTGTAACAGAAGGGTTAGAGTATATGGAGCTCACAGCTGGCAATGGCACAGTTGAGAGCTTTGGGTAGGAATCCAGGGGCAAACAGATAATGGGGATGTCATTGTGGGAGTCTGCTATAGACCTCCTGGCCAGGACAATGACACTATTGAATTAATCTTTGAGGAACTCAGGGACACTTCCAAGGCAACTGCCCTTGTCCTTATGGGAAACTACAATCAATCAAATTAAGAGGGGAACAAGTTCTCTGCATATTGTATGTTTTCAGTCTTTATGACATTGACTGTGGTAACATGTTTATGTTTGGTTTAATTTGTTTGCTTGTTTAATCTCTTGCTTTTTGAATGTAAATACATGCTCTTGAATTTGGGAAATTGCAATCAAACTGGGTCAGCTTTAAGAATTTTCTTACCTTTAAGAGGGGCTTTACACAAACACTTTTTCTGGGCTTTCAAAACTTTTTACTAAAGAACTATGGAAGGTAAAAGGGTTAGAAGAAGGCCATGAAGACATGAGCATGAAAAGCAGTAAAGGAGTAAGTCAACGAATAAAATATTCCTGAATTCTCCTGTCTGCTTATTTCCCACTTGCTGGTGTCTAATAGTTCACAAGTTTAAAAGCTCCAAATATTTAAAAAAATAAATGTAATTCTTAATTCTTCAGAATTCTTAATTCTTCAGACAGACAGTAAAAAATAACCACGTGTTCAAGTAGCAATTTAATTACCTGGTTTACCTTTTTTTATGATTTTCAAGTGATGTGAATTTAATCAAATAAAGCAAAGTTAATGATCAGTATTAAATTGAAAAAAATCCATTCTTTGAAGCATGGGTGTCCTGATTTTGAAACTGGAGTTTGTAGCCCAATAAAGGTAATTTTAAAAGAAAGTAGTTTTTTCCGTTGTCTTGGATTTGCTAGAGGAGGATGATGAGAACATGGATAAATGTTTGGAGTTATTCCTAAAAAACTGGAGAATCACCTCGCAAAACAGTAGCATCTTCATTACAAGAAACTGAAAACAGTGGTCAAACAGATAATATATAGATAATAGTGTCTACTCAGATGTTAATATTTAATCAGTTAAGTAGTGTCTGTCTCAAGTTTGTCCTCAGAAAATACCACTGCACACAGCAGTAAGACAATGACAGCCTGTGTGAAATAATAGAAATTCTCCAAAACCAAAATAAACTGCTTAGTATATTTCAGAGTTATAAAATTATCTGCTTAACTTGAGCTTCACTGAAATAAAAGATGGCTTAAAGGATTGTTAGTAAGAACAATATCTTTATGCACCAGGTGTCCAACACTGTGGGCACTAATATACTTGCCTATATTGATGGAGGCAATTACTCTAATTCTTTATCTGTCAGATAATACTGAGCATTTTATGCATTTAATATTATATAAAACTTCTGAGTGCAATGAAACTGAAAACACTGTTCCATGTGTTCATGGGTTTATGAAGCAGATGCCTTCCTATGTGGAAACTCCATATAGTACATGATTGAAAGAAGTTAAGTGCAGAAAATATTTTTTGCTTCTTTTGTTCTCAGTCATGCTGCGGTGAAGGACAAGAGACTTGATTGGTACAGACCTTTTCAAAATATTATTTGTTAACGTTATACTCAGTTATGTGGCCAGTTTACAATGAACTGTTGCCTATGTATGGCCCCTATGTATCTCATCTATAGGGAGATTATTGATGGTGAAAGGGAATTATCAGCATATATATACACATAAAATGTGATCAGAGTTTAAAATACCAATTCAATTCTATTTCATTTTACAAATGGAAATTTTGTTTCACCTTAGTTCTAAAGCAATGCTTGTTTAAATAATGAAATGATAACATAGCTTTATAAATACAGACTATGATGTCAGTGGTAATTGATAATTGTAAATCCAGTTCTCAATTTTTATTCTGTCTGCTCAAAAATGGAAAAAGACAGGCCAAAATGGGAAGGAAAGAATAGATGTAGAATAGTATTTTAACTAAGCTTATTAAACCACTGGTTCTGTGGGATGTCTTATTCACTTTTCTGTTTGGGAAGGGAAGAGAAAGGCAGAGAATATGTGTTAAAATGGTATAATCAGATTCTAAGCAGGGCCTTTTAATGCAGTCTTTGACTTTGAAAAATTTGCATCATATCACAAGATCTTCTAAAGTGCAAGGCACACTCATTCAGAAAAAATTAAATTAGAGAGTCCTTGAAAGAGGAGAGAAATCAATGTTCCCAGTGAAGTGTAGTTACCTTTTAACATTGGGGAATCTGTTTCTATCCCTACAATTCTGTCATTCTTCCAAGGATAAAATTTTGCCACCATTCTTTCATCTCCAGCATTACCATCTAAACAAACTGTTGCACTTTCTGTTGCATACATTCTTGTTTCACAGAGAAAGCCACAGAGAAATCATCTGGCAGTCAGTAGAATGTATCTTGTCTTTGTGTTTGCTGAATTAAGAAAAAACCCTATTGTGTATCTCAACCTCATCACGCTTTACTGATATAACACACTTTTTCAGCATAGAAGAATAATTGGCAAGCTCACCATTCTCATTTCTGTTGAAATTTTCTGATGAAAAGAAAAGGAACACCGAAGCAGATCTCAGCTGCTCAGGAGTTCTTAAGGAGTGAATTCAGTTTTTACATCATCTTTATAGAAGTGAGTGATACACAGGGTAGCTATTATGTTCATGTTGATATAACCATGACAGTGTGACATTGATTCTTCACTCCACAGATAACAATGCCACTGTGTTTGGTCTGCATTTCCCAGTGTAAAATCTACACAGAATTCTTCATGTGGTTTGTTAACAAAGCCACAATCTATGAGTTTTTATTTTACAGATTTGTAATAAAAAGACATTAATCAAGATATAAATAAAGAAAACTACATCTGCTGTTTAGCAAAGATATTTATTTATGGTCCCTCAATTAATAACAAAATTCACAATTTGAGGAGTTTTCCCTATGCAATCTGGATAAAAATAACATAACTTTACAATATAGCAAAAATCATCATATTTTTAAAAATAAGCTCATTACAGTGCACCTCCTGGTTGACCCCACAAGCCTCGATACACCATTAAACACTCACAAATACTCAGTTCATTATTATGTTTCCAAAAGAATGAATCTTACTACATTTAGAAAGTACACTGATTAATAGAATGACTTCTTTTAAAAACAAGAAGCAAGAAAAATACCCTTTCAGTAAGATTAAAAATGGAGTGAGGGATTTATTCTCTTGAGTGACACAAACAGCTTTAAAGGTATGCCTGTGGGTACTGGATGCCTGCTGCTTAGAATCTCTGTTGAACATTGTATGATACTGATAGGCTGCCAAAGGTGGCCTTTTATCTTTTGACAAGTCTTCTTTGGTGATTTGTTGTTTGGGGTTTTTTCCTCACTGATGACATTTCCAGACACTTATTTATGTTATTTTATTTTTCCTCATGTGATAACACCATAACTTTTAGGGACGATGGGGGAAAGAATGTACAGACTTCAGTTACTTCTTTTACTGAGAAGATCATGTTAATAAAAATAAAAACCAAAACAAAACAAGCACATCTTCTTATGAATTTTACTCTCCAGCTATGCCCCTAGTCAGTAGTTGGCCATGATTTTGTTATTCTTATAGAGGTTCCTTGTTTCTGTAAGTTTAGATTTATTTTTGCTTTACTTTTTCTACTGAAACATCTTTCCAAAAATTATACCATGTTCATTCATTAGTCTTTAGTCTCTCTTTGGGGAAATTTTCTGTTTGTATTGGCTCTACATAAACCTTTATGAAATTTTCCTGATGTGTTATGAGTATCTTCACTGCTCACATCCCAGTTGACTGTCATTGCATTGCAGTTCAAAAAGTTATTGAGTCTTTCAACATCTGATGTATGGCACAAGAACCTGTGAGAGATCAAGTTTTAAAAAGTGAAGTGCTGGTAATTATTTTAAGAAATAGTCTTTCCAGTTAATAAATTTCTGTAAGCCTTTTATATTTTTCAAGGAACAGTTCTCATTCCTTGGCTTATTTTGAAACTGGATGATGAGTTTGCTGCACTATTGGCCATAGAACTGCTCCTTGGACCACCTTGAGGCCAGGTTGATGTTGTTACCCTGAATGATTTTTCTATCAGGACACATTGTATGAGGAATTTTTACATGGTTTTATGTGGCCTTATTTGCCTTAACAAATTTCACTGTTGAGATAGCACCCAGTTTCAAGTGTAGATCTAATGTGTTACAGATAAACTATTTCTTGATCTTTGTTTTGTTTGGGTTGTTTTCCCTCCCACTATGATACAATAACTAAATCCATGCAGACAGAAGATAACATAGTTGATGATTTCTACTGTAAGAATGTAGCAGATGAAGTTCTCTTTCTTCATGTTTTTAAACAGACTTAGAGAAGACCCAAAAACCACATCTATAAACACAATATAGTCTTCTTTTTTTCTTCTTTTATTTATATTTTTTTCCCCCCAGGAAACTCTGTCAGTTTTTCATTATTATTACTGAAAAGGGACATGCCAAGTTAACAGAAAATATTTCCAATAACCAGCAGGCATCACACAAAGGTAGTCAATGACTGACAGAAAGCTTGTCTTTTTCCATCAAGAATTATCTCTGTACATAAACGTCTTTAGGACATAGAACCATAATTATTCTTGAATTTTATATTCCTGCAGTATTGAGTTTATTTAGTTTATTTTTTGTGAATTAATACATTGTTTATTTACACACCATTCATCTTTTTAAATCACCTTTTTTAACAGCATAGACTAGTAAAAAATCTCAAGTCAGAAGAGATCATTGAGTCCAACTCCCTGCTTCTTGAAGGATTAGTTAAAAGTAAACTTTATACCTGAGTGTTATCCAGCATCAGTATGATATTTGCAGCTCACAGTTCACAGTAGACTGTCACTCCTGATCAACAGCATCAGATTTCTTTTCTTTCCTTTTAATTTTTTCCTTATTAAGTAGTCTGTTAGTGTACATATTAACATTTTAATATGTGCCCCACAGTCTACTTTTTCTGATAAATTAGTCAATGAATTGTATTGATACAGTGTAAATAAGACTTCACAATACTTATTCTTATGTGGCCTGACCATTAGAGGGCCAAGAGGAGCAATTCCATAATCTGAGAACGAAATATATATAAAAACCACTTAGGCAGAAGTAGCTTTCCTGAATAGGCTGTTTTGTTTCAGTAGTATAATATAGCTACCAAACAGAAATACAGCTGAAGTTCTAAAAGTGCTCCACTTGAGCATGGCTAATGACATAAAAACCTTGGATTTTGTTCCAGCAGAAACATCTTTGAATCTTGCAGTAAAGTTTAGCTGAGGTATGCCCATAGGTTTGGAGTACTTTACCTCTGGTATCATTCAGTTCTGTTTATGTAAACATCCACCTTTTAAGGGCCTTACCTCTAAGATTAGACATTTAACTTCCATATTGTATTGTATTGCATTGTATATTCCCAATTACATTGGAAGAAACTGAAGAAGTCACATACATTCTAGGAAATACTTATTGCTAGATAGTAAGGAAGATGTACTTTTATGTTCTTGCTTTCATTTGGAAGTTTTTATTTTCTATTTATTTTAAACATGGCTCTTTAAATTATAGCTTGAGTAGAAAGCATGTTTAGGTTTCCTTTCTAGGTTGAGGTCTGACCACCTTTTACAACACAGCAAGATTAAGGGAGCTAAATGGCACCTGGTAAAGGGTTTACTGTGTTGTAAATAAACAAGGTAAGATACTAGAACATATACCAACAAAATCCAACCAACCAAAACAAACAAAAATACCCTCAAACCCTGTAAGTATTTATTAAAAAAATATTTCCAACAGAAAAGGATATAGTTGAAGTCTGTGGAATACATATAATGAATATTTCAGTACTTTCCACATTACTGAACTTGATTGAAAGCTGAAAACACACTATGACAAAATTAACTGCTAGTGTTCCAACCTAAGGAGGAGTAATTGGACAAAGATGGATTTTCTTTTCTTACATATGCATAGTAACTCACTCTAGAATTACACTGCTCTGACACAGAGTAAAGAGAAAGAATATTTGATATAGGTAACAGAGAAAGAAAAGCACAGTGGAGAGAACTGTACTTTGTGTGATATACTTCCAGAACATCTGGCACTATTTTTTGGCATTATTAACAAGCAGTAATGTAACTGAAAGTGCTGCTTACAATCACCAGTATGCTCTTATTAGCAACAAAACATCTCCCAAAATATGTCTCATAGTGTAAATATTTATATTTATTGACAATATTTTGCACTGACAACATTAATTAAATTAAATCAAATCAATAGATGAGGCAATTATTAAACTGTTGTCCAGAAACAGTGTTTTGGCAATACATTAGAAGATGCTTTAAAGAACACAATTTCTGTACTTATCACACTAATTGCTTCCTATTTGGGTTGGCTGTCACAGAGTTATCTCCCAAATTATGTAACAGTGAAAGATTACTGTATTAGCAAGTCAATGTGCATGTGTAGTAGCAGCCTTTTTTAATATATTTTTTCCTGTTTAAAACTGTGTGAAATCATGGGTCAGGCAAAGTTTAAGGATTGCTTGAAGTGCTACTACAAATTAGAATGATCTGACTTTCCAAAATGTAGCTGGCTCTAAATCCTATATACATTCTGCTCCCTGATGTATATTTTCCCTGTGTCTATATTTTCTAGTTGTAAATAAGTAATGTATTAAATTATTTTTTAATGGAAACTATTTTAGCTCCAGAACTTAAGGGAGATTAAATGTATAACTTCACCTGTACAGATAATACTAGCAAACCATCTGCCTCCTTGAAAAAGCAGTTACAATTTATTACCAAGTTCAGGGAAGTGAAGGAGCTACTTAGTAACAATGTTGACTTATGATGTTTGTAAAAGCTAACAAAACATTTCAGGTTTACAGGGGCTATTATGGGTCATTGTTGATTGTATGATGTCGTGTCTTTAATTTTAAATCTCTGGCACAATTCTTTCACAATCTGCAACCTAACTTTATTTACACTGGACCACACCCAACAGCTGCTGACACCATCCTCAACATGATGTAAATTAGGCTAGTTTCTCAAAGACATATTTCTGAAACTACTTGTAACAGAAAAAAAAAAAAGAAAAAGGTGCCAAATTGCTTCTCAGAAGCCTATTCTGAAATTTTTGTTAGTTTCTTTGAAACAATCCTACCATAAACCACAAAAAATAGAAAGAATAAAATGATAGATAGATGATGCATAGATAGATAGATATTGATATATATCCATAGGTATACTTCCAGATTCTTTGATGAATCACATTAATTAGGTCCAGATTATAAAAAAAAGTAAAAACTAACAAAACCCTTTCAATATAGATACATTAGCCAAAGAAATCTAAGCAAAAGTAGATTGTTAGTGGTCCAGTCTGGATCCAGATCACGAGACTAGTGTTCTGTCTGTCTCATGCAAAATCTGCATTAACTATCTGTAGTTACATCTACTTGACTCTCTAGTAACTTGGAACTGAGAACAAATGATCTCAAAACTCATTAGGAAATACCACCTAGCTGCACCAATCTTACTACACAGACACTCCAGGATATTGGTAAAAACAAAAAATAAACCAAGCATTCCAATTTAATGGGATTCTTTACCTAAAGAGGAAGCTTCTGCACAGAAATGAATCTTTTGAACATTGAGGTCCATATGTTGAAGGACACCTGCAAAGTTTTCTGAAGGTGGATGGGATGAAACTCCCTGCAAATCTGTTTTACTAAATTCATATAGACATTTGTATAGCTTGCCCATGGTCCCATCTGCCCACTTACACAGAGTCATAGAATCAATTAGGTTGGAAAAGAACCATGAGATCATTGAGTCCAATCTATGAGCTCAAACCATCTTGTCAACTCGATCATGGCACCAAGTTCCAAGTCCAGTGTTTCCTTAAACATCTCCAGGGACACTGACTCTGCTAACTCCCTGGGCAGTCCATCCAATGTTTAATCTGAAGAAATTCCTCCTAATGTCCAACCTGTCTTTCCTTGGCTCAACTTGAGGCCATTTCCTCTCGTCCTGTCACTAGTTTCCTGGGAGCAGAGACTGACCCCTTCCTGGCTACAACCTCCTTTCAGGTAGTTGTAGAGAGGGATAGGGTCTCCCCCGAGCCTCCTTTTCTCCATGCTAAACAACCCCAGCTCTCTCAGTCACTCTTCATAGGATTTGTGCTCCAGAGCCTTCACCAGCTCCTTTTCCCTTCTCTGGATGTGCTCCAGCACCTCGGTGTCACTCTTAAATTAAGGGGCCCAAATGGAAACAATACTCAAGGTGTAGCCTCACCAGTGCTGAGTGCAGGGGAGAATAACTTTCCTGGTCCTGCTATACACACTATTTCTGATACAAGTCCTGATGCCATTGACCTTCTTGGCCACCTGGACACGCTGTTGGCTCATGTTCAGCTGGCTGTCGACCAGCACCCCCACATACATACACGATGCCTGCTGCTACTGACTGTCTAAAGCTACATACAAAACATCTGTGTGATCATTCCAGATCCTACAGGAACAGTTTCTACTGACTATTTACAAGTACCTCATCTGTGTACATTTTGATCAATCTTACTGCAGGAACCACGTGGGCTGGGATGGCCATGGCCTTCATTTTTCCCATACTGCTAATTTCCAGTTAAGCACAGGAAGATAATACTGTGTAGTCTCAGGCCAAGAAGAGTCTCTAGATATGGCGTCAGAAACCAGACTTCAGACCATAACTGCAAGAAGTTGAAAAACAGTAGAGCACAGGCTGCAGACTAAAAAGGCTGAGTTATATCACTTGAATGAGAAATTATTTTTTGGCTTAATAATTAGTCAGGTGCATAAATAACGTAAACACAAATATCTTTCTGTGTTTTGTCTTTTGTTTCCCTCTGAATGCCTTATTTCCGTCATTTATTAAGTAACAGTAACTGAAAATTAATTTATATCAGCATGCATTTGGATGGGAAAATCTTTATTGTCTCATCCTAAATAAGCTTATTAAGGCATCAAATGAAAGAGGCTTTCTTCCTGGTTTTCAGTAAACAGATGCATGGAACAAGGGAAAAAAGTTTGTAAATTATATGTGAATACTTTTTTGTGGCCTAAAACTCTAAAAGTAAGTGTTTAGTGCAAGCACTGGGCTTTCAAGAGGGGAGAAGGTAGATTTCTATTTTTTGAGCCTAAATAATTAACTAATTCTTATAAATAAAATGAAAAATGAAAAATGAAAAATGAAATATGAATTATGAATTATGAATTATGACTAGATTGAGTTTTAAGTAAATATTGATGACTAGATGAAGACCAGCAAATCAGGAAGTTTAAACAAGTTGCTTCTCAGCCCAGTTGCTTAACTGTTATTCACGTTGAATAGTACAGACTTACCACATTACATTGATTTCAATATGTAATGGCAGTGAAATAAAACCATCATTGAAGCCATCTTATATTTCAAATTATAATGTCTTTATTGAGGCTAAATTAAATGCCTTTGTTCCCCCCATAGCAATTAAAAAAAAAGAATAGGATTTTTAACTCTGCTGAGCTTTATGTACTTTGTAATTCTCTCGTTTGAATGCAACATCTACAGCAGTAATGTTACCTCACTGTTGTGGTTTAACTCCAGCTGGCAACTAAGCCACACACAACTGCTTGCTTGCTTCACTCAGCAGGACATGGGAGAGAATCTGAGGTGTAGAAGTGAGAAAACTCATGGTTTTAGACAAAGACAGTTCAATAGTAAAGCAAAAGCTGTGCAAATCATTAAAGCAAGGAATTCACTCATCACTTCTTATGGCCAGGCAGGTGCTTAGCCATCCCCAAGAGAGCAGGATATGGTTCCTTGGGAAGCAAACATCATCATTCTGAGCATCTGCACCTTCCTTCTTTCCCCCCTCCCCCCTTTATGTACTGAGCATGATGCCATAGGGTGTGGAATGTCCTTTTGGTTTGTGGGGGTCAGCTGTCACGGCTGTGTCCCTTCACAATTCCTTGTGAACCCACAGCCTCCTTTCTGGTGGGGCAGAATGAGGGACAGAAAAGGCCTTGATGCTGTGTGAGGACTGCTCAGCAACAATCAAAACATCCCTGTGCCATGCACAACTTGGTCACCACAAATCCAAAACATAGCCTTGTACTATCTACTATGGAGAAAATTAACTCTACCCCAGCCAAAATCAGCATCAATTCACCCTCCAGTGCAGCTGAATGCAGTCACTTTGCTGTGTATAGGCACCCATGACAGCTAATAAAAATATGTAATGCCTTTAAAAAGTACAGCATGATTTAAACACGGTTATGTAAAGAAAGAGTATCAATTCTAAAAAGTTATAATGCCTCTATGACCTTTGCAACATTTGGAGCTATGTTATCCATAGAATAAATTAACAAATGTGCTTCCAAATTAATTCTGATATATAAAGTAAAGGAAATTTCTGAAGTATTTCCTTGTGTTTGATAAAATAGGAAACACAGTCCCCGTAGGGGACTATTTTTAGCCCATTGTCATTGATAAAAATGAGGCTAGAAGTAGTAGAAGTAGAATATAATTCAATAGCATGAAGGCCAGGGTCATACACCTGGGGACAAATAACAGTTTCTACTAGAAACTGAGAGCTTATCATTTGGAAAGACAGGAAGACAAAAGCTTTTCAGATTATTTGTTGACCATGAGCAACCAATGTGCTATGTCTGGAAAAAATGCAAATTAAATCTTAAAGCACATGAAGCTTGGGCATTTTTGAATGATAATATGTTCATGTTACTGTACAAGACACTGGTGGTCGGAAGTGGACTAGTACTTTATCTCCTGTCTGTTGACATTTTTCCCAAGTCACCTTTTGCTATTTCCACTTGTACCAGAGCAAGCCCTTAAACAGGGAGCAGTGAAATGAATCTAGGGCCACCACCAGCAAAATTCTTAGACTGGCAAGACTGAAGTGTGATACAGGACTGATCAGAGGGCTAATAGAGACATAATAGAGAATGATTTTGTATAAAGTTGCTTAGATTTTTGCTGTCCTATGGGAAACATGAAAGAGTGGCAAGGCACGATCTGAAAGTTTTTCCTGAGTTGTTAGCTTCACACATCTGAATGGATCATACAAGTGTGATTCTTGGATGGAATGAGACTGCAGGGACACTGAATGTCTGCTACTGTGGGTGTCTTTGTTTCTACCCAAAACTAAAAAGCAGAGAAGCATGCAGAGATGAATAGTATTCTTGCATGACTTAGATATCACATAGGTTTCTTTAGTCATGGCACAATTTTACGTGGGAGTTATGAAAGAAACAGATGTTCTAAAGATTAATAAGGGCCATGTAAACAATCACTTGCATAATAACTCTTATGACATGGCATGAACACAGACTTATCATTAAAGAACCCAGCAAACTATACATTCTGACTCTCCAAAACCAAGACACTATTTTCTAGGACAAATATTAGTAGTAGGATTATTTTTCCTGTGGAAAAACAATCTGGAAGATAGAAAAAGAGATGCAAATTTTTTTTCTGGGGGATTTTGGAAAGTGTCATGAAGAGGTGCCTATCTGGAGTCAAAGTTCCATCTGTTAGATGCATAGTAAGTACTTTGAACAAGCTGTCTTTCAGAAAAGAGCACACAAGACTACAATAATAGATGATTCAAAATTTTGTTCAATATCCTACATGTATCTAATGAAGAGCACAATAAAAAAAATTGAACAAAATAATAGAACACAGCAACATTTCACACCTGTAGACTAGTAATGTCACCAGATATAAGGGATGACTATTTATTCAAATACAAATAGAAAGAGGAGCATAGAGGAGATGGAATGGAAAAATAATATTTTTCTTCCAACTGAGTACAATTTTTTTGGTAACCTAAATCCAAAATAGGTGACTCTCCATTTTCCTTCAATAAACCAGATTTTAAACCAGCATTGCCCTGTTTCTAGAATTCTCAAGTATCTTTTAAAAATATATCCTGTTTCCTTGCAGTGTTCATGTAACAAACTAGGGACGCATGTGGTTGATGCTTTGGGATGTGCCCAAATATAGAAGAGAAAACCAAGCTTTTGTTTCCTTTCTCACTTCTCTTAAATACAAAACTTGTGTGAAAACAGTAGAACATCATTTGCTTTTTTTGTGGGAGAAAAAATTACAGCTCACCACTTCTGCCCAGTGAACTTGTGGATACTCCATCTGTGGATGTGTTCAGAGTTGGGTTGGATGGAGCTCGAAGCAGCCTGGTCTGGTGAGAGGTATTCCTACCCATGGCAGTGGGGTTGGAACTAGATGATCTTTAAGGTCCCTGCTAAAACAAGCCATTCCATGATTCTGTAATTCTTTGATTTTATTACAGATTCTCTTAAGTTAGAAATTCATATCAAATAGTGTTTTGTTGGTGGTTTTTTTAATACCATCTTGAAAATATTTCTTCCTTCCACTGAAAAAAAAAGTAACAGAACAGTGGAAGTGTTTCAAGTTGTACATATTCCAGATTGAATGGTTTTTTTGACATCTTGGTTTTATCACTAACATATAAACTTAGAAACTGTAAACATTGAAAGCTGAGGAGAGGCCAGAGCAAATAAAAACAAACAGGAGAATCTGTTGCCCTAGAGTGAATGTCCAACATGAAATATATTATGGAAAGAGTAACAAAAAGAATACTGTTTAGCTGTGGAAAAATTTTGCAGTTTTATTGAATATAAATACTGTGCTGAAAAAGTATAATCTGATTCACAATTAATGCTAAAAGCTATATAAACATAGTAGATGAGTATATGAATTCAAGGAACTGGGGCTACCAAGAGGCCTGTGGTGGGTTGAACCCTGTTAAAATCCAAATGCCCACCAAAGCCATTCTATCCCTCCCCTCCTCAGCTGGGCAGAGGAGGGAAAATACAAGAAAAGGCTCCTATGACAAGATAAGGAAATAATTGACCCACTAATTACTGCTGTGGTCAAAACATATTCAATATAGGGAAATTAACTGAATTTACTAGCAATCTAATCAGAATAGGATAATGAAATGTAAAACCAAATCTTGAAAATAGCTTCAGTTATCTATTTTGGGTCCCCCATGGGTTCACAAGTCCTGTCAGCAAACCTGCTTCATTGCTGTCTTCCCATGGGGTCACAGTCTCCTTGGGGCTTCCACCTGCTCTGGCATGGAGTTCTCCACAGGCTACAGGCAGATATTTGCTGTGTGTGGACACCCATTGGCTGCATGGGGACAGCCTGCTTCCCATGGTCTGTACCACAGGCTGCAGGGGAATCTCTGTTCTGGCACCTGGAGCACCTCCTTCCCCTCCTTCATTGAGCTTGATGTCACTGGCCTGCTGCTCTTACCTACTCCTCTCTTCTCTGGCTTCAATTGCTTCAATAACATCTTTCCTCTTCTTAAATACATCATCCCAGAGGTGCTGGCACTGTCACTGATGGGCTGGGACTTGGCCAGCAGCAAGTCCATCTTGGAGCCAGCTGGCACTGGCTCTGTCAGACATGGGAGAAATTTACATTAGCTTTCCACACAAGCCACCCCTGTAGTCCCCCTGTAGACCCTCCACTACCATAACGTTGACATGCAAGTCATATAAGACCATACATGAAAAACTAGGCTATGAAGAATGAACTGAGAAGGACATGTTTTCAGCTGATGTTTCTAGGAAATTTGTTTGTTTGCCACAAAGTGAAGAGAAAAGATTCAAGATTGTTTGGGAGTCTGAGCACAGCACTTGGTAATCTCTCTGGCAGCCCACAGTGAGATGAGAAGGCTGAGTTGGCAGTAGGGCTGATCAAGAGACTGACTTTTTTCTGGCACCATCTGTTCAGCTCATTATGACTTGTAGTCCATTACAGATGCTGATAGTGTGGACACTGAGAGTTGCTTCCCAGGAAAGATACAAGGCTGTGAAGTAGAAAAGAAGGGCAGACAATGCATAGGTGAAGTAAGCAATTATGTGGGAGAAAAACAACCTCTGTGAAAAGGAGGAATGGATCTGCTGCCTACCCAATGATGGCAGAGTGCAGGAGGAGAAGTCACTTTCAGCTCCTGACATACATAAGCAACAGATCTTCTAGCAGAAAAGTACCCCTAGTGATACACAAGCTGTAGAACTCTCTTTTCCTGTCTTTCTTCTGTGTGAATATTCCTTCCTCTTTAGGTCTCATGCAACACAGTAAACAAGTTAGAGCAGCTGAAAAGGTTCTCACTTTACTCTACACTATGGCCTGGTTTTTTGCATGATTTTTTCCTTTTTTTCCTCTAGAAGGAGGTGTATATGTGTTCAAAATCCTGTAGCTGAGAAAGTGGTCTTCAGAATTTCAGAAATTCACCTCCATTAAGAAAGGCTAGAATTTATTTTATTTATGGCCATAAGCTACTTCTGAATCATAGAATATCAGATCAAGATGTCAAAAAGGTATCCCCTTTAAAATTAATTTATTAATTGATAAGATTTTTCTTGTTCTATGGTAATTATTTTTCCACTCAGGTTGTAAGCAATCAACACCTATAGTCTTTCCACATGCTGCAAGATTTAGCTGAGAGAAGGAAAATTTATTGTAAATGTACACAAGGGGTAATGATAAGAAAACCTGTCCAACTGCATGAATGCAATTATGTCATGATGTGTAGGAGTGCATGTTTCACTGACCAGTGCTAAAGCAATATTTCTTTCCTCTGATAAAGTCAACCTAGTTTATTATGTTAACCTCATGTGTACATTGCTGCTGTCTCTGCTACTGATAATATTGCTTTGAGATTCTTGAGTAAAAGAGCCTTTGTAAAGTGCTTTACAGATAGATTAAGAGTCAATTAAATCCACATTTCAGATTAATAAATAACTTTTAAAACTCTGTTATGCTCTAGCTCACTGTTGTGGTTCAGTACAAAAAATATAATCCTTGATTTGCAAATGGAAGGTGATAGATATTTCTATCAGCTAAATGACTTTCTTTTCATCTTGCACTCTGCTTATAATCATTGCTCAAAAGACAATAAGAAAAACTGTCTGAATGCCAGAAACAATCATTTAGATAGAAGTGTTCCCTAGTCTGTTGCCAAACATGGAAAAGTTAAGAAAAACATTAATACTGTACTCTACTGGAAAAGTGGGACTTGTTATCTTGAATTATAAACTTACCTTACTCATAAACTTTGTCCTTACTTAGAGAATAGAATCTAAGTTTATGGAGAATTTGAAATAAAAATTAATGATGTGAAAGGAAAGAAGAATTTATTGGACTGAATTTGGAAAATAACCTGAAGTTTTGACTTCATAGATAGACTGTGTCTATTTATATAAAACAGAATAAAATACAAACTAAGAGAAACTAAGATTCTGCGTGGTATATACAAATGCACTTCAAGACTTAGTGACATTTTATATCTACTTGATACCCGCAGGGAGTATTTTAGTAATCTGAATCATAGATTCAAGGGTGTTCTATCAAGTTATTGCACAAGCTCATCTTATTACTACTACTACTACTAATAAACACAATTTGCAATGCTTTGCCCTTTCCAGTTTTAAATACCCAAAGACATGGGTGTTCCTGCAGGATTAATAAAAGGTTCTACACATGAGTTAATCTCAATGTCTGTAAGTGTGTTCCAGAATTCAACTTAATTATTTTCCTTGTTATTAGTTAAGATATGTTTTCTAATACCAAATATTTCTTCAGGTGTCTTGTTGGTTAAATATTAGTAAGTAATAGAGCATGTAGGATTTCTATACACAGCTGATATATGGTTTAGATTTTGTCTTTGGAGAATACATTTTATTTATCATTGCTCAACAGAAGATTTCCATGAATCTTTAATATCCTGTGCAGTTCTTTCTACTAACATTACTGACTTCTCCTGAGTATGACTTTTTTATGAGGAAGAGACTGGCTTAAGGTTCCTTCATGTCGTCCTAGAATAACCTAATTGCTTTGAAGAACTTTACTCAAGTAGTGAGAAACCATACAGCATGACCTACAGAGCACAGTACCATATAGAGTGTGCTCATATAGCTTTTCATGCTACATAAAACTACACTTCATGGGGTATAGACTTTCCTGTTTATTGATGTCTATAACCTAGAAAAATATCTCCCCTCTTAGAGGCCACCATATTTTTTATGAAGCCAAACACAGGGACTAAATATTTTTAAATTGCTGAGATTTAACACTGTTCAATAGAGTTTAGTTGTTTGAATCTGAGGAGCAAGTAGTTTTCAGATGAGCTAGCATGTAACACATATAAGTTAGAGTGTGCCCTTGAGCAGCTTATCCCTCAGGACAAACAGGGAAACCCAGGCAGAGCCCAAGTGATGTGGAAGAAAGCTTCGACACCACATTCCTCCAGATCTTGGCATGCTGACTGCTTTTGGTAACTTCCTTCTCCTTCTTTTTGAGCCAGACTGAAGTGACAGAATTAGGATCAGAGAATTTCTGAGAGGGTAACACCGGAGAAAGGGGGGGACATAACCATAAGGTTTTATACAACCCTTTTAGCTGTATGGGACTCATACATATTATATCAGATAATTTGATATGTTTATGCAGTAATTGACAAAATAATATTAGGTCAAACTAAACTAATTTCATTCTCTTCTATGAAAGGACAGTATATATGTAGGTTGAGATTTTTGAGAAAAGGAGTCTGTTTAAAAAGACATAAAAAAGAAGCACAGAAATTTGTGACAGTCGGCTTCAGCATTGCAGAACAGCACAATAATCAGGTTGGTCTATATGTGAGCATTTTCATAGATCTGTCTGAAAATACTTCACTTTGAATGCCATGAGTAGCTTAAATCTAAAAAGGCATTTGATGCTAAGGAATGCAACAAGTAGAGACTCACAAGTCAAGTTTGTGTGCATGACCTCACTGGTGCATGGATTACTGGGTTGTGGGAGCTGTACGTCTTGCACATAAAATTAGAAGTCCCCCTCACATCTCCAACAAAAGGTGTAGGTAAGTAAGGGAATGTGTGCCTGGAAAAGGTGTGAGGTGTTTGTAACACATGTCTCCTGCAAGAGAATAGGGGAAAGGGCACATAACTAACCATATTTGGGAGTGGAGGGCAGGTGGGGCTGAGGAGTTCTGGGGATTACTTACAGAAGGGTCATGAAATTTTTTGATGTTTCCAAATATTTTGTGAATGTGTAGTTCAGAGATCATTGCTTAATTGCTTCAATCAATGATTTGATTTAAATCACTGGAGAAATTTATTCCAGTAAGTGATGCCGCGATAAGAAACAATAATCTGCTATGGCTCAGACAAGAAGACACAGGTTTCAATAAAGAAGAGATTCAAGCTGACTATTAGAAAAATCTTTCCAAAGGTAAAAGAAAACAAAACACTGGAGTAGGTTAAGAGAACTGTTGCTAATTGGAACTTTTTAAGTTTTTGGAAAGATTTCTAAAAAGAGATTGGATAAATGTTTATCAGTAAAGCATAAAGAACGTGTCTTCAGAATGGGAAAAAAAAAAATCCAAGATTGAAGACAAAAGAATTTATAAATTATTTATTCATTTAACTCACTTTAGCTTATACATTCAGGTAAATATATTGAGTAAAAATAAACAGGAGAGTTGAGAAGTGACTAACAAAATTATGGTAATCAACACAAGAAGGCATAGTAAAAAGGAGAACTTTAGAATAAGTAAGAACTTGACAGTGTCTTTGAGCATATATTTGGGGCATAATAGTTTGGTTTGAATTACTGCAAAGCTGCAGAATATTTCTGGTTGAAACATTGCTGCTGTATGTATGAATGACACTGAAAATAGCAAATATTTCAAGCACTGCCATTCATTCCATACTGACAAGGTACTCTAAGACAAGATCATGATCCAGAGAACTATCCATTTTGAATGAAGAAATCTTACTCCTGTGAGCGGTTTCTGGCACTAATTTATATCCAGACAAACAGATACAAAGCAAAATTACTGTAGAACACAAGTTCAGTCTAGCCCTTGGACAATAACTTTATACAGACTCCCTGGTTGTGCTGTTTCCAGTGTTCTTCACACACTCACAAAACTGCATAAGAAATTTGAGCTATTTGAATTTCTCAAACAGTGACCTTTTCCCACCTTTTTAGTGCTATTCTTGATTTTCTTCTACTCACCAAATCCTTCCCAGTCCTGTAGGGAAGATAATCACAGGAGATTTTAGTAATACAATGCTATTGAAGATTTTGCATCTGTAATTAAAGTATTTCTATTTCATTAGGGAGTAATTTTTAAAAAAATGTAGTGTTTTTCTCTTAGTTCAATGACTATAGATAACTTGTGATTAATTTGGAAATTACTTTTTTCATATTTTTGCCTAATTTATGATCTGTTCATGCTGCGTGCTTTTGTTGAGAACTCTTAATTCATACTGAGCATGAAAGGAATTTATAATGCTTTTTAAAAGATGACATTTCAATACATATATTTCCACTTGCTCTTGCCTTAAAATATTATACATTTTGTATAGTTGAGTCCCTATCAATTTTTTTTATGTACCTCAAAAGTCTTTTGGTTCAAATTTTTCATAAACTTATTTCTATAAAACCCCATGGCAATCTCAACATACAATCTTAGGCGTTTGAATCAAAGTAAATTAGATTTCCTATTGCATTCTTATAAAAAAAAAAAAAAAGGTTTTCTTCTTTGCCCAGCCCCCCCTCACATCCCAGCATACAAACTGGTGTTCTTATGTCAAATATGTAAGAAATAAGTTAGATAATGAAGGCTGTAAATATGGTGCAGAAGGTATTCTTTCAGGTAAATCACATTTGAGATACACATTTATTTTCCTGAACAGTGCTGGAAATCATTATTTCTGAAGAAGGAAACTTGTTAATTGGGACTACAGAAAGAATTAGATCTTCTAAGAAACCTCGTATGTGGTTTAATGGAGCAACATCTCTCAGAAAGTTATAAAAGTTAATTTAACTTTGCATAGTGTTGATTTACATTATTCCATTTTATCATTAATATAAATGCTTTCTTTTTCTTCCTTGAGTCTTCTGTAGTAAGAGATATACATTTTCACTTGGTTTTTCTAGATTCTGGTTATTTAGGCTTAGCTTACCAAGTCGATAGTCTGTTTGGAAGAGGAAAATTCCCTCAGAGAGCCAACTATTTAGGCACTTCCAATGCCTACTTCTCTTTCCATTATCATCGGAAACTTGACTAGAAGTTGAGCCATATCATGTTTCAAAGGCATACATTAGGAGAGATGAAACCTAGTCCTTCTTTGTGTATTTTTATTTCTGCAAAGATATATTCCTTTTAAAGTAAAGAAAATTTGATAAACAGTATTGGTTGTTTATACAGTCATAATATAATTAACTCATTGAACATTTCATTTAATTGAGATAAAACAATAACGAGATAAACCAAGTTTGTTTTAGTAGTTTTTAAATTGTCTAAAATTTTTGGTCACTGTTCTGTATTTTAACTTGTTTTAAAGATGACAGGCTTCCAATCTACCTTCTTCATTGTTTAAAATTTTTGCTTAGTATTGTTTACATATGGGAGCTCAAATTCCTTTAATCAGAAAGCATTAACTACTACTCCCTCTAGAGACACAGGTGGGAATATCTGGAACCAGATATTTATTAATCTACCTATGTAATTTAAACTATCCGTAGATACCTTCAGCATCTAAGCACCAGTGTGAGGGGCAAAAGTCACATTTTACATTTAATTTACACATATTCATAATACTGTTAGAATGAATAATCTCCATCAGTCTACTCCTAGCACGCTCATTTTGGCAGGAAAATCCTTGCTCTGGAGTTCCTTCTGGGAAGGAATTCATCATATAGGAATCACTCTGTTTCTACTTGCATATATATATGATTCACTATCTTGAGAAAAAAAAATAAATCAAAGTTTCTTCATTGTCACTTCACATCCATGTAACTGATATGTAGCTGTTACAGTTTAAATGTGTTTTGTTTGCAGCTGCTGATATAACGTAGCTCTTACACAGCTCTTACACATTGTGTGATCTGGAGATTGTTCCAGAGCAGCCTGTGAATCTCTGAAACAGCAAGAAGTGGCAATTGTATTAGAACTGAAAGCACAGAAGTCACCCTACAACTCCCACTAGGTATCATCACACTTTTGAGACTGGGATTCTGTTCCAGGACTGTTCCTTATAACTGCAAAAGAAGATTTCCTGAGGGTCAGTGTGGGCTATGGATCAAGTCATCAATCAGAATTAAAGTTGTAGAGCTGTTAATATATTTTTGCTGAAAATGACCAAAGCACTACTACTACTTTCATTGTTGTACACTTATTCTATATCCTTCCTTCATAGTATTTTAATCTGAATAGATAGTTATTTTGAACTAACTTTTCTATGGAAATCCTGACTATGCACATCTTCTAAAATCCTTCCTCATATATCATTTGGTAAAAGTGGTTGAAACATGTGATCGCTCTTACTTAGCCTCAAGTAATTTCAAAAGAAAGATTTACTTCTAGTATAAGAATCTAAGGACAGATTTAGCATTTTATCTGCTTTAGTCACTCTAAGTCACAATGTAGATATTCCTACTGCACAACACAACACATAACTTTACTATGTGACAGTATTTTGTATTTAAATTTATCTCCTTTATTATTTATTTAATTACATGCTATTCATCCACTGTGCCTTCCCTATTCACCCATTGTGCAGCTGAGGAACTGAAAGATTTGAATAACAGAAAAATAGCAAATAGTGACAGAAGCATTTGCAGACAAGCTACAGATTTTAGTGGATAAAAACAATAGAAGTAAAGAAAGCTTTCAAAAATGAGTGGCAAGAGGATTGTGGAATGGCTAATAGTGTAAAGCAGGCATTAAATTATACTCAGATCCAAAGAATGTCTAAATCATTTAAAATATCTGCTTTTGGCAGATGCTCAAACCATGAACTTATCTGATAATTTGGATTGTATGTTATCTAAGAAAATTTTATAGAATGCTTCAGTCTGAGGAACTGAAATACATTTAGATATTTATGAAGTGTTGCTTTATGCCCTGGTACTGTCCAAGCAGAATATTTTGCACCAGATGATGTGCACTACTGGAACCAGGTATATTTATTTTGTTATAAAACAACAGTCATAGCTATCAGCAGCATTATGGGAAATATTTCTACTTAATCATTTGAGTTTCTGGGTTTAGAGATCTCTGGGTTTAGAGACAGTGAGAGTTCTGCTTCTTGGAAGGTGTCTTCATTCTTCTTGTCATGTACAAATAAGGTTTATTTTTCATTATATATAAAGCAAACATTATTTAATTACTTCAACATTAGGATTATTGAGCATTCAAAATCAATATGTATTCTGTAATTTATCATTTTTTCAGCCTATGTATAGTAAAATAAAATAATTCTATATGACTGATTTTCTAAATTAACAGATGTTAGTGATTTGTTAAAATACAGTTATCTTCTTATTTTTAGCGGAAAGCTAGCAACTGAACTAAAATTCTATGCCTATTTAAATCCTGAAAAATAGGTGAAGACACTTTTACTGCTCCTTATATATTTTGATTTTGCTTTAAGTGAATTGGGGAAATTACTTAAGCTAAACAGAAAAGAGTAGTAAATTCCTGATCTCTTTAAGACAGTTCAAACTCACTTTTTTTAATTTAATGGATATAACACAATAGTCCTAAATGTATTGACTGCAAGAACTTTTACTCAGGTGAGAAAAATGAAAATATTCGGGGAACCCAAAAATAATATAAAAAAATGGAAGGCTCTGTGCCTGTTCCACTGCTTCATAGTTCTGCCTCTAAACTGATGATCTCAACCACAATACTTAATGAATCAATCAATCTAATGGATGCTTACCCTCTTTACTCTAGCTGTCACAGTATTTTAAACTACTTTATAAAACCATTCAGGACAAAATAATATTTTAAAATGCTTCAGAAAACTCTGGAAAAGCAAGCAAGAACCCACTTCATAGTTTCAGCTTTAAACTTAAATTCTGCCACAACATTTGCCAGTAAAAGCTTATGACTGTTCCATCTTAGAGCACATTAACTGTATTTTTTTCTTTTATGGATCTTGAACCATTGTTTTATTATTATATATTGGATTTATGTTTGCTTAATTTATTTTTTTAAGGCAAATTAAAAAAATGAAACTTTTTAACTGTTTCCTGTGGGGGATTTCATAGATATTATGTGAGACTCATTATCTACTGAAGCATATATTTGAGAAGTCTTAGTGTGTTTGTAAAAATGTGATGGTGAGCACCATCCTCTTCAGGTAGCTGTCAGTGAAGGAAAAATAAAAAGAAATGTGTCTTGCTTCCAGACAATTTCCAAAGATCTCCTCAGTATGTGAAGAGGCGTGTTTGCCTTCACAGAGCAAACTTTTGTGTTACATTACGGTGACTGGTGATCTGAAAAAGAATGTTTCCATTTTCTCCTAGCTCGTTATGCATTTTAAAGCTGTTGAGAATCATTTTAATAGAAGGTATTTTTAGGTGAAGTACTTGTAGGATCTACTTTTTGGTCTTCACTTTTTGACTTTCAGCCTTTCTTGCTTTGGCCTTATTATTCTCTGAAGGGCTACCAGCTGAGCACATGAAGGATACTGAAACTGGGATACAAGACGCAAGACAACACTGAACTAGCTTTTCTTGTCTGATTATTTTTATTTTCTTCTGGTGTCTTTATATTTTCTTTCTAAAGTGGAACTAGTTATTTTAAAATTCTATTTAGGTTTTCAATTGTCTTCTGTTTTAATAATATTCATTAAAAGAGAAAAATCTTCTAACTGACATGATCTCTGCTTTTCTATGTCAATTCTTCTAATTTTCCTGCTGCTGCTGTAGTTTGTTTGCCGCCAAAGAGACAGATTGTTCTTCCATAATTTAACATTTATTATCTTTTAAATTTGAACCCCTTTGATTTTCCTTGAAGAGGTACAAATCTAATAAGTTTTGAAATTAAAAATAGGAATATCTACATTTAAAAGTTCCTGCATTTCAGGATAATGTATTTACAGATGATGAGTAAATATACCAGATACTAAGATCAAATGGGTGCCAGAATTCTAAGAACAAGTGAATCATCAAATGTTCTATATTTAGATATATAACTTTTTATTCTCTGAAATTGTTTCCATATTTTCAATATCAAACTTCTATAGCAATTATTCTTGAAGTGATCACACATAATTATTGTGTCAACAAGCCATTTCCTCTTTTTTGTTTTTCACTAAGTAGGCAGATAATTATAAAAGTTTTAGTTTTTTTTTAAATTGTTTGGTTTATTATTTCACAAGCTAGTTGCCAGGCACCAAATCTTCAGATTAAATATACTCTGTGAACAGCCTAATGTGGCCTGCTAAGAAATCAAAGTTTAAACTCTTCCATAGATTGCTGAGTCTTTATGTAGGAAATATCCTCTGACAGATAGAAAGGAATTTAAGAACTGAATTTACAGTGGTAGAAGATCATTATGTAAGCAATAGCATGTAAAGTTCCATTAGGTAATATACATCATAATAATATTAGGCATTTTAAGATAATATTAAACAGCATTCAAAACAATTTGGAGTATCATCTTTCTGAGAAATGACAATATAATTTTTGTCAAACAACAGTGTGATAGTAATATTTAATGCAATTTTGTATTGTTAAAAATGTCTTTATTTTATTTTATAACATCAAACTTTTTACTTATGTTCAAGTAATGTTGCAAAGTTAGTCAATAAACAGTTTTAGGCCTTAACCATATTTTGAGGTTCTCTTTACAAAGCAGTTGAAGAGGAACTTCTGTGGATGACTTAAACCTTTGCCTTGTTTCCAACTGATCCAGCTGGCATGTGGTATTTTGAATTGGGAAGTTAAAATCATCAGATTATGATGCAAGTCATCCTTTTCCCCTGTATACTATTGGTTATGAGGAACTAGCTTTGTTTAAGCTCTCCGTAACCCATTTACACAGTGGTTGGAGCACTGTATCTTAAACTAACTTTTCCTGCAGAAAGATTCAAATGATTTTTAAATTGCACCATATTTATTTCATTATATGACAAGAGTTCCATTTTATGTACTTGCACCTCTTGGAAGTATGGTAATAAGATATTTGTGTATATCTGCTGTTCCCCATAACAAAAGCCAGATAAATGTAATGGTGAAAGAAGCAATAAATTTACCTGAGTTTACGACTTTGCTCTGCTCAAGTAGCAAAGTTAATAATAAGAGATTTCTTCAAGCATAAAAAGGATAAAATGTGATAAAACTAAAATAGCTAAGTGAACCTAAAGGAAAAATGTATCATTGCCTGTTACTTTTAGACAACACATTTTTCCATAAAACGCCTTCACTAGGAGTTGATACGTATTGAAAGCAATTACTCTACTGAGCAGTACATTACACTGCAGAAAAACCACACTAATAAACAGCAATAATAACAATTCTTTAAAGTGTCCCCTGTGTGCTGTGATATATCTATTGCTAACTCATATAGTAAATCTAAACTGTTCAACAAACACTATAGAATGTATCTGCAGGGCTTAATGCAGCTTTTCTCATTTAGCATTCTTAATAGTAAAAAATTGGCTGCAACATTGCAGTTTAAATAACAGTGCACCCAAAGTTTATTTAAATTTTCAGGAAATAATTGTAAAAACTAAGCCCTGGCTGAAAAATAAGTTATATGACTGAATGATAAAGCATCATAAAACAGAATTCTTGGCCTTTGTCTTGCAAACTATTTTGTATTGGTGTTACTGGATCACCTGTAGCCACGGCCCCCAGCAGCTCCCTTGGCTCCTCCTGAGGTTTCCCCAGTTCAGGAGACACCCTCTGTGCACCATGCTAAAGACTCTGCTGCTAATTGTGCCAGCACCAGAGGTACTCACCTTGGCTCCTGCTGTAGTAAACCTATTTATAACTCCAAAGACATTAGACTGTTTCTACTGCACGCTATAATCTAACACTCTTAATGGATTACATCTGGAGCTGAGCATATCCTGAAATTGCTACCTGCCCACAGAATTTAGAAGTGTTCAGGAACATCAGAGAGAAAATTCTGATCTGTTTTTTGGTTTTGGGGTTTTGTTGGGTTTTTTAATTGTTTTGTGGGGGTTTTTTGTTTGGTTGGTTATTTATGTATACACTTTATAAAAAGCCAATGGCTCAGCAAAAATAAAGGAAATGTTGTGTTGCAAAATTTCATTAATAGAATTTTCTCAGGCAACATTACCTAACTTTTCAATTGCTGCTTTAGGTATACTTATACCATTACTGCCGGTGGTTGCTTAGGTCTTTCCTTTCTATTTGAAGATTTCTGGTCCTGAATTATACCACATGTTTGCATGACCGCGGTTTACCTGCATGACCAGAAACTGATAATGAACATATTTAAATGTTAGCTAGTATATGTTTAATCAATATGATTTATGATTCAAGTTGTAATACTAAATGCTTGCTCCTCTGAAACCTGTGTATTTTAGTCAGAAAGAATCTTCTCAATAGTAGTTTTCACTTAGGCTGAAATGGCAAAAGTTACTGCAAAAGTATTTCACACTATCAAGATAAAGATGCCCAGTGAAACTGTCTTTCTTAGGTGCATCCTTCAGACAATTCAACTTACATTTCATTCATCTATTTCTGATCTCTTTTTATAACTCTTGACCACCCTGTAGTGATCTCATTAATAGTTCCATATTATGTTATGAAAATCTGCCTGCTCTTTTTTAACTTACCAAAGATAAAGTACATGATTGTGAAGTAAGAATTCTCAGAGGGCATGGATGCAAAGAAGGAATCTGTTGCAAGTTTAAAGCTGTATATATTCTAGAAGAAAGTAAAATTTGAATATATATTGTTAAAAGTCTTTAACAAACCTGACCAACACTGTGAATAGCATTATATGAGAAATTGTCTCACTGTGCAACTATATTACAAGAACAAAATAATAAAAAATAATTTTATAGATTGATTTCCATTGGCATTTTAATTTTAAAATATTCTGTGACTAATTGTCTCATCTAAAATATTCAAATTTGTATAATTTCTGTGTTCTCATATGTTTTTGCTTGCAATTCCCTGCTGCTATGCTGTATATGGACTTCTGTCACATCAAATTAAAAGAGCTGGAAATTGTTCTTTGTATGACTTTAATTTCCACTCAAATATCCAATTAGTTATATTTTATTTGCATAAGGACTGAAGCAAAGCCACTCTTCGTTAATAAGAGTTGACTTATTGATAAGAAAAATGACTTTTACTATTTAGGTTAACCCTAGGTAGATTCAGAAATCAATTACCAAGTGTGCTTATGGTTGACATGAAGAAATAAAAATCCCATCTTTGAGCTATATTTGAAAAGACACTTTTTTTTACCAAGCAATATTATTTAGAGTTAATTTGCAATGTAGTTATAGCACCAGGGTTGAAAATCTCACACATTAACACAGATTACTAAATACGGGTGACATAATATTTGTATATATACCAAGAAGAAATTGAGAAGTTTGTGTCACTATTAAACCTAGCTACTCATATTTGCACAAATAAAGGAAATTTTTGTCAGCATTGTTATATCTCTCTTACCATCTTCTTACAGGGAATGAAAAAGAGCTTTCTGTGATAAGGAATAAAGCACTAACAGCACAATGGCACAATCTGTGAGGGGAAGATTGGTCTCTTATTCACAGAGTGATTTCAAATTACCAGAACGGACTGCTTTCTGTAAAAGTGTCTTTGTGGGGAATATCTTCAGCAAAATTAAATAATAGTGGTTTTGTGGGCCTTAAGCACTTTTTGCAGGATGTGTGTTTTCCTGAACTCATTTCATTTTCATAATCACAAAAAATATTTCAATATTGCAAAACCATTATGATTTGCACAAATGATCCTGGATACCTGCTGGGAAATGTTTCTTTATACACAGTGTATAAAGAAGCCTCATTGAAGTAAGAATTTAAAAAGAAAAGGTCTGACAGTTTCATATTTTGTTCTCATTTCTGTTCTGAAAAGCTTGAAAAGCATGAGAAAGAAAAATCTGGGAACACAGATTTCTGTGATTAAGAACTTTCTACACACTTTTCTATTCTATTCCTTAATCCTGTTAAACATTATTGCACAGCAGGAACTTACTGAGAGTAGTTTTCATTTTAGCTGGAGATTTCTTCAGGGAAAGCTCTGAAAACCTGAAGTTCTATTAATATCTTATTATTAATATAATATTTCATATTTCTCGGCCCATGAAGCAGATTGAAAAAAGCATCTTTTATGTACACATTTTAAATACGAATATTTTCATCCCTGATGTGAACATTCATCCTGTTACACTTGATATACCTTTACAACATTATTCAGAATTTTTGGAATCAGTAGGCAGCTATGCTCTTAGAATCTCCAGGTTATCTCAAAGATGTGAATCAAACTTTACTTAACATTTCATGAACAATACATTACATTAAATATTCATCATGTTCATCAGAAACAAAGAAGAAAAAGAGGGCAAAATCTTCTAAGAAACTGTCTTTACAGGTTTCTGAACTATTCAGACACAGTTAGATTTTGGCTTCTCTGACTTTGTCTTCTTCCTTCTACCTTCATAAGATAGCTGAGCACATAAGGGGTTTAGTTTACCATATGAAGATGAGCAAAACAGTGTCTTCTATTCCTATGGAAAGCTCACTTAGAAAAAGAAAAATAAAAGTTGAAAAAAAAAAAGGAATACAGGAAGAAATTGATGAGAAAGTGAGGTAGACTAAAGAAAACATAACTATAAAGCAGAGGACCATTCAGCAAGTTTTTATTTTCCCTGCCTGGTCCTACAAAGAAGACAGAATGAACCAAAAAAGGAATTAACTTTTCCACTCTTGTTACTTTCATTCTGTCAAATAGAACATTTCAACTTCCATTTAGGTAGGTTTTCAAGTTACAACATCGTAATTAAATGAAAATGACTGGCTGAAAAGTGATAATTGGTTTTACAAAGGAACACATGCAAAATCTGTATTTTCACCATGTGATTTAATTCCAATGTGGAAAGAAGACAGCTTCTTTCAGGAATCAACTTCAAAAACCTCTAAGAAATCCTGTGAAATAGAGTAAAGTCTTTACCTGAAGACACTTTGTTTAAACCTAGAACCTGAGCCTTGACCACCCCACAATGCAGATAACATTTTCTACTGTCTAGTGGTAAACTCACAGGTTTCTAAACCAGGAAGAATCCTATATGAAGAGTGGTCATAAATCTGTCTCCTAAATCCCTGGCTATTAGGATACTTATACAATAGAAATTTCATATAGTGTAACCATTTCTTACTTTTTGATTATTATTCTTTTGAACAAATTACTATTTTCTGGTGGAAATGCACTTTGTTGGAAAAAGAATCTCAATTCCTTCTATAATAAGTAAGTACTAATTATAAATTGTAAATTTGCATGACAGAGACATGAATCATATCCTTAGGGATATAACAGATACTGTGGCTGTTTCTAAAGACTTGAGTTTTTGGGAAAATCTGTCCCTCAAAATTTATTGTGCCAATTGACTGTTCCCGTCATTCACCATTTCCAAATATTGCAGAAGCTTTACAGTGCTAGTCTTTTAGTCTGTACAAGCTAAAGAGGAGAGCTGAGAAGCTGAATATCTTCATCTTCTACAAATGGCATAGCCCAAGATTTGGGTAGTGACAAATTATAGCTGTCCTTAAGGTGTACAAGCTTTGAGCATTTCTAGAAATACTTATTGACTACAAAATGATTCTAGGAGCACAGTCAAGGTAGAGGTCAGTAGTCTGGGACAGTGCTGAAAGTCCTATTTGACCACATTAGCGTTCTGCCTGAACCCAAGAAAAAACAACAGTATAGGCTGTAATATTCTGTCTGTTGACTATTTCAAGCAGTTTAAATAATAATTCACAATCTTCAAGAATATTAGTACTAATAAACTGATTGTCTCAACTATACAAAGGCCCTCCTTTTCTCTTGTCAGAAATCTGATGCAACAACACTGGATTAACTGCCATTGGGCTGGAAGAATTGTCCTTCCATAATTTTATCTTAATAGTTTCGTATCTGTTGATTGTGATAGAAAAACTCCAGACCATACAATATATACAATGATTTAGTGGTTATCAGATATTCTTGATGCTAATCCTTGGAATTACCATAAGACAATTCAAATGTTAGAAATTAAATGCAGTGTATTTAAGGTGTGTTTGAGGGAGTTTTCTTTCTAAATACTGTTAATTTTGGGGAAAATCCTGAAACTCTGACTGTAATATCTAGAATATTTATCTGATAATAAAGAGAAATGTTAGTAACAAAAAAGATTTTTTTTGGTCGTTCTTTATTCTCTCAGAATTTCTATGTCAATCGCTCCTTGCAAAATTTAGATAAAATTGGTGATTCAAAGATTGAAGTATTATTATTTCTGTGCCTAAAATCTCTTTGAAAAATATGATAGTCCCGTAGGACAGAGACCTTTACTCAGACTTATTCCTTTGCATACTAAATGTAGGTGCAGTTTTCTTTGAAGTTTATTTCCAGACTGGATCAATTCCATATATTACAGCTTGCAAGAGAAAGACTTTTTGATAAGTATGAAGAGTTTGATTTGAAATAAAATTTGGATCTCTTTTTAGGTAAAAAGAGGAAACTGTCTTATTTGTTCTTGGTGATTCTGCTGAGGGCAGAATGACTGCAATCAGAGCAGTGCCCTAACAATCATTGTTCAGTCAAATGCAGAGGTATATAATAACCACAATTTCATATAAAATAGGTCTTCTTCTGTTTTTACCAGGAAGTCTATTTTTAGTGCATATTTTCCCCTCTAAATTATAACCTTTTTAGTATCAGTTCTTATGCTGAAAATTATAATCTCTCTGCAACACACAAATTATATACAGTGACGGTTTTAGCAGGTTTAATTGGGGGAACACATTAATGCAAATAGATGAATAATAAAGGTGGAGGAAAGAGAGAAAAAATAAAAAGGAAAGCATGAATAATAAATAAATAAATAAATGTAAATTTAGCTTCATTCACATTTTCATAAAGAAACAAATATATCCAGTTTCTATATGTATTGCAATTTCTACCGCTTTCTCCATGTTTTCTACATTACAGTCATTTTGGTATAGTAGTACCTACCTCACTCTCTGAGGTGTTCTAGTATAAAAATTCCTTGCAGAAAGAATAAAAATTAGTAGGTAAGTTTTTAATTATGGGGATTTTTTTACACTGTATTTTCTGGATCAATATCAGACATTATTCTATATAGTGCTTTATCTGAACTGATCACATAAAGCAATTTAATTCCTTAACACTTATATGTTCAGCAAGATAATTTTCTAGACAACTATTGTGAAAGTAGTAAATTTATATTTCATCAATATGGTTCTTAAATAGTCTTATTGTGCAAGAAATTTTTTTGAAGGTGTAAATAACTGCACATTAACCCCCATTACAATAGGGTATTCTTGAGAAAACCCAGGAAGGAAATAAAATTTTGGCTCTGGGTCAATAAGTACAGTTGACTTTCTAAGTAACTGCTATATGAATATCATAACTGCAATGTACATTTAATCATTTAAGGAATGTTGAAATACAGTCTAGAAGAATTTTGTTAGACATGATTTATTCTCATTTTTCTAGTGGGAGAAATTCTATAAGCAAATAGTTGTAAATTGCAATACACAATCACTTTTATGCTTGTACCTTATGGTTGTACCTCAGTTTTGGAAATAAATAACTACTAGCATTTGCAGACTTTTGTTTAATAGGAGAGCAAAGGACACAGATCAAAGACCATTTACTGTTACAGCACTCATAACAGGATAAAAATCGTATACATCCGTACTCTTAAGTTAAAATAAGCTTACATTGACTTCATTAGCTGAAGAAGTGTTCATATACATTCTATACTTCAGTGCTAAGACAGAACCTCAAAACACAAAGAAATAGTCATTGCTTTTTACTGTATTTGGCAGCATGAACTCTGCTTTTGTGTTCACTTAAAAGAGAATCTTTTGCAAAATAAGTAAATAAATAATTATGAAAACAAATAAAAGAAAAAAGTTGTAATTAGAAATATTATTATAGTATAAAATATTATTTAAAATGATTTAATTTTAATATTTTATTTTAAAAATTTAATTTTTGTGTTATTATAAGTAATATTTAAATATGTACAATATAAATATTATTATACTAAATAAATTATAATTAACATAAAATAAAAAATAAAATAAGTGTAAAATAGAAAATAAATTAAGCATTGTACCTCCCCCTTGTGGGTCCTTTCCAACTCAGCATATTCTGTGGAAATTTTTTTTTGGATGAGTGCGGTAGTGCTGTATGTAGTTTGGTAATAACTGTATGAATTTGAATCGCCATCTGTAAGCAAACTAAGAAACTTGTGATTTTCTAGGCATGATATATGCTTGGATAGACAAGAAAATCAGCACAAACATGTAGAAGAGTCTCTTTAGCAGTATTTCTCTGTTGCTTTTACAAAATAGTTTATACTAATATTGAGGATGTAACATCTTTTTTCTCTGATTTTCCTTGTACAGCCTGAATTTAGCCTAACAGCAGAAGTCATTTGCTGGTTTAGTTGATTAAGAAATGAATCTTTGCCATTTATCTATTTAGTCTTATATCACAACATACCCTAATAGGAAAGACAAAGCTCCAAGTGTGCTGGTTAAATTTAGGTGTAACGGGAGAGTTTTCCCTTCCCTGGAAGAGCAAGCCAGTACTCTGAGCTTTGCAATGATCCCATAGGAAACTGATGGATACCACAGTTAACCTTCAGTCGCAAGATTGTCCTAAATCTTGAGTAAAGTAGTAGCTATCACCCAACCAGTTGGGTGTGAGCTAGATAAAAAACAGTAGATGAAAAATGGATAAACAATGATAATATGCAATAAGCACGAATTACCTTGCTTGTAACACAGGAAGGTCCTGAAGATCATGTAGCTTTGTCAGATGTAAGTCTACTCATTCAGTGACTGTGTGTTGCTAGAAGAGTGCCTAAATGCTCTTAGTAATGGATTTTCAAAAGCATCATCTTTAACTGTGATCTATTTCTGCTGTAGCATTTACAGAGCTTGTAGGAGCAGAACAGATACTAGTTGCTGTGGTGATTAATATTCTTAGGGCTTCCTGAGAGTTTAAAAATTTATATTTAAACACAGACTGTTCTTTGTTCTAAACCAGGAGTGTGAAAAACTGCAATGACAAAGTTGTAATGTTGGTTGATGATGCAGCTACAAGGTAAAATCCCTACTCAGTAGGCCCACTGTGTTTAAACAACTGAGTTTGTGAAGTAAGCAGTATCAGTCATAGTGGTAAGTATCTTTGCTGAGCTTTCAGCATCATACAGTACCCAATTTTGCTTCATGCTACATAACACAGATGAAAGATCTGTATCTTGAGAAAGATGACTATCAACTGTAAGGGATTTTTGAAAAACATGAGTGCAGAACATAATTCTGCAGCCTGTCAAATAATTGCAGCAGCTAAAAAACCCTCGCCTCAGGCATCATACCTACAGTCTAGTATAAGCTGTAAAAACTCTAAGCAAAAAAAAATGAAAAGAACTGTCAATATCGCCCAAATCCTACACAGTACACACAGCGATGAAACCAGACAAGAAGCCTCTCTGCTCTAATTTTGCAAATTTTTTTTCCCTTTGTATTTCCTGCTCTGTTGCTGTGGAAGAACATTATTGAAATGCCTTCAAAGCCAAACAATTTACATTTTTCACTTTTGGGGGAAAAAAAAAAAAGAAAAAAGGGAAAACAAAAAAGAAAGAAAAAAAAAGGAAGAAATAAAAAAAAAAGAGGAAAAAGTTGCTCTTTTGTCACATTTGTAGATTCTTGCTGAACTCTTCTGCTGTCTGTAGGGTGTCTGAATTGGTAATCCCGGAGCACTAACTAGTCAATAACTAACCAGCTAGTGTGAGCAAAAAGTGGCAAAAAGAAACAAAACCCCTCCGCTTGTAGCTGGTAATCATTATCAGCTTTTTTCATTATGAGCCGATGAAAAGGCTAGTGCTCTTGAGAGGAAGGAAGCTACTTGAAAGCCGTATTTTTTGTCTGCTTCTTGATTGGCTTTTCAGATTCTTAACCCCTGCCTGTTCTTCTGAAGTGTTAGCTCTCCTTGTTCTTGCAGTTAAGAAAATACCTGCAAATTTCTTAATTTTGCTTTGTCTTGGAAACAGAGCTCTACAGGGTACTAATTTAATATGAAATAAATTCAATCAAGAAACTGATGAATTTTGTGATCAGAATTAAATTGAAAGAAATTAAACATTCTGAGGCAATGTTAGTTTTCAGCATTCACAGTTTCCTGGTTTCTCTACTCTGCTCCATGTGTCTGTATCAAACAATCAGTTTTACAGAATGATAAATTGTACTTAAATACTGAATTATTAGGAAAAAATCTACATATGAATATGTAATTAATGCCTAAGTAGGAGCATTAGATAAGACAGAACCACTTATTAGGAAAAAATGTATCCAAGCCCAATAAAAAGTAGATGTCAAATTACATTCCTTTATTAAATGATATAGTTTTTACGGGGTGACAATAGGCACTGTCATGTTGCTTGCAACTGCACCCTTGTATTATTTTTCCTACAAGAAGTTTATTATAAACAGTCAAAATCATTGCGAAACAAAGCAAAAGAACTTTGTACTAGATAACACAGGATACCAAAAATGAGGAACCCTTAGGTTAATGGATCACCTTCTACGGAATTTGTGTGTGATTTTGCTGAGTTGAACAAAAATGAGGAACCCTTAGGTTAATGGATCACCTTCTACAGAATTTGTGTGTGATTTTGCTGAGTTGAACAATGCACATGAATTTATTTCCACATGTGTAGAATGGAAATTATGTTTGTCTAGTAAACAGAAAGTTACGAAGCTCAGTCTAATCATGTTTGTCAAGAATCTTGAAATCCCTGTATACCAGACACTGTATTTATTTTATTACTTCATCTTTTATATAAAACAAAGTCTGAGATGTGAAAGAGTACAATTTAGATATCATGATGTATACTATGCTGATTGAATTAATGTAAAATCAGAAGTGTTTGACCCATATTTATTATGCCAGGACTAAAACTGCTTGGAAAATTTATGTTGCAACACTTTTCAATGGGAAATATTAACAAAATTGATGGGTTTTGCCTCCAATTTTGAACTATTGGCTCCTTTCGCTCCTTTTTTTGGTCATAAAAGTAAAAGTTAATTACACAGAAGTAGTGAGCTATTAAGGAGCAGAAGTACTTTTTTTGTGCCAGTGAGGCTTTCAGCAATTTCACTTGCCACCAGTAAAACTGGCAGGAATTTTGGGAGGGAAACAAGCCAAAAATTTCTCTTTATGCTATTCCAAAACCAAATTTTCATGGGAATGCCATTGCTCATAAAATTTGTATTTTTAGTTTTTATCCCGAAGTGGGATGACAAAAATTTCCATCATTTTAGAGGGACATTTTAAATTTTCTGTTTCTGTTTATACAAACACACATTAAGCAAGTAATAGACTTAAATATTTCTGAATGCCGTTTTATTGCACAATACATACATATGGCATTGAAGAGTCTTGATTTAACAGAATAAACCAATTGATACATTTATGGCATAAGGCAGTTATCAGAAAATTCAGGCACTTCTAATGCAAATTTCAATTGCATTAGATCACAAATGTAAAAGTGTATTTCAATAATCCAAGTCACGTTGCCACAAATTCTTCTGTCTCTAATATCTGTTCAATATCCTGGGACTTTGTGAAAATAAGGGAAAATGTAGGTTAGAATGTGACAGGATATTATTCAGAGAACATTCACTAATCCATCTTCTGTCTCACATTATACTGATGTAATTTTTCTAGGAGCTGTTGTTGAGAAAGTTCTATGGTATATTATATAATTGTTCTTTTCTTTCACAATATTAATATTTCAGGACTGGAAGGATGACAGGAAAGATGGCATCTTCTAATAGTTTCACCCTTAAATTCACAAGACAATTTAAAAATTATTTTAGTGAGATCTAAATCCATAAAAAACATGAAACCTTATGATAAGGAGCTACATTTGCAGGAAATGCACAATATTTTATGGAGAAACCAAAAGAATGTTCAGTTGCAGAAGATCTTAAAAAGACTAGTTTATTTTTTTAATAATGTACTTGTAAGGATCCACGTTTTCCCACCATTGAAATTCTAACAAGTTACATTGCTATACTAAGGAACTCCAGTTCAGTTTTCCAGCAGGCGCACACACACATGGTGCTTTTCAACCTGCAACACTGAACTCGTTACTTGTTGTGAAATTGGTCCTCATCTGGAAAATACACTCTTGTCATCACACCTGTATACTTTGGGGTTTCTATTCTGTTGATAGGTACTCCAAGGAGCTAATTCCCCTCAATTAGGCATGACTCGTCAGTAACAAAAGAGAAGGTAATTCTTGGGTGGATGGAATATGCAAAGAATGGGAGATGAAGACAGGAAGATCACAGTATAAAGGTTTTGCCACAAGGCATATGCTTGGTACTTACATTCATACATTTACTTTCTGCTTATGCTCCAAAAGAACCTCCTTTGTCTTATTCTCAGATGTTTAAGAAGGTTTAACTGCAACTTAAACATTGAACATTACAGCTGCAAAACCCAGGTGCTCTCTTATGATATACATTTTTCTAGCAACAGCATCTGGATGCTTGGCTGGCTGCACCATGGAAAGCACTGGCTCTAATATTGCTTGTGTTGGCGTCCAAGGAAACTGCTAAGGATCAGTCTGCTGTGGGGCTGGCTGGGATATGCTGCCCAGCTGGAGACTGTAGTCCTTTGATAGGCCTGTCATTGTCAAGAATTTGTTCAAGTTTATATACCTAAGAATAAAATCTTGTTCAAATTTCTCATGATCTCTTCCACATGTAAAGCCCTATTATGGTACAAAGGAGCTTGTCCAAATTCATTGAGCTGAAATATAAGGAACATTTAAGGACCCACCTCTTTGGCTAGCTCTTTCCCAATCCATATACTACAGAATATGCCACAGAAAACTGCATTTCTGTGTTATGTCAAACTTTTATTTAAAAATAAACCCATTGTGAGATAACTGATTTACATTAAGATATTTTCATCTGAAATGTAAAAAAACCTTCACAAAACAAGCACCAAAAAACGCTACAACAAAGAGCTGGAATTGTTAAATGAAAAAACCTAATGAACTCAGGTTGGCAAAGTCTTTCAAATACACTTCTTGTGGCCAAACAGACTTATGACTGAAAATATTTCCTTTCACTTAGACATTCAAAATATAGACAAGAAGTTCAGAAAACCTCTGGTAAAAATATGAAAGAAGTTGTGAAATTGAGATTAATAATAGTGGCTCTATGCATATAATAGGACTGGAAAAGGATTTTTTTTTCCTTCAATCAGTAAGAATTTTTTAAAGTTTATTTTTGTCTGCTTTCTTTTTCAAATTAGACACTCAATAACAACAAAGTCCAAACAATAGTACTTAATCCAGAGTGATAGCACAACTCAGAGCTGTTTTTCTATGTACAGAAGGAATGTTGGCAAAATAGATGAGTGGATATGATTAATGAGTCTGTATGTGCTCTTTTCCTTCCTCCAATGGTTGCTAACATTTCTTAGTTTCTCCATATGTCGTCTTCCGTCTTCTACAGCTGGAAACTTCATGTGCATCACCCTAATTCCAGCAAAGAGATACATCAAACACGCACAGTTCTACATCACTCGTTTAGAAACTCTCCTACATAAATCCTTTTTGAGGGCAGAGAAAAGGGTGCACAGATCCTCTAAATGGTCTACTGCAATTTACCGGCATCCAAGTTTCATGTAGCTAGCAAGGCAACTATACTGAGCCTAATGTTAAATTAAAAAATGTATAAATATGCAAAAATGTCGTGCTGTGCATATATAGAGGCTAGTAACAGTACTGTCTTTACAGTAATTTTTTTTTTCCTGAAAAATGTTATATTAATATGACAGGCACTGAACAAAAAAAGAAAAAAAGAAATCACTACCTAAAGGCAATTTCTTTGGCTTTGTTTATTGAGAAACTCCATGCAAATAAGACAGACCTCCTGCTAGGACCAATATTATTATGATTTTGAGAAAAGTGGCAACTTGTACAAGTTGCCAGACCAGACTTATAAACAATTACAAATTATGGCTGACTATTTTAGTAAGAAATAATTAGGAAAAAGTGCAGGCAGTACCTACCAAAAAAAGTGGAATAAGGTTAACGTTAGGGTATTCCTAGGTCTGGAATTTTGTATGTGTTGATGAGGGACAATTTTTCATTTAGTTCACACATCCACATGGCTACTCCTTTTCCTTTGCATTTCTGTGATCAAATCACCATATAAACAGGCAGGCACTACATTTAGGACCTCTGAATACAGGGCATATAGATTTCTCCATTAATTACAACCATCTCTTAAATTCCTAACTAAATTTAGATGCTGTAATCCTCTAGCTAGCAAAATGTACCTTTTCAGACATTTTAGTACCTATGATATCTGCTGGTGATCGGAATAAGGTCATAACATCCATTAATTTAATTTCTTCTGAACACTAAAGAAATAAATTGCATTTGTTACATAAAGGCATTCTAAGACACTTTGTGCCATGAGTTTCTCTGATGAATCTATAAAATAATTAATTAATGTTTTCATGAAAGGTTACCCCATGAAAATTACAAATACTATGTATTATAATATTAGTTATTTCTCCAACTCTTTCTGAATCTGCTTTGGACTTCTTGGGTGAAGTTAAAAAAAAGAAGTCTACTCACCACTAATCATAATCTGTTTGATTGGGCAACTATATGACAGCCAGATTATTACCAAGTTTTCATCATGTTGCTTCAAACTTCCTTAAACTCAGGAAGCAGGGGTGCAAAGAGCAAGGGTTTGTTTCAGATTTTTTCCCCATATATTCATATATCTGAAATATTAAGTCAGAAAACACATTCAATGGTTTAATGATGCAGTCAGTTGCCCAGAAAGAGCTCAGCTCTCCCCTCCCTCAGGTTAACGGAGGTGCAGAGCCATGTGTGGGGAGCTGTACTGCTCCTAAAGTTTTCAGACCACACAGATTTTCAGTAAGAAAGTGCAGCAGGGAGGAAACTGGCATCACATAAAGACAGTCCCTTGAACACCTTAAGGTCCTGGATCTAAGCCCACTGAGGCAGTGTGTTCCAACACGGACTCAGCCCAAGTGAACTCTCTGAGTTGTCTAGCCAGGCCAGCCCTCTTGGTATCACTCTTTCACACTGGATCTTTTGTGCCCAGTAGGGCAGAAGTAGTGTCATGGCACTTCCCAGATGGCATTCTGGTACAGTGTTAGATATCAGCTGAGACTCCACACTGGCAAGGCCACAGTTTTGCTTTAATGAGTCACTTCATCCAAATGTGGGTAAAGTAAAGCAGGGACTCTGCAGGAGCCAAACTAAGTCTGGCATGGCTATTGCTGACATAAAGTTCACAAGCCTGCCTCACCAAAATGGGTTCTTTGCAGGCACATGGAGAACAGGAGCTCTCCATATAGCTCTTTCCAGTAGCCATATAAAATTTTCAGTTGCTAATGGTCTCAGGCCCACAGTTACTGGCTAGCTATTCCAGCGATTGCTTAGCAGACTGACAGTTGATATGGACAAAGGCATGCCAGCAGCCATTTGAACAGTTTTATGGCTTCAGTGGTGTCATTCCAGTGCAGGACAATATGACCCTTTGCTGCTTAATGTACTACTATAGATGCTGCATGTTTTCTAGGTTTAGTCATTAGCCCAGCTTCATATTATTCAGGTTAGGGGAAAGTTGATGACAGTCTACGTTAGGCAATAAATCCTTTTGCCTGTGTTCCATATAGTAATATTTCATTGTGCTTCTTTGTTTTCATAAAAGTTTTAGCAAATGTTTACTTTAGGTCAAATACACTTTGCAGAATTCTGCTGGGATAACAGAATTAGAGGGCTATGGTTGAAAGAAAAACCTAAAGGATCATCTTTACATCTCCTGTTTCTAGAAAGTGCCCTTTCTACTGAAAAAGCAGAAACATCATCAGTAGCTGTATTAAAATACTTTTATTACTCTATCCTTCTAATGTGCTTTACAGAAATACTTGCAAATAGAATTCAGTAGCTTTGCTAACATGAAAAGTTGCTGCTGTCATTTTCCTTCTTCCTCTGCAGGGTGTATGAAATAATGTGAGAGCACCTTATCTGATGTAATCCCTCAACACTTAGTCTTTTACTGTTTAGATATACATATATTTTTCTGTTATGATAATTCAGTATGATAGTAATTGTGAAATAATGTAAGATCTGAGTAGTGCTGGTGCTCTATTGTCTAGCTTCTTGTCATTAAAGAGAAAAAAAGAGTGCTTTTCTTATCTGATTTCACAAGACATGAAAATTCTGTGCTCAGCATTCAGTCCATTAAACATGCATGGCTGCTGCAGTATTTCTAAAGGATTTTGTACAATTTTTTGTGCCTCCTTTTTTGATTTACCTGGTAATTCAGTAAAGAATAATTTATTGAACATATAGCAATAAGAAAGCTTAAAAAGCAGAATATCTTGCAGAACATATTTGAGACATACATTGGACTAAATTTGAGATAGTACACAATGTAAATATCATGTCCAAGACAGTAAAGGTTTACTGACTATAATAAGAACTTTTATCTTAATTCTTCCATAATTTATAGAATTAAAGAACAGGAATTGCTACTGAGTGCATTATTGGTGCAAATTAAATATGGCTTCTCTAAAATAATGGATTTGCAGACCAATGATGAAATAACAAACCATCTATCCTACTAGAAGTCTCTTTTTCTGTCTCTTATGTTGATTTCTTTATTTATAGTAAGTTAGAAACTTGGCATTTGTAGACACTTCAAATTATCTTCAGGAAAATGCGATAACCTATCTTTATTGATGTCCAATGAATAAGCTGTATGAGTCCCCTCTGAACTTTATCCGAGAAATTCATCTAGCTGAAGCCCCGTACATGTCTTTTAATGCATATTTGTTGATGTTGTTGATGTTGTTTTGTTCAAGTGTTTTTGTCAGGGGATTTTGTTTGTTTCATAAGGCTTAAAATGAGATCCAATTGTAAAAATCCCACTCCATGGAAAAATTGTCAAAATGAGTACTAAAAATTCCTTGGATATTCTATAGTAAACTATAGTGTTGTGTCAGCATTGTATGTCTAATTCTGACAGGTTTTATCTGGATCGTTGTTTAAAAGAACTCTCCACATCTCAGCAGGTGAATCATTCTAACAAATAGGTGGAAACTAATGTGGTAACAAAGGCATTTATTATGTATGCTGGTGCTAATACAGATAATACATTTGTAGAATGTTAAAATTCAAAGAAAAATAGTGGAAAGAAATTTGCAAAAAGCATAAATTACACCATGCCTATGTATGTAGCTTGCATCTTGCTCATTGTAAGTGACAGCTCTAAGAAGTTTTGCTTGATATGATTTTAATAAAATAATCTTTTTTTATTAGCTTTTGCTGCAGCAATTTATGAGAAAATTAGCAATAGTATGCGCTCTTACCAGAAAGATGGGAAGGTAGTTGAGGGATTGCTGTATAGCAAATCACCTACATCAGGTGTTGCTCATCTCCGGTAAACAGTGTAGGAACTAGAGGACATGATGGGAGAGATTCTACCACATGGATGCAAATAAAAATCTTCCTAAGCATGAAATTCTCATTGGCTTAATTCTTAGATCTCTGTGTGTAGAAACTGTCAGGACTGGTTCTTCCTTCTAAAACATGAAACTTCTACAGGAAAATTTTGCATGTCATTTCTATGTGGAAAAAGGATAATAATTTTAATGACTGATGAACAAGCAAGTTCAAACTCACCTTGAGGGGCTAAGGTGATGGAATTAAATGGTGGATGGTGGAATTAAATACATATATAAATAAATTAAATACATAAATAAATAATTTTTTTCTGTTGGAAGATTCAGTTTGGAAAAAGACCAATCCGTTAAATTTAACCTGTAAGATAATGAAGGAGATAAAAAAGATCTGTTTCTTACGTTAAGCTCTCCTGTGCTAAGAAGAGGAAACTTGCTGGAGCTAATATTTGAAAAGCTTGATCTATTAAAGGAAGCATAATTTAGTGAAGGGAATGGTAATTCCTTAATTTTTCTGTAAACTGGACTATATAACTAGCACTAAATAAAATAAAAATTAATGTGTTAGTAAATCATTAACATTTACCTTAAAAATTGACTTAAATGATAAAGCTCCCTTGACAGATCTCTGTCTTTTCCTTTTGTCATGGATGGAGTCATGCACTTCACCTGTAAGAGAGAAGCAACAAAATACTTTTTCAGTATAATAAAGTTCAATGGTAAATAAAACACTGGTTTAAAAAGATTCAGTGCCAAGATACACTTGATTATTTACTGTGTGGAAGACAGGGTCAAACAGAACTGTCAAGGAGACTCTCCCATTGAGATGAGATACAGAAAATACCTGCTTGCTTTCTGAAGTCCTTCTCAAAGAGTAGTCTAGGTGCGACTGGATCCACTCCTAGTCCCAGGCTTGGTCAGTGGTTTATGTCTAAAGGATTATATATGTACAATCAATCCTTTATATCACACAGTAGTATGACTAAACTGGCAAAAGCAGAGTATCAACTGACTTAATACAGGTGACATTGTTTGTAGGCCCTCATTAGATTTGTAGCAACATTCGTAAAACATACATGACTTACCTCAACTTTAGCTCTAAAAAGCATTTTGGCAACTTTATATCAAGCATGTAAAAATTAAATCACTTTTAAAGAACTTTTCAGCAGATATTTTATCACTGCCTTGAAACAACTGTGGAGAGAAAGTTGAGCTTTTCAAAATAAACTAGTATCTTAAGCCCAAAATACGAACAGTGAATTTGTGACAAAGGATCATCACCCTCTCCTGCCTGTGGAACAAGATGTGAAGATTTGCTTTTGAAGTTAAAAAGCTTAATTACTCAGTTTTTCTGACTGTTGGGAGATTTCTGACCTTGACAGCAGTGATCTCATTCAGTCCCTGACTCATGTTTCTAAAGTTTCAGCCATGAATGGTAGCAGTAACATGGGAGGAAAAAGCATGGTTCCTTGCAGCCATGGAGGAAGTACAGCCTGTTAAGGGTCTGGGGTTCTGACCCTCTGGTTTTGAGAACAGGTAAATCACTGAGATCTTAGCTGCTTGGGTTAGAGGTTTTGGCAGGGTTTTGCACACTGTTGTTTGCCAAGGTCATTCCCTAATGGTGCTGCTCTTTCATGCAACAAAACAAGAAAAAAAGAAAGGGACTGTGTCCTCAGAAATAGATATATTTGGACAAAAGTATCTGAAAGACTTGGTATGTTGCTTCTGGAAGTAATCCAGTGAAGTTAAAAGATTATAAAATTCATTGCTGGCCCTAATCTTTATGGCTTTGTCAGTTTCAGTGGTTTTGATCTGCTGCTGCTGTTTAAGCTGTTCCTTACACTGGCTAGCTAGAGGCAAGGACAGGTATTAAAAGTTAAATGATATTATTTCTCACGTCACATTCATTCTGAATCTGCCAGTGCGTTCTTCATATAAGGATCAACATTATTCCCCTGGGTTTGATTTGTTTCATGCTTACAGTCAAGGAATTTGTATTTGGCCTCAATTTGTGGTCAAGGTGATAAGGTGTGTGATGGGAGTTCTATGCTACATGAGAGGGACTGTACTAGGAAAAGAAGAACAATACTCAAAACTTAAATCTTGAAAAAATAGATAGGAGAATGAAATCAGAGTGACACAAATAGATTAAGAGGAGGAGATACTTTTCACTGGCTTGCTGACCAGAAAACTATTCCTGAATCTGTCTTTTCCTGAAGAAAATATCTATAACTTTAAAAACCCACTTCTCTTAAAATTTTTCTGGCAGTGGTCTGTTTTAAGTAGCTAATATTCTTCCATCCCAGCAAAGTAAGCTGGACAATTCCATAAATGCATTTTTCCTTGCAAAACCAGAATAATTTGGTGTCTGTATGTCTATATGTGTATGTAAATGTCTTTATATTCTTAAAAGAAAAATTTTGATTGCCTACTAATCTCCTAGGCTTCATCACAGCAGCCCAGTTGTTCATATGCGTAAACGAGTTTCAAGATTGCAGTTGGACCATTCCAAATCTCTGGCATGTTTTGAAAAACTGACAGCATGCTGCTGGTAGAACAAAAGGCCTTTCCTCTCACTCAGTCTCTATTTGTATATGTCTGTCCATAATTTTAATAAAAGACTGGATTATTTTTTCTAGTAACAATATTATTATGATCATTTTCTGAATCCTTATTCTCCATTTTCCTTTATAGTCCCAGCTCTGCATGTAGGATTCATAGGATCTGTATAACATTGATATGTCATAAAAATACTCAAAGTGCAGAGTTTAAGCTTTAGTCTATTTTTTTTTTTTTTTCAGAAGCCCCACATTTTTCTTCTCCTTAAGAAAAGATCTTCACTCAACCTGTGGTAAGAAATTTTAATCAAAATATTTACATTACAGTCTTTAGAGATAGATTATTTTGATTCCTTTTTAGAAAAACATTACCTCCTACTTTTATCCCAGAGGGGAAAAAATATTACAACTTTGGTCAATTTCCTTTTATGCCTAAGTATTACTGTAGAAGTGTCAAAACAATTAGGTCAAGTGATGGTAATGAGCCCAACAGAAGTAAACAACTCAACTTCTGATTTGACATAAGATTATTCAATTGCAGTTTGCAGTTTAAATTTTGTTAAATGTATGCCAGCTAGTTTAATAAATTGAAAACAAGAACAGTTTTAATTTTATGTAATACATGCATCACAGATTTCTGTCTTTGTTTAAGATATCAAATCATTAGCTCTATCTTCCCTCCTGCTTTTCCTAAAACAGCTGAGGAGGAAATCTGTCTAACCTCAGCAGCCTCTGAAAATTAAACAGAACAAAAATGTTGGAATAACTACAAATTTGAAATTACCCTGGCCATAAGGCAAATTTTTATTAATCAGCAAGCATAGTACTGTCAGCTAGTATAAATCATACATCATTGGCATGTATGGTTTTTACAAGATAATACTCCATATTAGCACAATTTGCTATTAACTATCTACTTCAAAATTTTTATTTTCTATTAATACATGTCTATATATTTTATATTAATACTTATAGACATATACACATACATATCTATAAACATACGCATATGTGTTTGGCTCACATTTTTACTTTAATGGCATAGAATTTAGGGAACATAAATCACAGTAACAAAGGCTATAGTTATACATCCACATCTCTGACAAGTACCAATATTAAAGAAATTTCATCAGTCTCTAATTTCAAACTGCATTTCAATACAAAAGAGATACCAGGAATGTCAACTTCTCTGAAGAAGCAATTCTGAAATTCCCTCTCAAACTGGATAAAGAAAAGACAAAACCAGAAAAGTCCTTGCTTTGGTCTGGAAAGCTTGATCTTGGTATTTATGAATTGTAGAGAAACGAAAGACAGAAATTTTTTTCCACAGTGTCTCCAAACTATTATTTACAGTGGATTTCTCCTATTACCGCATGTCTGGTTTGAGATCAATAATAAGTTCTATGATGCTGCCTTAGACTGGGAGCCAAAAATAGGCTCACCAGGCAATCACTAGTAGAGATAAGGTAGAGAGCAATTTTAAAGGAAGGCCTTAAACCACAGGAGTATGGACGCACTCCACGTGTCCGGGGGTTTCACAGTTTAAGGTATTGCCCATCCAGTCCCAGATCTATCTGCCCACCAGATCCTCCCCCCAGCACATCCCTGTGGAAATTGAGTCAGGGAGCTCTGACACTCTCCCCTTCCGCATCTTCCGCTTTATCACAGCATGTCCAGTCCTTGAAGGTCCTCTAAAGTTCTGGGTTTTGAAGGTTGCTTTGATTATTGGTGTATCTTATGCAAGCCAGGGTGCACATGTTCTTAAACAGAATGAAGGCCTACCTTGCAGAAACTCCAAACAAACTAAAGGAATTTAGAAGATTTGATATGAAATGGGGAAAAAGTTTTGGGTAAGTTGAAACTACTGTGCTAAAGTGTGAGCTAACTACAGCTACTTCTAAAATCTACAAAAAGCAAAAAAGTCCAAAAATTCCACAGGCATCAATGCCAAACCATTAGCATCAAGATGAATTTCTTTCTATTAGTGCCAACAGGTTTTGCATCAAGATGCAGTAGAGAGTCAGAACTGCAAGACCCTCCATGCCAGTTTTCTGCACCTCTTGTAGGAAGCTGCTGCAGATACCCTAACTATCAAGATCTCCCCTCAGAACACTGTGTAAGTGACTCCCACAAACCATCTTTAGTTTTTGTATCCTTCCATTGGTATGGCTTTCTGCTACATGGATCCCATTGCTCACTGATTGAGTTGGCAGGGTTTCAGTGCCCATCTTGCTGTGCAAACTTACACACACACTTTTAATGGGGGGCTGGAGGCTGCCACTGCTCCTGGCCTCTCTCAGCTTACCAGTTCATCAGCTGCTCTCATGTGAGCTTGTGGCTCCTCAGAGCTCCCTCGGCTCCCCCTGAGGTTCTCCCAGTTCAGGAACTGTGCACTGCACTAGAGCAATTCCTTCAGTATTTTTAGGTTCAGACACCTGCCAGATTTAGTATTGATTCATACTTCATACATCTTAACTTAATGCCAAGACATTTCATGGAAATTTAACAAACTGTGTGTGGTGCAGTGGTGAAATTCAGTAAAATGCTTATGGTATTGTTATTCATTCCATGTTAAAACTGAGTAGTCACTGAACAGGTGTAACAACTAAACTTCAAATACCCCCGTTTACAGACATGTAAGGCAGGATTCTTCTGTGTCAGCGGCATAAAGGTTATTGAATCTATTTAAAGTAGATGTAGACTGGTATCAAGCTGGATATTTTTCGGGCAAAATGTATTTATGGAAAAATAAATTAATATACGTATGATTTACTGCAAACCTGTTAAAGCTGTGTAATTTTGATTTTTATTTATGGTCAGGATTTACGCCTTAGTTTTGAAGGAGATTGCCAACCTGGCAGACTTCAAACCTGAATCACCTGATGGATAGTAAATTCTTCATTTAACTTTAATGACTGTTGGAGAAACAATTTTTGTTCTTTTCCCAAAACAGTTTTACTTAAATTGGCAGTTCAAGCCACAGTCATAACTGGTCATAATAGAAATTAGTGACATGTTGAGACTAGTGAATTTAGTGATTGTGAGATAACTAGTTTTAGAACATTAAATTGCTTATTTGTATTCATTTTTAGCTCTATAATATGCATGAATTGCATTAAAAAGGTATTACTACTATTGAAATATCTTTTAAAGCTGTCATCGAGCTTGTCCCCTTTCAGTTTGCGACTTGCCAACCTGATCATAGAGTATTTTCTTACAATAGTTTCCCCTTAATTCTTGTTACATCTGCCAAATTTCAACTAGATTATAAGCTTACATTCTAAAGAGGAAAAAGCACTCATTGTCCTTCTTTCTCTTTGTCAGTGCTTCCCAGCAGCACTAATGTGACAATGCTGCACATTATGCAAATATAATCATTTCTTTTCATAGTCCCTTTGCACTTTACAAACTCTTGAGAATCCTCTGCTCACTTATCAGTGATTAATTGATTCATATATTTCATTTGCAAAATAAATAACTCATTTAGAGTAACATATGTATTCAAATCCAAATAAAAACACTTCTTTGTGCATACAAGCGTATATACACATACACTTACACATGTACACAAGTGTATAATACACATACACCAGACATAGCTCAGAAGTTATACAGGAATGGATAACTGATCTATTCTCTGAAAAGTTCTAGCACTCAAATTATAAAATCAAACCATACCTTTGACCTGTGTATCAAGTAAAGGTTACTTTGCACACTAAGTTACTTGGTAACATATATCTTTGTTTTTGTATTTATTTAGATTTATTTTTTAATTTTAATGGTCTTTAGGACATTTCTATATTTGCATCTTTAATTGTGGAACAAAATGTACATTTGATTTTATTTATATTAATCTCATATTTCTGCTGGTATCTACCATGAATTCAAGCCCTTTTTTTTTTTTTTTTTTTTACTTCATCTGAGAAATTCAACTCACATTTGATATATGAATATTTATTCAGGTATTCATAGGCTCATCCAAAAAAATGCATTTGCTAGAATGTAGCTATTCAAAGAGGAACCTAGCATAACACAAGTTTCCATTAGCATGCCAAACCTCAAGAGGAGTGAAGCTGAAGCATTCTGTTCATGTATCATGCCAGAAAAATACCACAAATCATCAGTATAGTTTTTTTTCACATTACTTGTAGTAAAACTCTTCTCCTTTTGACTTCTTTCCATGTAATGAAACTCAAGTGGTGAGTAGGTTTAGTAGGATGGGGCTTTGTTTTGCTAACTGATGAAAAACTCATGAGCTAGAGAGGAGATATTTAACTCATTACTGTTACACTCTGCCTGACAGCCGGTTACAGGCAGGCATAGCTTAGAGCAGTTCTGAGGCTGCTCTATTGCTTCAGACAAAAGTCCCAGGATGACCCAAGAAAAAGAAGACAGAAAACCAGATTTGCTCTACACAGGTGCTCTAAGGTATACTTCATACAGCTAAGAAGTTAGCTCAGATCTTAGGTATATGAGTGATGTCAGTGATAAGAAACAGATAAGCACCTAACCTCTCTGCAAATCTAAAGACAGTTGCAAAATGTTTCTGCTTCCTTCAGGCTGTTGAACTCAGGTTTCAATAATGGCTGCAAGTTCAAAAGACCTGTTCTGCACTCACTAGAAACAGAGAAATTTAAACTCACATGTCCAGGGACTGAGTTCTACTGAAAAATCCTTATGTGACGCATGTAAATTAATTTCCTTTTTTATATAACTACATCAAAAAAGCGACTTACTTCTGGGTCTTGATTTAGAACTTACAATGGTGATCTACCTTTTTGGATTAATAACTGGACCCAAACATACTGTGTCCAGGTATATTTCTGAAGAATACCAGAATAAGTGTGAAAATGATCTACCTCTGTTAAAATTTAACTGCTATTGGTTAGATCCCATTCCTCCTTAGAACAATTTTCTCTATGAATATCTGCTGTAGAAACCTTTAAAGCAGAAATAGAAGTACGTCACCGTATATCAGAAGGACTACACAGTACCTATGTTTATTTCTCATTGTGACACGGGAGTGAATGGTGACCTCACAAGAATATAGACAGGCAGATATATAAGAATTCCTTGCCTCAACTGCCAATAAATAATGTCAGGGAATAGAAATCTAAAAACTCATCCACAAAAAATAAAATGCTGAATGCTATTTATATGAGTGAAAAATAAATCAATATGAAATTTTATGTCTTTCTTGCCATATTTTTAAAGGAATATATTCTTTTTACAGAAGGCCATAGAGGAAAGTTAGACTACATTATTTTATTTTTTTAAATAGCTCTTTAATTCCGGAAGGAATCATAGCCGTGAAATGGACATTTAATCAACAGAAGAGTGGCATTTTTCAAAAATGTATTTTAATTTATAGTGGAAGTAATATGCTATATAAATATTAATTACTGGAATGTCCTTGCTTACTTACAAGGTTTTTTCGATACAAGGTCATAACAAGGCTTAAAGAAAATATCTCTAAAAAATACAGATTTGAGATGCAATCTGTCCTCACAAGGTATAGTGTTAATTGCCATTCTGGAAACCTATTTATTTATTGTACTCTTTCTGCAGGAAGGTTTTCTCCTGCCCCTTTGTGCAACCTTAGACATACAGAAAAAAAGTACTTTCATTGCACCACTTCAAACAGTAAAAAGAGCAGATAGTTTATTGTTATTCATACTGACATGACAATAAACACCCTATTCTTTGTCCTTCCTGTATCTCCAACAGAAAATTGTCATGTTTTTTGATCTTTGAAGTGTGATAAACTTAAGGAAAACAAGCTTTGACAACCATACATAGAGCTAGAATGTTTTCTGAGGGCTTCATAGAAGTGGAGACTAAAAAGTGTTTTTTTAGTATGTGTTTAGATTTTATTGCTGTGAATGTACTGATAATTCTTTGGATGACAATATTTACAACGTACAAGTGAATATTGAAAAGTTGTGTTTCAAAAGATTAGTTTTTGGGAGTCAAGCCTACATTAATATACTTGGTGGCTGACAGTTAAAATGTTCCCCTTCTTGAAGGGAATAAAACATTCTTGGCAGTATACATAAAATGAAAAAAGATGGCCATAAATTGTTTGTGCTACTTTGTTTAGAGTTTTTTGAAGATGAGAAATATAAATAAAACTACATTTTTAACATTCAAAATTAAATTCTCAATGTCTCTTTTAAAATCATGGGAACAACTGAAAGCGCACATACCTACGAAAATCCATTGAAAAAATTGCAACCTTGTTTAACAATATATAATCCATTGTTTTAAAAATCTCTGAAGATTATTTCCTTCTACATGTGCCTAAAGATCAGTTTTATCAAGTGAAACTAAATATTGTCCATATCAGGCAACTTGAGATCCTTCCATATAATTTTAGAAAGAGCCAGGATAATAGATTTGGGGAAAAAAGTTTTAAAATAAAAAAAGAAAAGATATTGTGTATTTATGAACTATTCATGTCTCCTGGAAGATGATGGACCTAACAGACTACTTTATACTGTGCATTTTGCTTGATAATATTTGAACATGCAGAACATAGCATGCACAGAAGCTATAACATGTCTGTGCTATCTCCATACCGTGTCTTACAAAATTGTATCATGTTCTATGTGTACATGTTAAATATAGCATTTTCTTCCTTTACCCATTCAATTAGGGAAACAAAAAAATTAACATTCTTTTAGGAACCAAGTCTGCTTTATCTATGTAGTCTCTGCCTATTTTTGTTTTAAACCATCCTAAATGTCTTGTGAAAGTGACTTTGATTCCAGTTAATATCTGAAAAAATTCTTTAAAATGCCCAAGTCCTCTCAGGATATTCCTCTGACAATTGCTCTTATTGTAAATTTCTTAATGTAGTAATGTCACCAATGAGAAACATGATGTTTTACAAGCATCCTGAGGGGAGCATCTCTAGTAATGTATTGATTTTCACAGCTACTTATAATGAAGCAGTGAGCATCACTACTCTGCTGTCCTTATATTTAATATGGTAATTAATATATTTGCTACAATGCTGGGAAATGCAGAGTGCAGCACGTGACACTGCTCCTTAAATACATCGTGGAGGGGAAATGCTGTCTGTGTACAGTGGGCTTTTGCAAACTCTACAGATTTAATATATGAGCTTAAGGGTGATGAAATGTGTCTAAATAATTTATTCAGGAAATACCATGGAAATTTGAAACTTTGTACAACTGCCCTGGAATATTATATTACCAATATATTAGATATTCCAATAAATTCTGCTATTCCTGAAAATTCTTATTTAGTCTGCTGTATTACACGGTATTAAGCCTTTAGAAATTTCTACTAATCGAAACCCCTATATTTCTTTATATTTGTGTTATACTCATTGATGACCTTGTAATAAAATCCTAGATATATTCCTGCAATCTCCACTAAGATCAAAAGCAAATGGAGCTTAAAAGCACCTGACTTTATGAAAGATCTATAAGTGTGTACAGGACTTACACAGAACGCATACTAGAAAATGCAAAATCTCCCGAGGAGTGATGGAAGATGACTAAACATAACTATTTAATAAACAATATTCCTTGGGTGCTAGTTCAGATTACTTCTGTTTGTCTGAAATGTGGATTTCTTATCCTTTAATTTTGTATCTCTGTAGTCTAACATGAAAGAGCTCATTTCTCCATATTATCTTTGCTAGTTTCACTGTTCTAAGGGAAATAGGCCCTTTTAACACCTTTTAGGTTTTGTCTTCCTGATTTTGTCCTAATGTCTGATATTTTCCCTCTTTTCTCTTTATTGTAAGCAAACAACTCAAGAATTTTTGTAAATGTGACACCAAAAGGGGAAGGAAGGGACAAGAAAACAAATTGGTTTTATATTCATCAAGAGAAGAAGACAAGACAGAGGTGGGAATTGACAGGGAAAGGCTGTTGCCTAAAATTTCACATCTGAGACTTTCTCCAAAGGCTTAAGCAGTCCCTACACAAGCATTCAAAATTGGGTCACTGCCATTAGAAAATGGAGAGGCAACCTTAGCAACTTAATTGTTTATGATTACATCTTTGACAATTAAAACTGACTCTCTTGGCCCAAGAGTTATAGGGGCTAGAGAGTAAGGTGCAAACGGACTCAGTTTGGAAAAAAAATTGTAAGGTTTCAAGCAAAAGTGGAAATAATTGGTATCAGACTACTGCAGTGGGGCTTAAAAAGCTTCCTTCTTTTTCTTTGTGATCTTCATCTTATTTTTTAACTGTGAGACTGTCAAGAAAGCTATTAAAATGAGGATATGGATTAAAACTAGAGAAAAAATTGCTGACAAAAGGTTTGAAGGACTGCTCCAGAAGACTTTTTAAAAATTATTTTACGAAGTATATTGCAATGGAAGAGTGTGAACATTTGTGCAAACCTTATGAGCATTATTTGTGTTAACTCAAATTATTCTGCCTCAAGTAGGCCAAAAAATCAGTTTTGGAAGAATGTCAAATAAGTTTAGTACATTGTACCAGTACTGGTCTGTAACTTGCATTTGCTTCCCAATGTCTGTGTTTCATTGCATTATTTATATTTTTCAGTATTGCTCATGACAATTATAGTGTTCAGGTCCAAAGGTAAATGTGCCTCCACTACTCCCATTTAAAGTAATTTTGTGTGGTTCAAAAGTATGTATGCAGATATGTTGGTGTGATTTGTTTATTTATTTCTTTAAAAACGGGGATTTGAAAATGGTTTTTAACACATGTAAAAATATGGCTAGATTCCTAGATGACATAGAAGACTGTATGAAAAAAAATCTGTTAATGTGGAATAGACAAAACAGGGGGGGTGTTGGAATAAAAAGTGGTGTCAGTGTTGCCAGCAGAACACAATTTTCACTTCATAATATGATGACATTTGTCAGGAGAAATGAGCAAACCATATTATAGATATTTAACTTTCTTTGATAAATCTTTTCAGTAACTATTCCATTTTCAGAGCTTCATGATGCATATAAAATATCTATATGCAGCCTCTATATAATTCTAGAAATGCATGGTCTACATGACATTTAAATAAGTTTTATTTATTATAGCTTCATTATTAATTATGAAAAGCCCAAAACATGAAAATATATATGCTTCTTATAATAAAATAATTGTAGTTTTATAATTTTTTTATCTTTTCAGTCATTCAGAATGTAGGCATATGTACAATTTCAGAAGAATTTGTAACTGAAAGCTAGAACTCAATTTTGCTTATGAAGACAGTAAAATGACTTCTCAAATGGATTAGATTGTTTTTTTCCTTCTTTATGCATTTTAGAGAAAGTTGCAGGGAGAATGTGAGCAAACCATCTCCCTGGTATGCAGAAAGATAACATGTTTGTAGACATGTAAAAGGCCTCCTTCAGCCAGAGAGGGTGGGGGAAGAGAGAGGGAAGATACAAGAAGACTTGGAGAAGGTGGGGCATGGCCTTTTTCACCGGGGGACCCAGTGGTTCAGCATTGTAAAAAAGTGGTCCTTGCATCTGAAATAAACTTTTTTTTAGTCCCTCCACTACCTTGTCATTTTTGGGAAGAATATCTGCATATGTTATACCTTACACAGACTTTTCTAATATGGCAGTTTCTTTTTTTTCTTGTTGTTGTCAGATTACTTTGACATTTAATATACAAGACTATGGAATATCCGTCATATGTAGAACAAGTTTGGATTATGGTATTTTCTGCAATGAGAATGTAAGATGTTCCTGACCATCAGTTTTGAGTGTGAATGCAAGTTATGTAAAATTAGGCAAAGATATCAGCAAACGTGTCACCTCTGTGTAATTCCTAGATGTACAGATTTGAGGTATTGTTCTGGGTTTCTAAAGATGAAAAATGTGTGAGAGAATAATATTTTCCAACTGACCCATAGAATACATTTAAGATGTGTATTGATATTTCTAAGGGTTTGGTATATAGAGACTTCCCAAATTTACTTTGGAAAGCTGTTTAGAATATTATAGGTAGTATCAATTACCCAATATCTCATTTGGGCCTACCTACACAGAAGAAGGAAGAGCTACCATACAGCCATTGAAATAGGCTTGTATCTCAAATTATTTAGGCTTCTAAGTTTTGACATATAGGATTATCATAAATGAAATCTGAAATCTAACCATGATGGAGAAACATTTAAGTACTGGAATATTTTTTGTCTTTGGTTTGCATGGCTCATACCCTCACTTTCCTTATAGAGTCATGCTAATTCTTGGTCCTGGATAAAATTTTGAAAGAATTATCTCACCGAATAGCTTAGTAATAGAAGAGCTGGGTTGCTGCTGCTAGAGTTTTAAATGTCTTTGGGAAATATAGTGCACAAATTTGGGAATCTTTATTCTGCTTTAAATATTATTAATATATATATATTATAAATAAAATTAAATATTTTTATTTTTTACAGATTCTTCAAACTGAATCATGAGACTGGTCACCAGGAAATGCACATCAGAAATCCTACCAGTCACATACCTCTCTGCACTCTAGAGTCAAAACTTGAAGTCCTCACCTCAGACCAGGTACTTCTACTCCTTTCAGTAACACAGTTGGCTCAGTTTGTTCTTTTAAGCATGACATTGATGAGGTTGTTGCTCATTTGTATTATTTTAGAATTACAGAATCACACAGATCTGCAGGGACACCTGCATATTGTCCAGTCCAGCCTAGCCTCTCAAGGCAGGCTCCATTGCAGTAGGCTGTGTGGAGTTGGGTGCAATCAGGTTTTGAGTATCTCCAAGGATGGCAACTTCACAACCTTTCCAGGCAACTGGTACTGCTGCTTGATCACATTCACAGTAAGTGTTTTCTTGTGTTTAAGTCATATATTTCACTTTGTGCTCATTGCCTCTTGCCCATTCACACAACATCACTGCAGGAGTCTGGTTCCATCCCCTACTCCATTTCAGACACTGACAGTCATCACATTAACACATTAGCAGTTTTATCAATCACCCTCTCTGAGCTTTATCTTCTTCAGGCTTAACAAGCATTCAGCTATAATGTAGAAGATCTTGAAATATATTTGCAGACAGTAGACTAGATAATTCTGGGTGAGGAGTAAGCAAGGGAGAACACAGGTCTGTGCAGAGAGCTGCATGCACAGTCAGTTCTGAAGGCCAGAAACAGTGCTGTGATTAGAACACTAAGCTAGGAATGAAGTTTCATTTTTCAGGCTTCATTTTCTGCAGTCTAGAAGTTGTTTTTAAGTGCATAAATGAAAGTTGTGTGAACAGTCAGATTCAGGACTTGGTTAAACTTCAACTTTTAGTCTCTTTGACCTTCAGTTCACATCTAACTCCTTTTCCTTAAAGATGAAAGTGACTTAAAAATAATATTCTTGTGCTAATAATAAAAAAAAAAAGCCCTGTAGTAATAATCTCACAACTAAATTGTTCAAATTTGCTTTAGAAAAAAAGATACAAATATCAAAAGAATATAGTGCTTCAGAGAAAGAGGAAAAAACCTGTTAGTATATGACACATCTTTTCCACCTATAGCTTGTAATGTTTTAATTCTGAGCAAAGTCAAAAGACCTTTTTTTGCAGTTGCATGAAAACAATAGCTGACATTACTTAGTTTTATACATTTGTAAGAAGTTATTCATATGATCATTGGTAAGCTCTGTTTTAAACCTCAAAGAATTGAACAATAACTACCCTCTCTCCCAGCTATTAATAAGCTGATGAACATATATGTCATCAATTCAACTACTTCAGGAATTGCTTAAAGTAGCTAGAAAAATCAGTTAATTTAGGCCAAAAAACTTCTGTGCAAATAATAAAATTGTAGCTAAATGATCATGACAACAATTTCCAACATTTACAGAACAGTGTCCTGGGTTACACAAAATTCTGGTATCCACCTTTTCTCTTTTCTCCATATTTATTTTGGCTTTTTGATGTGTTGCCTCCTTTAAAGAGACTGAACTGCTATCGATTAATGACTCAAACATTTCAACCACCTGCAGTGACCACCCAGGTGCTGTAAGAAACTGCAATATTGATGCTAATGGCTCAATCAGCAGTGTGCTTTGCTGACAATGTGCAGAGTGGCCACCCAGGACAGGGGCTGAAGGCGTGCACATCCTGCACTTCGGGCTACAAGCTGGGTGTTGAACAGGATAAGGAGAGAATCACGTCCTGCTAGGCAGGTGGTTTCTTTGTCCTTACACAAATAACTCAGCTGCGATACTCTGGGGAAATACCAAACACGAAGCCTCAAGATATTCTTCTGTGCTGATGAGCCATAGTGGATCCACCTGTGCTGACAGGCAGTTGTAACATCTCAGCAGGCGTCAAAGACTTCTGAAATATTCCGTGATGCAGTGTTACATATCAAGCACAGAACTCCCGACCCCAGAGAAGGAAACAAGGCCACTCCCGCCTAGCCTAAGCCCAATAATAGAATACATTCAGACTTCAGTCAACACTGAGGTTTTTTTCCTCACCAGATGGGACTTTCCGTATGACCTGAGGCTTCCATCACCACCTTGTGGACCTGCCACTTCAACAGGACTTACAACCAACACTTTGACCAATGAACATCAAAGCTGGAACAACAAAGTCTCGTCACTGGATCCAGTGGGTGTCTTGTGTGTTCTTCCAGTCACCTGGGGGATCCACAGCCCTGCTCCAGCTGCCTGTACCAGCACTTCAGCCTCACTCCAGCACCATGCAAGTGTCTGCCTGTATCTAATCCCTATCTCCTGGTTCCTGCCAGTGCTGACTCTCCAGCCATTCCTGCCAGGTTTCCTGGGCATGTGGAAGGTGAACCACATGGAGGGGCAGCCCCTCTTGTCTCTGTCCTGTGGCCACGTTTGTTTTTTCCAGGTGGAGGAGGCCAGCTGCCATCTCAATTTGGTCCGGTGGGTGGGGCTTGGGAAGTTTCTCCTCCTCAGTTGGTTTAACAAAATTTAATTAGTATTGTAATTAGCATTTCTTCTTGGTAAATAGTTATTTCTTCACTTACATTCAGGAGTATTTGGTCTCTCTGTATTTGAGAAATCAGGGCTATTGAATCTGAGGGAGCAGACTTTTGTTCAAGGTCTCTGCCCCTTCAAATTGCTTCCAACTAAGACAAACAGACACTTTCATATTGCTTTTTAAACTGTAACTAGACTTTAAATGATTAAAGCATGGAGAAAAGATGACAAATGGATTTTGTGCTTGTCTATCAATTTATCCTGATTTGTGATAGTTACCAGACAGATCAAGTAAAACTGTGACTTTCACATTGTGAAAACTGGCACAAGGTTGAACAAACTCACTCCACTTCCAAACCCCATCAACATTCTAGACTTAGCGTGAGCTTCCATAATGCAGAAGAGAGATTTGCTGAAACTGGCCTGGAGATATTTTCTGTATTAGATTTGTTGCATCCATACTATTATAATTTCATAAATTTGGTAGCTAACAATAGAAGCCTAATTTTTTGCAGTGTTCTGATTGTTTAGAAATCCTCAAACTCTGGAGCAATGTAGCAGTTGACATTCAGACCCAGGATGGAACTCAGAATTTTGGTATATTTTTAATAGGCTTTCTGCTTTTGTGTTTTTTCTTTTTTTTTTAATCAGCTGCTTATGTATCTTGGATATTGGTTATATAACAGCAGTCTTTCTATACAGTATCTTTTTTTTTTCTTTTTTTTTTTTACTAAATAGCTAACATCTCATTTTTCTCTAGAAGTAAATTCATGCAGGAATCTAGATTTCAAGTCCCTATCCAATAAAATATGCATGTTAATTACATCACAACAAGGCTAAAATTATTAAAATACCAGAGAGAATTCAGAAGAGAAAGTAGAATTAATGTCTTTAACTACATGACTTTATGGAATACAAAGTACAGGTCAAAATTAAATAAAAATGAGTTCTGAGACAAATGAATCACAAATGTGCCAGGAAATGTTCTGTCAGCATTATCACTGGGAATTTAGGGTTAGAATTGCATAGCTGTGGAAAAGATATATCTCAGGTTTCACTTCCTAAAAAACATCACTGAAAGGGCAAAAGCAATTTCTGCTTGTGTTATTATAGAGCATTAAAAACCCTGACATGCTTAGGCAATAACATTTGTGAATAAAAGAGAAAATCATGGGATTATTTGGTTATTATAAAGAGCGTGAGATGGAGGGGAAAAAAAAAAGAAAATCCATTCTAACACACATAAACTTCAAAGAACATTATTTGTCTCAGCTGAAACATCTTATGTACTACTTCTCAATTAGTCTGTTAGATGGGAAGGATACCACTAGTTCCTGTCCAATGAATGCCTTTAATGAAATCCTTGAAATTGTCTGCAAATCAAGAAACCCCATCTAGAAAAATCAGGGGATGAGAGTAAAAGTTCTATTTCTATTCTTCCAAGCCACTGATTGCCATGGACTGTGGTATTCACTTTCAGATTAAAACATCTAAACCCATTTATTCCTATGTGAACATGAACTATATGTGAACTAAGCATCTTTGTCATATATTCAAGAAAGATTTAGTTAGTGTAGTTGATAGACCCTGCAGAATAGCTCCACTGACAAAGGAAACTTCCTACAGGCTTACCAGTGACCCAGTTATCCTAGTGCTCTGGCTTTGATGGTAGCATTAGCGCAGGCTAATACAGGAGTGTGGCACAGTCTGCAGCATAGGAGTCTGGCTGCTTTTTGTTTGAAGTCCATGGCTCTCCTACACCCCTTTGTATTTAGGAGTGGCATTCTCTTATTTAGTGCCCTCCCCATCCACAATCCCCACCCTCCACCCCCTCCGCTCACTCCCCTCCCTCCTCCGTGGGAAATACAAAAGGCAGAGGTGACAGGTTGAGATGAAAACAATTTACTGTAAACAATGAGATAAGAAAACAAATAGTAACAGCAACAATATTAATAATAAAAGTGTACAAAAAGAGGGTGATTTATGTGTAAAAATTGTTCACTGACTGGCATGACCCTGACAAAATGAGCAAAAGTGTGGACAGATCCTCTCCTTCCACCTTTTTTCCTTGACTGCAAGCCACACCCCTTCTTCTTGGACGTGAGAATCCCTTACTTCCACCCCTCGGTTGATTCTGTGGCTCATAAAGAATAACAACCCAGACATGCCCATACAGCTCCAGGTTCACCACCCCTCGCAGCTACTGTGAAAAATTAACCATGTCCTTGGCTGAAACTAGGACACTGTAACTCTCTAGTTTTGTGTTCTGGTTATCAGAGGATACATCCTTGCATAATATTTTGGTATCTTCTGTTGGACATGACCTTGAATTTACCCAATGGAAGTCAATAGGTGAAAAAGTCACCCTGATATAAACAGCGGCTGCTGCTACCGTTCAGGCTCTAGGGCCACTTGAGGTGCCCTAAAATATGACCTTTTCTTCTTCTCCTGCTGCTGCAGCCCACTCTGGGCTCATGTGGGTTCTCTGTCAGGTATAGTCCCATCTGGAGAATTAACTGACCCTGTGAGCTTCTGAAATAGAATCAAACATCTCTGAGATAAGTGAACATTGAGAGCTCCAGAATCTGGCTCAATCATAGGTACATCTATGCAGACCTCCACTTTTAACTGTCATAATTCCAAGTTCACTGACACCCCACCATCTGACATATATAGTCTTCCCTCAGATATAGCAGCTCTGTAACAAGTCTGTCAAATAACAGATTTTTTTTTCATCATGTTCTCAGTTGTCAGAGATAATCAAAAAGTGTGAATTTACAAATTTGACATTGAGTACCTCAGCTTGTATGGAAATGGTTCTGTAGGAGTGAAAGGGAGTGAAAGTTCATACTAAAGCAATATCTTTTCACTGTTCCCAGTAAAAAATATTTTGATGAAAGAATACAGGAAATATAGAAAGAATATTACACTACAACTGGACTGTCTTTTAAGTCACTCTCATTAAACTTGGTCTCTCTGCTAGAGTAGATTTTTGCATAGGAATTGCAGTTTTTATTTTTAAGTATTTTCTTCTTCATTTATAAAATTGTCTTCCTGGCTGGATTATATTCCCCTTCTATATTTACAGCCATGTGATTTCTGAAATACCACAGGCCATTCTAGCAGAAAGAAAGACTATTGTGTCACACAATATATAGCCTAATCAAGTAGTCTATTCTTCAGGAGAAAATGAGAGCTTAATCTACAATTACTATGTTATAACAGACACAAGAGGGAAATGAAATTAATTTTTGAACCAATGTTTTTGAGGCCATAGAACTCCAAAAATATTTTGATTTCAGCTTCCCCTAATTTAGAACTAAAGGTAGAAGGGAAAAACCTAATAAACCCCAATAAAGCAGCAGGGGTTTCCCTCCCTTATCCTCTTTGAAAATTGTTAATTTTCTGAAAACTGCATTTCTGCTGCACAATCATTGACCCTAATAATCAGTATTCTGTTAGTCTGAAGACCGTAGGAGTTGAACCTTTCTGCTAACAGATTATAAGCCCAAGAATATTAAGTATATGCTTCAGTAACTAGGCAAATGTATTTATATCCACTGAAACTATGTGATTAAAAATTGGGCTTTCAGGATAAAGATTTGATTTCTTCTTTTTTTTTTTTTTTTTTTTCTGAACACAGCAAATGTTCAACAAAGGAATAAAAAGTCCTTTTTATATATATTATTTTAGATGGAATGAAAGATACATGTACTTTATTCATGTGTCCAGGCATTTCACTTATAGTTCATAATTTAAAAGGATGACAGTAATGGCCAAATTTACAAGAAGAGCAAGTCTTTAATTTTTTTTGTCATTAATATATCCAGTGCTCCTATTTCCATGTCTTCACAAGCAGCTTAGCATCCAAGGTGCGATAAAGGCTGAATCTGCCCGTCTTTCTTGAGTGCTCAGCAGTAAGTAAACTCGAGTTCTGACCGCTGGTTCTAAAGTTCCCTGTGGGTCAAATATTTAACATACTGAAACTGGGAAATGAAGTAAACTTATACTGAAAGAGTGAACAATGTGCACACTTCAAAATTTAGTTGTCAGTTACATTTTTATGGAGGAAAAGATAAACATGAGTGTGCAAGTTGCTTTGAATAAGCTAGAAGTAAATTATGTGCTGAAAGACAGAAACAGAAGAAGACTATTTAATTCTCTGAGTGATACCCATAAAAAGTGACCCACATCTCAATCCCTTGTAATTTTTGTCTGCTTGCATATAATGATGTGTTACTATTCCAGGAAAGAATAAAAAATAGCTTAAGCTCTCTGCCTAAGAGGAAAAGACTTTAAGAAAGGTCTTCATTTAAAAGACACAGTAATGCTTATGAAAGGATTTTCTAAATGTGAACCATCTGGTTACTTTGACAATTTGGAGGTAATTTTTATTTTAGCATACTAATCTCAGAATTAACTGTTCTGGTCATTATTGATAATAGTAGATCCTGCTGTACATAGTTTGGAAAATATGCTCTGTTCCTAAAGTAATCATTACTCTTTTAACTAAAAGTACAATAAGTCAGTGATGTTTACTAGTTCAGCAGGCAGAATTGACTATTATAAATATATGTAACATTTATGTAAGTGTGTTCATGTGTTCAAACCCACCAAGTAGTCACATGTCGTATCTCAAAAATGAAGAATTATGTGTCTTGTCCAAGAAATATAAAGGAAACAAACATCTAGAGAAAAAATTTATGTCTCCTTTTCTCATATTGTCCTTGCTAGCCATTCAAATTCCTTGGTTATTGAGTATCTAATCTTGTAAAGGAAAGTTAATGCACATGGATTCTCATTAACTTCAGAGGGATTTTGCAAAGTCACAAGACAGTTTTTTCAAGGGCTGTCAACCTAAATATCATTGGACCCAAAATGTCAGAAAGAATCACCAGAAATTATCCAGATTTACACCATAGAGAATGTTTACAAAATTAGACCTCTGCTGATATCTAAATCCCAACTCTGCACATTTGAACAAGTATGATTTAAAAATAATTCCAGTATAGTTCATCTTTTCTTAATAAAATTGATTCATGTAGTTGAAGTCCTAGCCAGGGCTGTTAGAGTAGCTAATTTGAAGATAAATCTCACTTTTAAGGAAAGATTTGACCCTTGGATGCACACATGCAACTTTCATTATCTTAATGGAAGCCACATTCATGCATCCAAGGGCAAAATTTGTTCCTTAGCAAAATGATGTAAAATAAACAGATAATAAAGTGCATCAGTGCAGTCAGGGAAGCTAATTGCATAGAAGGGATTTCCATTGGGGTGTGTCTAAATGCAAGGGAAGGAAATTTTTGAAATAACACCCATAAAACTCACTAGCTTGTAAAATCTAAAACCTTCTAAACAGTGAAGAGAATTTTACTCTCATCCAAAGAGATGATTTTGCAAATAAAACAAAGCAAAGCAAGACAAAAATAAACCACCCAACTAGAATTTCTAAGTTATTTTTTTTCATGTGGAAGAAGAAATAAAAAAAATGGGTAAGGGACAATCATTAATTTTTAAAGACATGCTCAGAAGCACAAAACACTGTGAAAGGATTCAATATATTTGTCTAAATAATGTTAATATTACACTTACTCATACTGTACATTTCTTTCTGCAAGGAGTACAGAACTATCACACAAAGGTCTAGAATGTGTTAAGTTCTGCACAGAAAAATACAGATTTCTTGCTGTAATCAACACAACTTGATATCAGACAAAATGAGCCCAGCACATGAGAAGGTGAAGTATCTTCACCCATACAGTGCAAAAGTACAGGGAAATATACTGATTGTCTCAAAATGCCGAGTGTTGGCTCTGACTCTTCAGATCAGTATTCTTGTTTTCAAACACATAGTATTGAAAGGAAAGAAGTTTTCCTATTTCTGCCAGGATACACTTCCAAAGCCTTTTAATGTTGCTTTTATCAGTTCCCTTCTGTAAAGCCACTGATCCACATCTCTTCAGCTGGGCATCCGTTAGTAAGTGAAACAATTACCCTCTCTTCTATGATTTTTGCCAAGATAAACCAGCTGACTTTTCTCAACAGAAAGCAAAATAAATTGAAAAAGAGAGAGGCAATCATTAGGTCCAAAAAAAAAAGAAAAAAAAAGAAAAAAAAAAAGATATGGTGTTAGAAAATCCCATTATATTTGTATTATTTTAATTTCTTGGGGTTTAGCTTGTTTTATCAATTAATTGATAAATTTATTTATGATAAATCAATGTATTATTTCCTAACATTATGTTTTATATCCCAAGAAAAAAACAAGCAAGAAGGAAGGTACTGCCCTCATATCTACTGTGAGCATGTTTATTCTATTGGTAAGGAGGAAACTTTCTCTAATGATATTTATTTTGCAAAGAAATTCTGACCGGAAATAATTCAGAGAAGCAACAGTTACCATTGAAGACAAAAGTAGAAGCAAATTTAGTCCAAAAGAAATAAACTGTATACTGGTTGGACCTGTTGTTTTGTTCCTCCAGGGAACAGCTTCAATCTTTTTTCTTGCCAAGGTAGGCAACTAGTTATCATCTTATATCAGTAGCAACTAACACTGAATGCATTGTACACTAATAGAAATGGGTAAGGATGTGTGTCTTCCCAATGAGATTTTTCCCTAATGTAACCTCCAGCATGATCTTCTCCACACAGCATGACTTTTATTAGTCACACCTCTGAACTTCTCTCTTTTAACATGTAGAGCACTTTGAGAATGACCAATATCAGAAGCCAGACCACTAGGTGCTACAGAATGTTTGCAATGAACAGCAAAACAATAGCATTACACACGTTTTCCAGTCACCCACAGTTTCTAGTCATTTTTATTTTAATAAGGTCTGGTCACAAGTGTAGATTTGGTGGTGCATTTAATTTAATCCATTGTCCACTAATAGTCTGCACACTACTGTACACTTTTCTCACTTCTGCAGAGCTATTTTTTTTCAGTGAGGTGCTCTGAGGTGCCCTCCTGAACAGTCTAAGACTGCAAAATATGAGGTGAAAAGTACTCTCAGAAAGAGCAGCGTTTTTTCTTTGCTAATGTGTTCCCTCTCCCAGATTTTTCAAGTCCTTTATCTTACAAAAGAATCTCTCTTATTCACTGTAAGAAAATCTTTTCACTTCAGGAAAAAACTTAGTTACAGTTAGCAGGTTTGATTGAGACCCTAGCGGTTCTCCTTTCTGTCTTTCCCTATGCTATGTCTTTTACAGGCAGTTAAAAAATACTCTCTAGGCAGCATGGAGAAGGTCATCCAAGTAGTCAGATATAGTAAATATACCAGACCAAGCTTTGTGAAATCTCGTCTGATGGGAATGAAATATTTTTGTCTGTTTTTACCTCATCCTGTTATACAGTTAGTAAAACAGATGCTTTAAAACCAAGCAGCATTTCTAGCAAGCTCTTTTTAGTGTTCTGTATTCCCCAGGGTACTCTAATCCAAAATCTTGGTCTAGGAGAGTTTTGAACAGTGCGAATTTTGGAAAAACCTTTCCTTCAAAAAAGCCAGACCAAAATAAAACAAAATAAAACAAAACAAAGGAACAAAACTAGAGAAATCTTTTAGATCAACAAGAAGGAAATATAATATCCAGACTTTCCAAACTTTCTGGTTTGGAAAAACAGTTCTAAAATAACTGAAAAGATTTTTAATGATTTTTTGTTAGTTTGGTTTGGGTTTTTTAGGTTTTTCTTGGTTGTGGGGTTTTTTTGTGGTTTCTTTTTTGGTTGGTTGGTTGGTTGGTTGGTTTGCAGACTTGTCTTAAAATGTTCATTTAATTTCTCTTTTCTTGTTATGTTCCATATTTTTATAAAAATACATGGAAAAAATAGGGGCAAGGGGTAGAAAATAACTGTGTGACAGAACAGAAAGAAAATAAACGATAGTTCAATAGATAAAATGTTTAACGTATATAATAGTCTTGAAATATTCTTCAATGAAGTCTTTGTGATGAAGTTTGTCTTCATGTGTGAGTTACTAAAACAATAGTTAAACCTCAATCTGTGGTTCATTAGCTGGAAGGAAGTCCTACAGTGTCAGCTATCATTATTTATATGGTATTGCTCTTAACGTCTGAAGTGAGATAATAAGTAAGTGTCTTGGCTAGCTACCCGCTTAGCAGTTCTGCAGCAAAGTATTTAGCAGCATTAAAAAGTGAAATGTCTTGACATACAATAAAATTATATATAAACACAGACATATGCAAACACATATAAACAAATATACACAAATATTTGGCTTCTTTAGCTTGTGTTTTGCTGTATCAAGAAACTATAAAAAAATCTTAAATCTTAAAATCCGATTTAACTAGAGAATAAACATCTGGTCTCTTGACTGAAACAATGTAGAGATTGGGGTCAATAGCAGATTTTGGCCCAGGCTTTTCTTGAAGATACAGATGCCAAAAAATTAGTTGACTTTTAGTCATTTGCAGGTGTGAAAGTTTAATGCATGGAGCTGTGGTGATTGAAAAAATAACAGAAAAAATACGGAAAAAGTGTAGTACTGTGAGCTGAGACTAGCAGCCTGCCAAAAGACTTCACCTTGTTTAGACAGAGAATTTTTATAATTGACCAAAATTATAACACAAAGTACCTCTTGTACATATATGAATATAAGTAATTCCTAGAGAAAAAAACGAAGAGCTAACGCAAATACACTTTGGGAGATAAGCATGGAGACTTCCTACATTATTTTACAAATATAATTGTTTTAGGAAAGAAGACAAGTGAGATCAGCCTTTGAAATGTCACTCTTATGCATCCTTCAAAATATGCCCTTTAGGGCTAATGGGCTCAGCAGACGTTTTGATCTCCTCACATATACCTTGAGACACTTTAAAAACTGAAGGGGTAGCATTTCAAAGTCATGCCAAATAGTCAAATAGTCAATATTTCTTTTTATCCTGAGCTAGGCTGCCATCATCATGCAATAATTAAAATGGCACGCCTCTCCTCTTTGTCCTGGGAAGGGTTGTCAATTCAGTTGTGCTGCAAGCTGTGTGTTTTCAGTCCCAGGAAAGGCCATTACCTGAGCTATTTGATTGGTTCAGATTTTGAGAGTAGATAATCTCACTGATAATTGATGATAATTGATGATGGAGCCCTAGAAGAAGGACAATGAAAAGCCCATTACAGATGAAAGTGTCTTCACATAAATTATGATGTCATTTTACACCAGGACAGAGTAAGATGACATAGATTGCAAAGGCATTGAGATAGAATTTGAGTTTCCAAAGTTTTTTCTCTTTTTCTTCAGAAGATACAGATATTGATACTCTTTTACGGTTTATTATGATTTCAAAATGGTGTATCTAAGTTCAGCCCCAGCAGAAGTCCTGAAAGTTCAAGAATTTCTCAGGATTGTAGTGTGAGTGCTGCTGACTAAATTCATAACAAAGAGGAGATGATAAACAGCATATGCTCTTTTTTCAGGTCAATTTTTTGATATGGGAATCATAGCATTAGCATGCATGCAGATATCTAAGCTGTGTTGTTAACACTTGGTAGTGCTTTCATCACTAGAAAGGTGTTCTATTGATTACAAAGTTGCCAGAAGTGTATTATGCATTAAACTAAACATAATTTAATTCTATTTAAACTGCTGTTATAGAAGTTTTCTTGGATATGGATGATTGTTACTTAACACAATGTTGCACATAGTTTTCCAAATCCAGCTCATTTACAAAAATCTGCCAGCAACCCCTACTTACCTTCAGCTCCCTTCACTTCCTCCCCCTTAGTTTTTCTAAACTTAATTTAGCAGCAAGTAAAATAAAGAATAAAAGTACAATATCTGTTTAATCGACTGGGTAAGCAACAATAGTCATAAACAGTGAAAAAAAGAAACAAATGTACAGGTTAGGATATTTGCTACCCTATTCTTCATCTCTGGCTAACTTGTGTGTAATGTGGAGACCGGTGCATGGATACATCTTCCTCATACTTGGGCTTGCAGGAGATGGTTCAGGTCACATGCTACAAAATAGCAGTACTAAGGAACTTATAAAGTCTGTTAAATAGGAAATACTGAGAGACAAATGCTCATATATTTCTCCATCCAGTCCATCAAAACATTTAGAATAGTGGTCTCGGTCTTTAAACAAGTCACAATTGCTAAAAAAATTTTTTACATTACTTTGCAGTACCAGGCATGTTTTTTTTCCCACAGAAAGCAGGAAGTTCAGGTCTATTATATTATTTTGCATCCAAACAGCATATTTTTCCTTTGTCTTCTTTATAGTTGGAGGCAGGTTCTGTAGTCTGTGTTTCAGCTTTTGTCTCCTGTGCAATATTGGAAGAACTGCTGAACAAAAAAACTTAGCAGTAAACACAGCAGTCAGTAATCAGCTGAAATGATGGAAGAAAAGTACCAGATAGTTTCACAGAGAGAATATACGTTGAAAAAGGTGCAAGAACTTTGGCACAGAGCAATTATCCCAGCAAAAGGGAAGGGTTAGGCAATCAATGAAATGATTCTTTCAGCCTTGATTCCAGGCTGCCCACCATGCTCTCTGCACCTACTGAAACCGTATCTCCTGCCGTTACATCAGCAAAGCCTTATCTTAAATGGCATTCAGGGCACCGACTTCAGGGGTCAGCAAATTCAAGCATATACATCAATCTTCTATAATCTTATAATGACTCGGCAATAGGTATAATTCCTGTTCACTAATATTTAGAGATCTAATGAAACATGAAATATGAATAACTGGTTCCAGTATGGCACCTTGTCTTATACCAGCCTGTGGCAAGCAAAATACATAATGAGAATAAAACCAGCAACTGGAGATAGGAGAAGCTGCCAAATCTCTACCTCCATGCTGCCAGGAATCAGCTGATGTTTCTTTTTTAAGTTTCAAGGCCATCTGCCTGCTGGCTTTGCATTTTTGTCCAAGTGTTAACATGCCATCTCTTAGAGCAGCTCTCAGTGGAAGTATCATAACATGAGTAAGTTTGTATTAGATGGCACACCTGGAAAAAAACCTAAATTTTTACCTTGGATGTATGAATTTCCACTTAACCTCCAGAACAGGCTGAGATATCTAAGTGCTGGTAGTTTCTTTATGAGGCAATAATTTCACCAAACTTCAGATGGTAAAAGCTGGAGAGTAGTCTAATGCCCCTAGTAGTACATTCTCCCTATGGACAATGAAGAGACAAATCTCAAATGCATGTGATTCAGCCCATATAAAATTAGCATAGACTTTCAGGTGGCTGAGATCAGGTGCACATTTCTTACACTGACTGGTCCTAAAGCAGAAAGTTAAAAATTCATTGAATTGAAAGCATTATTGTTCAAAATTAAATTAATATGTCCTTAAATAATGAGCTGGTTGCTGTCAAATGGTACCATCTTCGAGTGTTAGAATGCGGTCATTTGGCTGGGCAGCAAGGAAAAAACCTCCTTTACCAGAAAATACATTTGTGTGAAACTAGAATTTTCAGATTTACATCGTCTACGGCTGTGTAGATATGAAGGCAACCATTCACTTTCTGATTGTGCTGGATTTATTTGCTGCTTGTGATCAGATCAGATCAGACTTTAACCAATAGCAGAATATGAAACAATTGAGAAGGGATTTGGGATTCCTGAAAGCCTTGAAGCCTTTTGAAAGCAGTATACCCCTTTAAGCTTACTGCTTTCACTGAAATACTAGTTCTATTAAAAAACCAACTTGCTCTTCCCCCACAAAAACAAAACCTTACCACCACCACCACCCCGCACAAACAAAACATAACACCAAGACCAACAACCCAAACCCCCAAGTTATGAAATCTTTATATTCTCCCTGTAGGTTGAAAAAAAGACAAATGAGCATCCTGGATATATAACAGCTGTTGAAAATAAATGAAGTCCCCAGCTGTCCAGACATCTTCATATCCTCATTTTATTTGGCAGTTTTTTTCTGAGGTGTGAAACCATGGCGTCTTGACTTTCTTAGCATATGTACTTCTGTGAAGATATTAGAGAAATCCAGAGGTACATTCAGAGTCTTTGAGTAGTTACTTTGGAGACCTGTCTCTCAAATGAAGTTTTAAGCTACACTAAAAACCTTCCAAACTTTTCAGAACTTAAGAGAGTTACTGGACACTATCCTGAGTGTAAGAACATGAGAATTAAAGTTTGGGTCATTAGAATAGCTCAAGAAATATCCAATAGTGGAAAAACCTCCAACAAAACTGTAATGTAATGATATACAAAGTCATCTGAGTCTTGAGAGTGATATGAACAGTAAGGATCTACATATAATGTTCCATAAATTTGTATTTTAAATTTAAATTTCTTTTGTTAAATTTAAATTTCTTAATTTCATCCATACTGTTCTAAAAAATTATCCTACTCAATCCTATTCTATCTCATCTATATTTTATTATTTTTTTAAAATCCAAAACACAGCTTGAATCTACACATAAACTTATCTAATAGTATTCCAAGTTTGCTGTTTTGAGCAAACTGTTTATTTGCTTTTCTGCTAGCTCATTCCTTTCTGCCCTTTAAATAGTAATTTTCATGTGTGGAATTCTGTGACAGCAACTATCCATTTCTAAACATCATGAATAGATGTTGCAAGGGAAGTAATTTAGAAAACTTAATAAAGACCTAGGAATAAGATGTGAGCTCTCTTTATCCTAATTCTGGCAATTGCACCACTGAAGCAGTCAAACAAAATGAGTGATGCTACATATTTGTGTATGTATATATGCATACGGAGCTCTATGCATAAGAAAAACATAATTTAATTCCTCCCATTCTAGCTCTGGTAAAGACATTGAAAAGATTCACCTTTGAAAAAGATTTAAGTTGCATTCAATTTCCAACATCAGTTTCTTATTACCACACACATCTCTTGCCATCTTCCTATAGTTTTGTCTTTGTCTGTCCCTGTAAGCATCAAGAACATATGCTTTCTATATTTAAAGTGACACCAAAATATATTCTTAATTTTCTTTTATTGAAGATTCAGGTCAAGGTTATAATCATTGTACTATTTGCTGACATATCAGTCTAATGCATTGCTATGGGGTTATCTAATCAAATCAAGCATATTCACCTTTCATTTAAAAAGGCACTTCATCAGTGGGACTGTTAATCTAGGGTCAACAACGGTTTCATCCAGAATGGAGAAGCCAGTTGTTTAGACAGTGCCTAGTTCATTGTCCTGTGTTTTGTGTAAAATGAAAATTTACCTATTTTTTTTTCAGATTTGGGAAGTACATGGGATATTTTTATTTGTGGCATGGAAGATAAGGGTAATGTGATGAAGACCAAAGACACTGTAAATCATTGACACAGTAGATCACAGCTTGTCAATTTGACATTTTACTAATAGGAACAAAGTTGAACTATCAGCCACCTTTGCATTCAGGGTGCATGACACACAGAACTTCATTCATTATTTATTTTATACTCTTTTTTCTTTCTTGGTTCTATCAAAGATTTTTGTCAAGCATACTAACGCTTTTAGAATCTCGAAACCTGGAAAATTACTTAAGTGTTCATATATAGGGGAAATTTATACTGACTTATGTCAGTTAAATTATTCTGGTGAGATGTGATTTTAAACTATTATTCCTCTTATAAACATTCTTACTGCGGTATAAAGAGTCTGATGTCACTTGAGTTTAAGCCTAGCCAAAAAGCTACACACCATTTAGAATAAATGTGAATCCACACAGGAAGTCTTATAGAATCTGACTGGCATGAAAGGTCTTTTTATCAACATGGGTATGCTTTACTCTCTTCGTGGAGGCTTTGACACTAATGATTTGATCAAAACTGTACTTGCTACTTTTCCATTAATGCAGCTTTTTCAGTTTGGTTGCAAGATAGACCCTGTCAGTCTGCCGAAATCGCTTAACACTTTTTTTTTTTTTAATCACCATTGTCTCTTTAATAATATAACTGACAGTTGGCGAAGTTATTTAGTGAAATATTATGATGACCACTGACATGACACTGTATAATCACTCAGTCAGCAACAATAAAGATGGCTTTTATAGCTACCACATGGGTAGTTTACGTGTATGTTTGAAAGCATCCAGACTTGTTTATATTAAACAGAACTCTAAATTAATGTTTTCCTTTAACATCATCAAGCATTTTGTAAAATTACGCTGAAAAAGAAAGGACAGTAATAATCTTTTGAGGTAAAATAAGAGTTATTAACATGTAATTTAGAATGTGTTTCAAACATACATTTCAAGTTTTGGCAATGACATGGCATCCATATTAAAAAAAAAAAATAGAGACACATCTCATAAAAATTCCAGTTCCAGTGCCTTTACCAAAGCAAAACTCATACTTATTGCAGTTCTGTAATAGTGTTTTATTTACATAAATGTTCAGAATAGCAACAGTTAACCTAACACAGCCAAGTCTGCTCAATATTAAGCCTAAGAAATCATATTTCTTTCATGACAACTAATGCTGATTTTACATTTTACCTTGCGAAGAAGGGAAGCTAATTTTCATTTTCTGCTTTCACAGCATGTACAACTAGGAAATTAAAAACTTCAGCCTCTGCATCAGGATTATATTGATGTTTAAACTTCCAAAATGTTCTTTAAACTCATTTAATTTTTCTTTATTTTAAACCATTCTGTCAGTTCTTCAGTATGATGAGTATTACTTTGTGGAAAGTCTGCAAAAATAATCATGTATGGAATTGTCTTCCCAGTAGCTTATGAAGTTCCCTAGAAGAACACTCCTCTGATTTTCAGTATCCAGCTGTTTGCTTTAAAAACTGAGCATCATTATTACACAAAAATGAAACTGTTTTTTTTATACAGCTTGAAGATATATACACATATTTTTTAATGAGCATGAAAACACCAGAAGTAGTACACAAACTTGCTACTTATAACATAATGTCTTAATGTATTTTCCCCATGTGAACGCCAGTGTTGGAAGAAGATGCAACAAAGATGTGCTGATATCTGTTCATTGTAAACAGATGTGAAGGATCTGCTCCTGGTCCTACTAGTGGCATTTCTACAATGGATGGTATAAATTAGGACTCCACTCTTTGAATGTCAAGTGTCATAATAATACATCTACTATTTTTAGAAAGGTATTGAATAGTATACAGACAGATGAGTAACAGACATCTTCTAATGTTGAAATTTGTTTTCCTTATATGCTGCTCTGTCTTTAGAACTGATTTGCTTTAACAAAAATAAATACAACATGAAAGGTCAATGATTTGAACTGTAGGTTTCTTTCTTTTCATAATAAATGTCTATAAAGATTACAGCACATTTAATACCAGATGCAGGCCAGAAAATGCTCCAAAATCAATTAATAAGAGATATCATGTTTTTCCCTATGCTTTACTAAACTGTAAGCTATTTAAATCACAACATATGGTAAAAGTAGTAAAGATAAAAGAAGGTATCATAATTACAAAATTCCTCATCTTAGAATGAAAGAAGAATAAGAGAACTTCAAGTGAGGACAACATATAATATCCCTCTGAATATTAGCAAAAAGTGAAAAAAAGTAAAACAGATATAGTAGCACCAGCATATATATGTGTTTGTGTGTACATGTGTATATCTATATACATATTGGATTAGATACACATACATTAATATTTATTGTAGGAAAATATTACTCTATGATATTTGTTTGCTTGTAGATTAATGATTGTCTGGTATATTAAAAGACACTGACTATACATGCTTCACTTACTATTTTAGTTACAGGCAATACACAGGATAAACAGTATTTAATTGACAGAATGATAGCAGGTCCAAATATATTTTTTTCTTTTTTTTTTTTCTGTTTTACTTTACTTTGAAAATTATTAAAAGAAAAAAAATGTGTTAATTATGAATGTATTTCTACTCCAGTTATTGTGAATACATTTCTACAGAACACTAATCAAGTTCACATTCTGTGTCCTGAGCATGATTTCCTTTATAAAGTGGAACCGAGAAAACTGGAGTAAGTTAATGAATTAGAAATATGTCAGATGATTACATTATGTACAGACCTTACTAATATTTAAATGTGTTTAAATTCTTTCTTTTCCAAGAGAAAATATGGAGATATCAAACCAGAAGAAAAATCTCACATAATATGCATTTCAAGTGTCAATATACGAATAGAGATAGTCAGCTTTAAGTGAGGAAAAGGTCAGTCCATTTTTTATAGAAGGCTAGATCCTAAATTAATGCATGTAAGTTAGACAAATTCTTTTAGTCCAAGGGAAAAAAAAGGGTCCAATCTTCACTTCTTATTGACATTATCTGGAACATGTAAACCAAATTTCATAATGCATGACATCCTAACAATATGTAATATTTTTAACCCCTTTTTTTTTAAAGGGTGTGGAGAGTTGCTGTGATGCAATCACTGAAAAGAAATTACAAATAAAGTTAAGGATTAGAATGTACAATCGTGAATTTACTTGAAGAACAGCAACGAAGAGAGATATCTCTTCCTCTTTCCTTATTAGGATATATGCCTATCCCACCTGCATAAATCTCTGAGTCCTTAGTGAAATAAAACTGAATGATTTTCTTGAGCAATAGAGAGCTTTAGAAAGCACTGAGTGCTTCTCCTTAACACCAGACTTAGAAAAACAAAGAGATCTTAAGTATTTTTTGTTTCACTGAACCACTTACATTTGTCTACCTTGGCAAAGCAAGCTTTTTGGGAAAAGGAAAATATTAATACAGCTGAACTGCTCTACTTTTTTATATCTTTTTTCAATTAATGCAAAGAGTTTAGTATTAAAATGTAAAAAATTTCATATTTATAAAAAATATTATATATCTGATACTGTGTCTGATATCCAATTATATCTGATAATATATCAAATAGTTCTGTCTTGTTTTGCTTAGGAAGTTTTGATTCATAATGTAAATTAAGTGGTTTATGCTATGTTTTCTATTTGTTCCCTTAGTATTAGGTGTTTAATTTCTAGTACTTTACCACTGTGTTCTGTGTACCGCACAGAACTTTCCAAACCTGTGTGCATCAATTTTGTTCTTTCATCTGATTTTAGGAACCCTAAGGACAAATTAGTCAAAGAAGGAAAGGCTTGGAAGGAAAGGAGTCTAAATGCAGTCTGCCTGTAATATTTAACAAACAGAATATGCAGTGCAACCTTAAATTCTCTGAAAGTAAGTGAGACTGATTCAAAGTTCCACATAAATTAGGGCCTCAGCTTCAAAACTGTAAACACTTTTGGGTTTTTACTTTATGAGAAAGCAGTGCTGGTGAAAACACGTCACATTAAGGGTGTTTGTTTTTTTGACTTTCTTGGTACATACTTGCCTAGACAACAGCAAGATGACTGCATGGGCATCAGTTCACCTACATGCTCTGGAATCAAATTCAGTTACCTAATTATGTTACATAGTTTATGTTGTACAATATGAAATTGTTCTTCAGTTTTACAGTGGTTTTAATTACTTAAAAAAACCCGTAATATTGCTGCAGAGCTATACTAATACCATCTCATGTGTGCTATCACTATAAACCCGGTGTTAGAAGATGCCCCACAGAAGCCATATTTTAATAAATTGTGAGAATAGCATACTTTAAATTCATGGACTATTTCTTTTTAGTATATATTCTAAAAGCTATCTGTCATCTAGTGGCTTTAGTTTTGTCTTTAAGAAAACAATGGTTTTAGCTGTAATCAATCAAACACATTATAGCACTTTGTAATGAAACTGATATTTTACCTAATGTTGAAGTAATTTTTGACCTGAATTTGCACCTGATAAGAAGCAGTCATCAGTAAAATGGATGTCATCAAGATTTCTAAATATGCTACAGAAGCTTAGCAGCTCATAAATAATTTACCAAGAGGTATTTAAAAATACAGAACAGCCATTCTCCAGAAATGAAATTCATACATTCGCAAATACAGAGTGAAAACATTGCTCATTTTGATAACTCTGTAGCTCATTCAGATTAAAAATCAGTTTATCTTTCCTGTCTCTACAGCAGATAAAGAGAAGAAACATATACAAACTTCCAGGTATGCTACTGGGGATTCAGATAATGCAAAGTTTCTTGAATCATTTGGTTGAGTAGAAATAACAATGCAAAACCAAAAAAAGATTAATACTGCTTATATTCCAATACCCACAATTGTTACTCTGTGCAGAACATCCTAACAAATGACAATTGCTGTGTGGAGTGTATTTATTTATTTGTTTGTTTGTTTGTTATTACTTAACTAAATGTCTCCCCATGCATATTTGTGCAACACTGTCTCATCTTGCAGTCCGAGATGTTTCTCATTACTAAGGTCCCTTTCCTGGAAGATCTTCATCAATCAGAGACCTTTGTTGCTGATGTCAATATTAAGGTAGATAGCCACATATCTACAGATACCTATCAGCCACAGATGACCAAAGAACCACAAAGAGCCAGAAAGGAAACTGATAATCCTTTTGCTCTCTTTTACTCAAAGACTCTTCTTCCTCACCACACTTTTTTTTCCCCAGGTTTTTTCTCAGGGACTTACTTTGCATGGATTCTGTAGATCACCTCTCCCCTCTCCTGAATACATTGTCAGGCATAGCATCCAGGCATGACATAAAAAACAAATTGGAACTTGAAACCCAGATGAGTCTTAGGCTTTCATTTAGTGATCCTGCAAAGGGAAGTTCCTCTACTGTATGACATGATTCAGAGAGAGTCTAGACAAGAAGGATGGTAAAGGAGTCTTCAAACACCTGCAATTCTTTTGTGGGGTAGATTCTTCTCAATCAGTATCATCTGGGTTCAAGATTAAGGTTGGAGCCAGGGTTGGAGATAACATTATAGTCATGGGTAGGTCTGGGTCCTAAATTTTTGCCGCTCTTTAACTAAGGTCTATATATCCCATTACACAGGGTTGCTGAATTAAATGAATCCCTGCCAGTTTCAAAATTCAAATTCTTTAGGAATTACAGTGAAAGTGTGTATCAGTTTAACTTGAGAACTTTGTTTGAGAAATATTATTTTCTTTCCCACCAACAGGGTGAAACATGACCCTAGCCTCTTGTTGCATTTGGTGTAGAAGTATTTCACATCACTAATTCTCACACTCTTCTACCATGTAAATCTTGTACATTGTTTCTCATATGCTATAAAATTACAATATTTTGTCCCTAAGATATGATATACTTTGATATTTCATTTCAGTGCTGTCTGATGAAAAAAATATTAGGGAAAATAGGGTAAATGTAATTAAAAGGCAGAGAAATATCATTTAATAGCATTTAAAAAAAATGTATTCTCTGAACAAAATGTAGCATCTTAGTTATTGCAAACTATCAAAGGTTTAAGAAGCATAAGGTATTGTATGCATTTCATAAATATCAAATATATGTGCTAAAAAATCATTAGACTTGGTCTCTCATTTAGGATATTATTTATGTTTTACAAAATGTTTAATTTTGTCTCTATAATATTTCTCCCTCCCTTTCTCAATTCTATTGCAGTTTAATAAAAGCTTGCATTTCAAATGTAAATCAGAATATAGTAGACCCCGTAATATGTATTTTGAGACCATAGCATTAACAGTAATGAGTTCATATATTTGCATAATGTTCTTACTAGCTAAAGAATGCATTCTTTAGATTTACTTGTGCATAATTTCACCATAAATGATAATAAACCAAGCACGTAACTTAAAAGAACAAGAACAAGCAGAAGTAGCTTCAAGTTGCATGCATCCAACATAGAAATTCTTTTGACAGTAACAGTTTTAGGAAAAGCAGAACATAGCAGCAGGTAAGTATTCATGATCAGATTTACCTGGAATAATGTAGTTTTCTATAGATTCATCTTCTCTCTCTTTTAATAGCTCCAAACAACTATGACATGAAAATCTAAGTGCATGTAAGTTAATCTAGGTTGTCTAACAGTGTGTATTTTAAGCATCTGCCTTAAGAAAAGATTGGATGTGGCACTTAGTGACATGGTCTAGTTTAAAAGGTGGTGTTAGGTCATAGGTTGGACTCGGTGAACTCAGAGACATTTTTCAACCTAGCTGATTCTGTGATTCTGTGATTAATATTAACTTAATAATAAATGCAAAATATATAAACCTTGAAAACAATAATTTTCAATAAAACTTAACTACAAGTTGCATAATTTCTTTTTATATAAGTAAAAGTTGTTATTCTTAAATGCTTAAAGGTCATGTTATTACATGTTGGGATAGCTAGACCAGAATTCAGCACAAGTTATACGTCACCATATAATTGATTAGCATATTCTTAGAGTAGATCTTCTCCCATAGAATATTAGACCAGAGAACCGAGGTCCTTTGCTTTATGGTAGACTCAAAGCTTCACCCTTGCATGGCATTACACACTCCCAGGTTCAGGGCTTTGCCCTTGCCACTGTTGAATTTCATGAGATTCCCACAGGACCATATCTACTGCTTGTCAAGTTTCATTTGCTTGCAACGAGAAATTAATTTGTCACCCCTCTGAAATAACTAACTGGGGAGAAGCAGCTGAATTTGATGGAACAATAGAGGGCAGAAAATCTAAAACACACACAAAAAATTTCCCCTTCCTATAGCAAGTGTTTATTTTTCAACGGACCTGTCAAAAGGCTTTTATAGTATAATTTTTGACAATAGAGCATGAAACTTGCAAAAGTCCACCATGTAAGCAAGTAGAAAACTGGAAAAATAGAGTCTGATCATGTTTTTTCCTGTATCTTTCTCGGATTTTTTTTGTTGTTTCCAATTTTACTTGAACTTTTTTTCTTCTAGGAAAAAAAACCAAAACAACAAAACCAACCAACCAACCAACCACCACTCCCTCCCAGTAAACCCAGTAAGTAAGCATGTTCTAAATATTTTCTTTTCTGAGACAAGATTAGTATTTTCTTGCACTTCTTTTGTTTGTTAGAATCAATAGTAATTGTATAAGCGTACCAGAGAGAAGATAACACAGATACTCAGAATCAAAACCAGATGCTTAGAATTAAAAGGGTTCCTACTGCTACAACAACTCTATAATCAGTCTCACTGCCTCAGATTAGACCTTTTCTCTTCATCTTAAAGAAAAATAGCCATCTCCACAGCTCTTGTTTTTCTTTCTGTGATCAAAAGAGGTGTTAACTTACACTATATCTTATCTGTATCTGCCATTCATAATGTCTTGCATAGACTTGTCTGTGCTTCCCAAGGCTTTTGAAGAATCTTATTCAGTTTCTCTTTAAATCAGAGACATCTCATGTTTTGAATCATCTGTGTTTTCTTATAGGTTTTCAGTTCCCTCTGCAATATCCATTTTGAAGATATAATCTCAGTGAATTTTTCACAGTGGTGTGGACCTGAGTTTTCAGATGTGTCATTTGCCCAGCTGAGTGTCCCTGACACACATAGAGTTGACTGCACCTCTGCAATAGTATCTCCATCTGTAGATACACTAAATAAAAACTAAACCAGCAATAATGAAGTACAGCATGAAAAAGCAGGCATAAAAATAATTCAAAATGTTCTATCCTTGGCAAGTTTTCTATGCAAAGAAATTTCTATTAACAAAAATAGTTAATAATACAACAGAAGGTATGCACGGGGCATTTTCATCAGGCAAATATATTATTTGATATTGATCATAAGGATTCATTTCCAAAAGGAAGCAATACCGACTGCATAAATTCCTGGAATGCTACATGCATGGTTGTGATTTAATAAATTGACTTATCAGAGATGTGGCTGTGACGTGTCAGTCAAGCCTAGTTTATGAAATTGCTTAGGAATGGTAAATGTAGAACCAGCTGGAGACAATTCCATAATGGGTATTTCTCGCTCCATTCACAAACTTACATGCCAAAAGACAGTAAGAAATGATCAAACCATTGGTGAATATTTGTCATAATGTGCAGTTTCTTCATATGTTGCTCCAATACCAGATCGCTTCTTGGCTCCTTATTGAGGTGTGAATATTTCCATTCTGATGAATAGACACTTTCATCTGATGTTCGTGGTTGCTTTATGCTGAAGTGAAATGCGTGACTGAACATTTGCAAGATTTGGCATCAAGACTATGAAAGTCTCCCTGTGCAATAGACTAAGATACATGAAACACAGATGACATCATTCTTGAACTGCCAGCCAGTTTTCAGATAAATCTTGTGGAACATGTCCAGGAAGTGAGTGTCTATGATGAACTAAATATTCTTGCTTGCCAGTGTTTTCTCTCTGACTATGAAACTGGCACAGAATCAGGAAGTCTTAATGTGGGTTTCAGGTCAGGTGAAGTGGAATATATAGACTGTTTTGAATGTTTGAGTCAAAGGGCATTACAAGGGTGTTTAAGCAGGCTATCTGCACTGTACCATTTTGCTCCAACTAGTGGAATGTTATCTTGTATCATTTAGGGAGGTAGAGGCACTGATGCACAGATACAACATATTAGGATCTTGACCTCTAAGTAACATAACCATAGGTTTGAAGGAGTAATGACGGATAAATTAGTGATGAAGTTATTAGGACCAGTCAACCTCCTCTGAGAAGATCAGTTAGAGACTGATTCCACTGAGATTATATAGAGAGCTATTGCAGCAAAAGAACTGTTGCAGTTTTGCAAGAAAAGTTAAGAGCAGAATCAGGATGGTGTTTTAAGCTGATATAAAATTCAACTGCTGCTAAAAGTGACAGTTCTACCCTTGTTTCCATATTTGCATCCTTTTCTCAGTACAGAATGATTCCAGGGAGAGGTGGTACAGCTCCTTAATCCTACTGTATTCTTTTCAAGTGTTAGAATAAAAAAAATATTCTCAATCACATCAGAAAGATGATCCATCTTACTCTGTGCCTCCAAGATTATTGGAAGATGCACAGACAACTGAGAATAGATAGATGGGGACAGAAAAGAGAACAGGATAAATCTTTCAGCTGCAGCATGGTTTTAAGTTATAAACAGACTTCCCTGGTTTAGTTCATACTTCCCATGAAAAAAAAAAAAATCTACTCTGATATTCTTCTCTTATACTTTTCTTATATAACGAAAATTTGGAAAAACTGTGGTTGTTCTTAGTAGTATTTTAGTTACCAGTTTTAAGGGATAATTATATTTCATCCTAAAGATTTTAAATACACCACTCAAGGGATGGAAAAGTCAACTTTGTCCATGCCCTGAATTTTGTCTCTGCCCTTCTGTTTAAAATGAGACAAGTATTCAGACAAAATTATTTGTTATCCAGTTCTTTACCCACACTTAACAGATGCTGTTCAATTCAATTAAAAAATGGTGAAATATTTTCTTTTCTCTACTTCCTTGAGCTTCTTTTCATATTCTGATCTGTTACCCTTACTGTTCTCAGGACACTATTGATTCATATGATAGGACTGGAAAGAACATTAAACTATCATCTAGTTTAAGTGTGCTGAGTTTGCTCAAGTATCATTAATATGGTGTCTGAATACTAAGCAAGTATTTAGATGTTCCCTAATATGTGCTTATCTCACTATCTTATAAAAGCAATTTTCAGTAAAAGAAGTCTCAGAAAGTTAAAGCTGATCCCTGCAACCCACAAAGGCCACAAAACCAGGCTTACGTCTTCTCCATTTTCTTCTCTAAGTTGAAACTGATGCCTTTATTCCAACATTTTTTACTGAGTCATGATTTTCAAAATTTTTGGCTCTTCTCTCAAATACTTCCTATTTCTTAAAACATCTTTGAACTGTAATAGTCAAAACAAGACACTATATTCCAGCTATACCTGATGTGGATAACCATGCCTGAGGAAAGTTGCAGACTTCTGTCTGCACATACATGTTCTCCAGAAGCATTATGGAGTTGATTTCACATATCACACTACTGTGATTTTTGTTTTATTGGTACTTAGGTAGATATTTTCCCTCCTTTCGCTGAATCAAGTTCATATTCCTAAATATAGCTCTTTAAATTCTTCCTTCTGTTGTATATTGTTTTTTATTTGACGTCTAAATTTAAAAAGATCTTATTATCATCCTGTCCTCCAAATATCTTGCAATCCTTCCGAAACCAGCCTAGTTGGGTGCATAAAGGTATAATTTTTCTGTCTCCTTCAATAGCTAGGTCATTTACAAAAATGAAACCTGAGCATAACCTAAAATGTATCTGCACTTTGCATTCTTCCTCCACTGTGCTTTGTGGACAAAGGACACTTAACTGTACTTTGAAAATCAACTTTTCTTGTATTTGTCTGCTTGCTAATGATTTCTGTATCTAGATAATACTCTTTGTTTTGGTGTGTTCCTAAAAAAGTTAACAACAAAAGCTTTTTTATATTTCAATCTGGCCTATCCTTTACACCAGGTCAATAATAGGATTGAAGTAGGGAGTCACACTGTACACTGTTGAAAAGTGTGTATTGACTATGTTCTACTGTTACTATTCCACTATGGGCTTTTTTATTGCAAATTGTTTAATAACTTGTTCCAGAAACATTGTAGAAGAGAAAGTAATGCCAGCTGGTCTGTTACTTCCACTGTTCTTTCTTGTTTATTTCTCAATCATCACTTTCTCTTTCCTGTGAAGGTTGAAGCCTGAAGATTCTGAAAATGTCAAACATTTTTTATAATTTGTGGTTGTTTAACAGTCACAGTAACTTATGAACTTTCATATCCCTTTGCTTTTATCTTCCTTTTAACACATAAGTAGAATTTTTTCTTGGTTATTTTGTAGTCTACTAATTGAAGCTTACATTGCATTTCAAGATTTCTAGTTTTGTATCTGTGCACTTATTCTATTCCCTGGTCAATTTGCCTAATTTCCACTTCTGTATCATACCTTTTTGATTTTTCAGGTCATTTAACAGCTCATGATGTGACCATAATTTATTAAAATTTCTTGCATGACCAAGTTTCTAGGTCACATTTTCCTTCTAAAGAAAAATTTTGAGAATGATCTGCCACAGATTCAAGTAGTTCTTCACTGGATTGCTACTTCAAGGTATTAATTATTCTCAGTCTATTCTTTTGAAGAATGTGTTACTTCAATGTCTGTGTACTGTGTTAAACAGGCTGCAGTGAATTTTGCATTCTACTCACTAATTATATTAGCTTAAGAAATATTGAGCTGCAAAAGAGAAGCACCTGTCTCAAGTATTTCGACAAGGTCTCCATAATTTTTCTCCAGTAGAAGTTTTTTAGTGTATTCCAAAAACTCAAAACCAAAGTTTTGCTAGTAGAAGTTTATACTGATATAAGACCCAAAAAGATAGGATTGGGTTGGTTTTTTTTTCTGGCAGATTTCTTTAAACTAATGAAGATTAGAAAAAAATATTTGTTTGAAAGGCATCTGAGGAGACTGTGAGGTTAAAAATACTGGTATCTGCCATTACATATATCTAGTCAGAGTTAGCTGCAGAGCTTTTCTAATGTTTTTAAAGCAATTACCAAGTAATGCCAGTTTGGAGAAAACAGTATTTTTACAGACTTTTAGCACTGTATTCTTCTCTGTATTCTGTGACAGCAAACAAGCTCAGATGGTAAATTTTTATGCTGTCAGATGAAACAGCTGGAAAGCAGGCCCTATCTCCTAGTTTCCTTCCTTTTGGCAGCATGTGTCAAATGTATGATGTGGGTTAGACTTAATTTCATGATACTAAATTTATGATTGTAACAACAGATAATGGTATTAAATTAAAGTGTTTGGTCTTTCAGTTTGCAGGGGCTGTTAATGTTATAATGATTCATTCAAGGATGCAAGTCCATCTACAACTTCAGAGTCTAGGAATACATTTTTGTAACTTGTAGCCCATTTTCTATTTCTCCATTAAGGTGCCAGAGAGAAAAAAAATAGTTACTGCCTCACAGCAACAAGTCCACATTCCTACAAGTTAAATGCAGTTTAAACTTTTAAAATAAGGTTTGGTTGTTCATTATTAAGGACTCCGTGCTTTGATTTTTATTAAGTAAATACAGAATGTGAATTATGAAGATTTTATCTCACCAAGATCTAAATGTAGGGCTGTATACTTTCCCCTTGATGGTTAAGACCACAACAGCAATATCTACACCCATTTAGAGAGGCTCACCATCTTCACTGACAAGGTGATGTCAATGATAGCAACAAGCACTGTAAAAGAATTGTGAGACTTCTTTCAGTTGGCAGAGATGAATGGCAAAAGTGAATTTCAGTCCTTTGTTTGAGAAGGTATTAATTTGAAATTATATAGGGCAGTGGCTAGACAGGATGATAGCTTTTTAATATAGACTATATTTCTTTTCAGTATTATCCGCAGGCTATCTTCAAATTATTCAGACACTGTAATCAATAAAAGCTTTTACACATCCTTTGTGAGTCACCAGTGGACCACATATACTTCAAATCGTACACCCCTCTCAACTGTCCAGACTTCACTGGCAAATTTTGCGAAGAAAATAACAACCATGAATTTTAGTATTTTTATTGGTTTTATTATTCCTCCAGAATAAATTTAAATAATTTCCTCACAAAAAGAGAAGACAAATGAACCAGAAGCTGAACTGAAAAGCAGTGTGCTCTCTAACTTTAAATAATTAAATTAGCATTTAGAAATAACAGGAATATGGCCATATCCAGGAAATTACTTAAATTTAGATCTCTGGAAAGCAGGAATCCTGCACATAATTAACAAAGCATTAAAAGTTAATTTACCTCTCAACATTGATTTAGCCATCATTAAACTATGAAAGAATTTACAATATTTAGAGACCATTTTCTCCCCTTTCCTCACTAGATTTGGAACTGTTAGAGGAGCATCCTTTTATTCAATATTCCAGTGCATTTGGCATTCAGCAGAACACTACTGATCCATATTCCACTTTCAGTCTTGGCCTCATACTTCCGAAGAGTTCACTCCAGTTGCTCCAGAATCCATGTCATTCAGTCTCTGATCTTAATATTACATTTATTCAGATGAATAAATAGCAGTTAACAGAAACATGAATTAGAAGCAGATGATTCAATTCTTTTATGAATATGCTAACTACCAAACTACAGTCTTTCTCACATACGTGATTTCTGGTACAATGAACATTGAAGTAATTGTATGAAATGGGTGGAGTTAAGCTAACATTAGAATTTAAAGATTCAGTTTGTCAGCATTTGGACACACATACAGTATCATCATTCTTAACATATCAACAAACTAAGACAATTATATACCCTCTGTTTCAGGAAAAGACTGTTTCACTGTTTTATTTGTGTGGCGTGAAACGTGAACACAGTGCTTAAGGCTACTTAAGTCACTCAGTTCTATCCAGAGAGAGATGCAAGTCACAGCACTTCAGGTGAAAGCTGGAATCTAGCTCTCATAGTGCCCTGTTAGTGGTCTCTGTGTGAGAGCACTGCATGAGTCAGACATAACAGAAACAAACATCCTTTCTACCTCTCTTAAGAAAGAGAACAGGAGGAAGAGAGAGAAGAAAGATTTTCCTCTCTTCTCCTTTGCTCTTTACTCACCTCTCTTCCTCCATGTACATACTCTGTATTATATAACATAGTGTATACATTATACTATGATTATGCTGCAAAACTGCTAAGTTATTTATAAGTACATGTCCTCTTTCAATGTCAAGATGTTTCATTCTTAAACTTACATGACATTCAGATCAGTAAACTTGTATAAGTGAAACCAGGGCAGCAGCATTGGTGACAAATTCAGTTTAAAACCAGAGACAGCGTATTTTGTCTGTCTGAGGCATGGGGAATGCTGTAGGAGATCCTAGGATGCTGGTTCCTTTTTCAGATCGAAAAGATAATGTAAATCCTGCTTTGCATCTGATGCATGTCTTGCTTTTGCTTCAGGGAAACTACAGGCTGAGGAGGGCTTTGTCCCAAGCTGTAATCATGATGTGGCAAAAATACAGGCCCAAATGTGGGAAATTGAGCTTTTCCCTTGTTCACATAAAGCAGACTAATCCACAGGCATTCTGTTAAGACCCATGCAGTTCCACAGGGGACAATATATGTACTTTCCACACACAGACTTTTCTTAAGTTCAGGATCCGTAGTCTTGTTTACAAAAAACAAAAGAAATCGAATCAAAATAAAACTATCAGTTCTTTATTACAATTGTCTAATTTTCATTACTGTTGTTACTGTGGTGGTGGCGGTGTTACTGAACAAGTTCTGTTTCTTTAAAAAGGAGTATATGCAGCAGTGGAGGGTATATGTAGGAAAACTTTTTTAATTTTAGTACAGTAGTGCTCCATCCTTATATCAGCAATTAATGTATACTAGCAGAAGTCTTAGTTTTGAAAACAAGAATCAGAGCAAATAATAAGAGAAGTGCATTATGACCTGAGCACACACTTGAGAAACTCTCAAGGAGGAAAGATTCATCAGAAGATCTGAAACCATATCCAAACAAGTCCGCAGGAACAATTAATATATATGCATGTATTCAGGAATTGTAATGGATATGTAACAAAAATATAGTGAATCTGTATTAGCTTTATGAATATAACCTGGTCTGTTAGACTGCTGGGTGTGCATATAAGGTGGAGCAATCTCCTGTGTAACCGGCCCTGCAATATTGTTGTCTTTCTAACCTAATAAACTGGTTGGAGAGTTTATTTCATGATTTTTGGTGACAATATTCTCATCATCATCATTTATTTTAAGTCTTAAAGACTGGAAAACATAGAAATTATATTAAAAAAAAATAGTTCCCACAACATAGGGATGAGCATAAATAGAACTAAAACTGGAATGCATTCTTCTTTATAGAGCCTAGATCCTAAGTTATATTTTTGAGCATTATAACCAAGAATCATATTGACTTAATTTTCATTAACCTAGTAGGAAACACTCATTGTTTCAAGCAGTTAAATTTGGTCAGTCTTTCAAAGAACCAGACAAGCTGGAGTCAGATGGGATATGAAAGCAAAGAGAACATAAATGTTATTTTGGACACTTCTTTTTTCCTTCTAGGAAAACAGATTTTTTCCAAGATAATAGAGTAATACTTTCAAAAGAAGGATCAAGTAACTTGTTTTTCACTTTAACCTTAAAGTGGAAATGTCTGGAAGATTTTAGGAGGAAAGCCTTCTGCTCCATTGCCTCTGCTCCTCAAATCCCATATAGCTTTCCAAAATGTCGCAACAGTTCATACTTATAATAGGTGAGAACACTCTAGATCCATTTTATATTCTGACTAATTTGCAGGATCTTTGAACATGTAGGTATAGAACTAGACCACTTCTGACTCACGGATTCTGCTTACATGGAAAAAAATCTATTAAAAACCTGCTATTAAAGTAGCAGAATTAAAGAAAACACATAGGGATGTTTAATAATTCACCTTTATATTTTTAATTGCAGCATTTTAATGGATTTGAATTTGTCTTTAATATCTGTTAAGGTTATTTTTAGATTGTACTGACTTGTAAAACAGACATAAGGTATATCTCAAAGTTTCTTAATATACTGGTATGAATAGCACTTTGAGTATCTAACCCTTTTCAGAATAACATATGTCCCATGACAGGTTACCAAGCTAATGAAGATGATGACAGCAGCTTTTCCCTCCGTGACTGCTACAGGTGGTGAGCCTCATCTCATTCCTGCTGCTGAGGCTGCCAACGTAAGTACCCAAACAAAAACCAGCTGGGTAAATAGTATATACGTTACAGTTCCTGGACACTTCAGAGTTGTGTAATGGAACATAAATTGCAAGTGGGAGACTGTTTTTGCCAAAGATATATTTCTTTTTTTCCCATGCTCTGAATAAAATTTTTAAAATGTCACAGTGAAAGAATGCGTACTTCCTATTACACTAAATTTTATGAGGCAACGCTTAGTTGCCTCATATACAGATTTGGAAAAGGACTGCACAAGAATAATTCCATTACACTGGTGCAAATTAAATGTAACTTTACTAAAGTGAATGGAACCATGGCAGGGCAAAGCCAGTGTAACTACGGAAATCAAGCCTTAGCTAGTGCTTTTTTATTACCAGTTGAAATACAGGGGAAAAACGTGAATGAATGCTTACATAAAATTAGCTTTCATTCTGAAATTAAATAAACTCTTCAAAAATGTTTAAAATGAAAAAGAACTTACCTACAAAATTTAACAATGCAGTTTAAAAGATAGTAAGTTTCAAACTAAACCCATCTGAAAGGAAAATCACTTTTCTGAAATTTTTTATTATGTACATGAAAATTTAGGATTTCTCTGAAAAAGTAGAGATAAAAAAAATGGGGTTGGGGTGTTTGCATCTATTATTTGGAGGAAATGATGAAAAAACACAGATAATTCTCCTTGAATGGTGTTACCTTATTGCTGAACTACTGGCAAATCCATGAAAATCTGTCTTGGATAGACTTTTAGATTTTATTGAACTAAGGACTGATTTATTTTTGTGTGAAAGAGGATTTTGATATGTTGACAATTTGCTTATTTTACATTTAGACAGTGAAACAGATAACAGTGGAACGCGATGTGGACCAGAAGACCCAGATGGTTAGGAAGGCAGAAAGATTTTCACTTTGACAAGGCAGCTGGTGCTGTCAATGGTAGCTGGCAAGAGGATCTAGCATTCATTGAGAAAATTACAGTTGAAAGAGCAGCTGTTTTTATATTGCAATTAAAGCAATTTCTTAATGAGTGTCAGCTTCTTTATCACAGGAAAATAATTTTCTCACCTACAAGCAGTGCATTTTCTAGATCAGGTGTAAACTTCAATGTCTTACATTTGCTTTTAATGTAAGTCTTTGAACCAAGCAAATTTAAAATAAAAAGTTACATCATATAAGTATGAAAATATAGTATAAAAATATGAAAAGAAGTCCTTTACACAGAAAGTATTCAGACAGAGTAATTCCAATGCAGGTTGAGTAAATATCTTTTAGGATATATGTTATTTATGGATTTATTCAAAATTTGTATGAAAAATTAATTTCTACATTTCTATTTTATGAGAAAATAGTCACATATAATATTGAAAATTTTTAGACATGTAAATTCTTTTGAATGTTTGACTTTTTTTGGTATGAAAATCCATCTTAAATGAAGAAAAGTAAGGTATTAATGAGCTATTGTCTGTAACTGAAAAATATCAAAAACTAGCCTGCTACTTTGCAGTTGTACAAAAATGTGATGTAATCTAAAGCAGTGATTTCCAACTAAAAACCATTCTCATTTATCAGGTTCCTCAATGTTATTTGCTGTTGTCACTCCTCTGTGTACCTCATGCATTGTACCTACACTATTCCTAGAGAAATGGGGAGATGCGGCATGAGAAAGCAGCAGTGAGGAAATGTGTGGGGTTTATATCTAAATATAGCTTGAGTTGCAAAAGATAAGAAAGCTGGAAAAAGATATACAAAGCTGGGAATGCACTGCTCATGTTCCCCAATTGAAAACACTTTGTCAGTGGAATTACTAAATCAGATAATTTCTGTCCAAATTTCAGATTTATGTGGTACTATTTCATGGGATGAATCAATACAGGGTGTTTTCAGGTAACTGAGGTAGGCCCAACTGAGTTTTAAGGTGATGCTTATCCCACCTGTTAGTACAACTGCTGTAATTTATGCCTACTTATTCTCTTTCAAAGCAACAAACTTTCCTGTAGAACTGCCAACTCTAAACTTCTGTATTTGCCTTTTTTTTTTTTTGTTAGACATTCAAACTCACACATATAGACATTATAATCTGAATTCCACTCAAAGGATTTTTCTTATATTTTTATATCATTACTTGCCCTGGTTATGGGGACAGGGTCAGTTCCAGACCAACGGAGGGTCCTTTTCCTGAGTTGTAGCTTCACGTGTAAGATCCCAGAGAAACAGGACAACAGGCACGTGCAGGGTGAAGGACAAGGCTGATCTGACTTTATTGGTACAACATGGTGGGTTTTAGAAGGGTAGAAGAGGGGAAGTCTGGGACAGGGGGACACCTGGACCTAAGATTGGCCAGGTAACCCAACCCACAGGGGAGGAGGAGGTGGTCTTGGCACAGGGACTCAAGGGATTGGTCAGGGGCAGCAATTTCCCAGGTAGCCAGTCAGCAGGGGCTGCCAGCATCTCTCCAGAGGGAGATGTCCTTGTCTCCAACACCTGATGTCTTGAAAAATGTAGGAGTTATTTCCCTAAATAGAAAGTGTAGCCTTGTTTTGAAATCTGGAGCTGATATCTATGCTAAACCCCCAAACTACTGGACAGGCAGTAAATATTTCATGTAAATATAGCAGTTACCAAGCTAGGAACTACCTAACATTACAGAAGAGTTGGTTTAAGGGGTGATAGTACCTCCTGCTTAGACTATGTGGTTGGAATGTGTGGACCTGTGGATTCACCTGGGTTAGAGATCCTTTTTGTCATAAAGGAACCTGCTAGTACCAGTAGGATGTGACTGATTTATTTATTTAGAGGTTTGGAGTGATGGTGTTTGGTATTAAAGACTAAATAATCATTCTAAAGGTTTTACTGTTAGATCTTGTGTTACAGAAGCAGAATTTTTGATTAAATAAATTAATGGAAAACCTGGAATAATAAATTAGTGGGAAAATCTCAACATGTGTCATAAGCTAGACAGATAATTGTGGAGCAGTAATCACTAAATTGGATATAGGACGTGCCAGTTGCAGACAGATAATCATGGAGCAGTAATCACTAAATTGGATATAGGACGTGCCATTTCCAGGTACAAAACAAACATTAAAAATCTTGGGATAGGCTGTGTATCTATGCAGGGAGCAGCTGTCCTCTGTGTTGGTGATTTTCTGTCACAGCCTATTACTGGCTGACGTGTGCTTTTACAGGTTAACAGAAGACTTTTGTTGGTCTTCTGTTGCTCTTTCTTAACCTTGAAGGGTGTGTTCTGTATGCAATATCAATCTTGTCACTGCAGTAAGTTTCATTAGCCTGGATTTATTTTGAAGGTGTTTTAATGGTGAAAAGGTGACTTATTTTTGTAGGTGTCTTTTTTAGGCTTTACTGCTTGAGGTTTGGAAATGAAGCATATGATTGATAAACTGCTTACTGTTATGATCCCCCCCAAAAAAAATCTTACTGTTTCTTTTACCTGTTACAGATGTTATACAGATAATGGGATGTTTGAGGAAGAAGCCAGATTCAATTTATAGTCATAGTTGGTTGCTTTCTTATTAAAACTGATAGTTCTTGGATGTGACTTCCTAAGTCTGAATGTTCCTGTACAAGCTCCTTGACCTACCTCATAATTGGAACTAATAGGTAATCAACACTTTGCTCATATATTCACACAGTTACAAGCATCATGTCTGACATATCTGATTTTTATTCATGCACATATCTGCAGATGGATTTGGCATATTTTGCATTTTGTGTTCTCTGCAATTTGAGATGGACAGCATATTTCAGGCCTGTATTTCATAGTGACAAGCAGATATATTATATAGCCCCCAAAAGAACTTTTTTGGGAAAAAAATTGTCGTGGCAATGATCGATATTTTTTGTCTTTTCTGTGAAGTTTGTTTGTGTCTACTGAGGGAGAAAAGCTGAGTTCTTATGATCACATAAGAATCTAAACCAAAAATCTTCTGTCCAAGGTTTATCTTCCTTTCCTGCTTCTGTAGTGATTGGTTTTCCTTTCTTGCATTTGGATTGTTTTTCCTTTGAGATGTTCTTGCTTCGTATACTTCAAAAAGAAAGAAATTAATGCCTCAGAACAAATTTTTCAGTGGTGTTATTTAATACACATTGGTAAGGTTATGAAAGTCTGGAAGATGTCTTTGAATAAAATATTCTTTCTGGCACAATAGGATTGTGCTATCAGATCATCTGAGGAGCAATCCAAAGGCATGCATGGGCAGAATTTGACTATCTAGTTACATGTGCTAGACTACTGACAGCTTATTATTTTGCTTATGGTATGTTACCAGCTCAGAACAGACGTTCTTGAGAGCAAGCCTCCTGTGCCACATTGCAGGGCCCGAGAAGTTCGTATGCTTGGGTAGGACTGAATTTTAATCAGAATAAGCAGATAGTTCCCAATCTCGGGATTGAATTAGGGGGTGATTATATGAACTGGAGTACGTTTTAAAAAAACATTTTCAAAACCCCTTCTGTGTTGTTTTAGAGTATTTCAGTAGGCTGGGCAAAGAAGTAGTGCTCAGCTCAGAGGGACTGAGGATAAAATGTGCAGTCTGTATGTCTTATACAAACAGGGACTACTGAACTGATGACTGATCAAATGGAAAGGTGGACTCCACTGGAGAGGAATCAAGGGGCTATCTGTACCCAGAGAACAGGAGACAAGTTCTGCAGATATGAGGCTTTCTGGGTCAGGGCACAGCTGCAGTCTGCCTGCACAGTGTGGTGGTGCCTAATACTGAGATCAGAAGTACCCTGCAGAAGGACTTGTGCCACTTCTCTGCATTTCCTTGGAAAAAGAGTTATATTAGGCCATTGAAAAGATTACAAGTATTTGAACAAGCTGAAGTAGAGCACAAAGAGACACCAGTTCTGGTCTCTGCTTTGTGAACTGGACAGTCTCTAGGTATCTTCATGTCATCTGGGGTTTCAGTACTGCTTCTGCTCAACGTCATGTGCGTGTGTGAGCACAACTGTTCTGTCCTGTGCCTTTTGAAAAATCATAAGGCTTGTTCAGATGAGTGGCAAGAGTAGTTCAAGTCCTTTGTTCCTCCTCTGGCTGGTGACTGCAATCTGAGGAATGGATATTACACTGATTGATGATCTCTAATTTGATTGATGATGGTAGTGTTCATTTCTTTTAAAGCCAACATATATGCATTCCACGATATACCAGTGTCATGGATGTCTTTACCTGCTGCAAGAAGCAGTTTTGCTGGAAACCCCCCTTTAGTCTGATGTTTCAGCAACATTGGAACTCTCCATAAAACTACTGGTTCCAGCCACTGTATGCTTTCTCAAATAGTGTCAGGCCTAGACAGGACAGTAGACATAAGGGGAAACATGGGTAAGAGAAACAGAAATGAATCCATGTCTATTTTATTTCACCTGCTGAGTTACCAGTTGTGTTTTGACAGTAGGAGATTGGAATTAACAAGGACAATAACAAAGATAAATAAGGCATGGAAAGTAACAGTGATGATGATGCTGTGGTCAGGGTCTGCTCAGCCCTCTAGCCTGTGAGGGTGAAGAGGGTGATTTTTTTTTTTTCCTTGAAAAGGCTTACTTCTATAAGCAAGGTGCTTGTAAGTGAACTAGAAGGCCAAAAAAGAACTGGAAATAAGTAAGGACAGGCTATAAAGGAGATGTGTGAAAGCATTGCTTAGACAATCAGATGACTTCGTATGATTAAATGACTTGTTCTGTGGATGAGAGCAGTGGCAAATATTCTCATGTGTTGACTTTAGAATGGCTCTTGACATAATCGCCCACAGTGTTTGCTGCTGGGCCAGAGGAAGTTTGAGTAAAATGAGGGAACTGTTTGGTAGTTCGAACTGGCTGGATCACTGTACTCAGTTACTCAATGTTAATTTGTAAGGTGGCTAAAAGTGGAGTGTTTTGTAAGGTGCTACTGGGGCTGATGTTCAGCATCTTCACAGAAGATCCTGATTATTCACTAGTGTTCCTCTGTGGGGGAGGGAGTTAATATGCTGAAGGATAGAGCCTGGGCTCAGGAACCTGTTTGACAGGGAGAATTGCAGAATTCTGAGTTTTCCTGAGAGAGATCCTGAGAATTGTGTGCTAAACATGAGCCAACAGCGAATTCACAACATAAATATGGCAGCATACACGTGAGAGTACAGTAGGACAATGTGGCCACCAAATCAAGAGAAATCATTATCCTCATCCTGCTGCTGAGGCAGCTGCTGCAATAGTGTGTCTGGTTTTTGGCTCCTTGCTTCCAGAAGGATGGTGAGAAACTACCCTGAAGAGGCTATGAAGATGACTGGGAGTTAAGAACATGTTTCCTAGGGAGGTTGCAAAACCCCTGTCCTTGAAGATTTTCAAGACTCCTCTGGACAAAGCTATGACTAACCTGATTGGAACTAGTGCTGGCATTAGTCCTGCTTTTAGTGGGAGGTTGGACTAGGTGATCTCTGGAAGCACCTTTGAACCAGCTTTTCTATTGTTCTTTATTGACTAAGGAAGAAGTCAGTTGAAGGAGCAATACAAAAAAATTTACATGGATCATAGAAGCAACTGAAGCAGTAGGCATTAGGAGAATTATACAGAATTCAAAGTGTTAGAAATGCAGAGGGTGACAGAGCGAAAGAAGAGGGAAGGTGCTGAAATGACAGTGGTCCCAATACAATCTTGACAGCAACATTGCATTTCCCTCAATGCTATTATTAGTCAATAAAACATTTTCATTAATAAGACTGAAACCAGCACAACAGAAAGCACTATTTTCTGAGCTTGAAATGAGAAAAAGAATCGAGAGGCATTGCTGCAATAATTTGCAAGTATGTTTCCTATAAAACTGAACAGCTTGCAGGCTGAGCAGAGCTATTTACCTTCTCATTAGCTCTGTTTTCTGAATAGGTGTCTCATGGACTTGCCCTGTACTTTGTTGATGTTTTTCGCTTGGAATACATGTCCTGAATTGTCTTCTGGGCTTTAACGTTGATTAATTCTTATTCACATTTGGGGACTTTTGTACTTGAGACTTAACATGTCATAGCCTTGAATGACTCTGCTGTTAAAAAAGTCAAAATACATCTTCTCCATTTTCTATAACGGAGAGAATGAAAAGAAGAATCTAATTTCCACTAATTCAGTTTGAGGCTGTTCCCTGTGGAACTTGGAACAGCTTATTTATGGGAGCTGGTTCTTTTCATGAAAGCCCCAAACCATAAACCAGAGAAGACAACACTGTTTTTGCAGTCAGTATATATGGAGTAATTTTTTTTCCTTTTGGTTATTATAGAACTGCAGTTGATGTTCTTTAGTGAATTCCCGACTGATATGTGGTTAAGAAGAATTGTTAAAAAGGAATGCTGTCTTGTTTCCCAGCACTGGATCTTCATCAACCAGAAAAACAGTACTTTGTAAAGAACTTTTTTTTGTAGGGGTCAGAACATTTAAAAAGTGCCACTTAGGTGCCTTCAGTCAGAGACAAGACCTTTATTTTGTATCTTTTTGCAGTAGTTGAAAAGGGAGGGAACTTCTCTTGTTAAAGCTGATTTTTAGTTCTTTGGGCTATAAGGTCTCATATATTGGCAAAAACAAGGATCCATGTAACTTGAATTCCTCTTGCCACTATGTCCGGTTTAATGCATATGGGACGCAGTTACCCCTTCTAGCCGAAGTTAATGCCAGCTTTACTTACATACCTAAAATGCGGTAGTATGGTCACTCACCTGGGGGGAACCCAGCTGCCAGCCCCTGCTTTCACATCCAAATAAATTTAGGAGAGTATCAGGGGGATGATAGCATCCTTCTTAGCGTATGTCCAGGCTAGATATCCCTTGACCACACAGTGTGTTTGGCCTGAAGTACATAGCTTCCAGCTTTTCTTTGCACCTGATTGAAAATTTCACTTGGAATGAGATAGATTTTTCATTGACAGCTCAATAGGTAATGTCAGGGCACCTACACCTGATCCCTGCAATTCCCCTGGAAACAACTCTAAATGCGGTGACTTGTTTCAAGGAGTTAAAGCTCACCAATACCATGTGAGTGAAGCTTGTGAAAATAGTCCCTGCTCTCCATTTAATTAGCCCGTTTGTCATACCAGCTTGATGTACTGGTGTAACAAGCCAGGGTGTCAAGTGGATTACAATCATCAAACAACTGCTATGCTTCTCAATGAGCTGTAAATTTAAGTCAAATTCTAGTCAAACCAACCAACCTCCCAAAGCCATCAGCAAATGACAAGCGCCTAAGAATTACCCTTTAACAAGGATGCTGTCAGTGAGCGAGGGAGTTTACACTGGTGAAAAGGAAAAGGCTGTCTCCAAGGGGCTGATCCCCCAGCTGTTCCCAGCTGTGTGCTTTTGCAGAGCTCTGTTCCACTTAAGAGAATAATTTTGGGGACTGCTAATACAGCAAAAAGCAGTGCATGGTTTTGAAGAGAAGCGAGTCTATTTTCATGATCAGCAGGGTCATCTGCAGTTTTGGGAGCCAGAAGGTGGTCTTGTCCTGATGTGTCTTTTTAGGATGCTTTTCATATGGATCATATGCTTGTAAAAATAAATGAACAAACCAGGTAATCTGTTGCAGGTTGGAGCTGCTACCCTTCCGATTATAAAGATTTTCCTTATTTCTAACCATGATCCTACTTCCATCTAAGCCTATTGCTACCTGTCCTGTCTGCCATGTGCAAAGATGAATGATTGTTCCTTTCCAGTAAGTTTCTTTATCCTTCAAGGCTGGAAGGACAACACGGGGAATTAACAATCTTCTATAAGCTAAATTGCCTCAAGTCTTTTCTGAAAGTAGATGTTTTCTCATCCGAGGCCTTATCAGTGCCAACTAAAGTAGAAAAATTGTATCCTGAAAGACACATGAAATAATCCTGTTTATACATCCCTTTCTGATGTTTCCCTTTGCGGGAATTATATAGTGGCATTATATTGACTTGCTTTTTGCTTCATATCTGTTGCCTTCCCATCCTCTCAAGAGCTGTTATCTTGCCAGCCATTTTCTGCTCCAAATTCATTAATTTGGATGTTATTATGAAAATGCAATGCTTGATATAAGTTCCTGCTTGATTTGGCTCCTTTTTCCTTTACCTGACTGCTTTTCATTTTGTTCATTTTGAATTCTGTTTGTCATCCAGTATGCTTGCAGTTCTCTCTACTTTCTTGTGTGCAGATTTAATAAGGTTGTTTATTCAATTGTCCAAATCATTAGTGAAAGCACTGAATGAGGCTGGAAGTGGTGCACTTATCCGTGAAATCTCCACCTTAATGCATCTTTCTTTTTTGAAAGGGAACCATGGATAATTGCCCCTTAGTAATAGTGTCTGATGACTTTTTCAGCCATCCTATGGCTATGGTTTGATCTAATCTTTGCTTCTGCAGCTCACTTACATGATTGTCATATTGGGTAACATCAAAGGCCTTTACTGAAATTTGATTTTGACATCGATTTCTTCTTCCCTCTCCACAAAGCCTGTTGGTCTATTGTGGAAGGAAATTAGTTTGGTTTGATATGCTTTGTTTCCTACCATTCATCTGCTTTAGTACTTTTCGTGGGTTTACAGAAGGTATGATTTATTACTTCGGGGTTTTTTGTTGATTTTTTTTTTTAAATTAACCTAGAACAAACAGCATCTTGCTCAACCAATATGAAAAAAGACGGCCAGGTTATCATAACCTATTCTTCTTATTGGCACTTTTGGGTTAAAAATACAAGCAAGCTGTAAATATACTTTTATTTCATTATTTTAAAATATTTTTCTTAGAAATACTTAAGTAACAGTGCCATATGTAACCTTACCCTTTTTGTTGTTGATATTAATTGTATTAACCATCTGCCTACTGCTGACTTTTCTAGTGAAGACTCCTGTGCGATGACATTAAATATTGTGGACTTGTGCCATTTTTTTATATTTTTCTTCTTTTCTGAATTCCTATTCTGAATTTCCTATTATTCTAGCTGATTTTGTCCCTAGGCACTCCTGGTATTCTTTTCTACTCATTTTAGTAGTAAGACGTAGATTGTTTTCTGTATACTTCCCTGTGTTTATCTGAGGTCAGTAAAGAACTTTTGTGTCATTGCTTTGAGGAACTAGCACCCTAATTCCTCCTTTTTTTTTTTTTTTTTTAAATTTCCTTAACACAGAATAAGAGTTCGTAACAAGCATTTTTTTTTGTTTTTAATTTACCTTGTACTGACTGTTATTTTCTTAACACCTTTCACTCAGCCTTCCAAAGGATCACTCAGTCTATCATTTCTTGGTTGCTGTCACCTTTGCTTTTCCAGTTGATCCCTCTTTATATTTAATACCAAGACTAGCAAGACTTCCTCATGGTGCTGTACCTTTTGTGTCAGAAAGAATTCCTGTTATCACCATCCACAGGGCTATGTCCTGCTGTGCTCCCCTCCCAAAAGCAGCCTGGGGAGGTAGTTCCCTGCCGTTACTGCTTTCTGTGTGATGTTGCTGAGTAAGGGGGGGGGTGTGTTCATGGGATGCCTTGTCCATGTCCCTTTCATCAGTCCTCCATATGACATCTTCATCTTTCTTTTCCTCTTCAGTCACCACTGTTACCACAGGGCAGATTTGCCACCTGATGTGGTCCAGACCTCATGGCATTCTCAAAATAAAAGACAGCAACTTTTCTCTTTAGCTTACCTGTCCTTCCAGAAGAAACTGCCCATTCACGTGTGTGTGATAGAGCAAGCCATATGGCCCGTGGACCAGTACCTCTCCCTCGATGTCATGCAGTCCACTCCATGCTCCTTTGGAGCCATCTACAGCTCTTGCAGGCCCTGTTGGCTCATACCAGATGATGGGAGGAATACTAGATGGGGAAGAGATGCGTATCAGTTATTAAGGAGGGGAGGATATGGTTGCCAGGCCACTGAATACGCAGCAAGTAGATCATGTGACCTAGTCAATTACAGAGCATCATTTCTGGCGCTCAGCACTGCAACCACTGAGGTTCAAAATATTGACTAGCACTCTTTTTCCCACCTGGGATGCTGCTTAAGCATCTTAGCAAACACCTTGTTTTAAATTCTGAGGAAAAATAACAGAACTTTAAAATTTTTTGCGAATTGCATCCAGAGCTAGTAAAGTGTCTGCATTGTTACAGAAAGGGAGGAAATTTTCAGAGGTATGATGCTTCCTGTGCCGCTTCATTCTCCTTTCAAAGGGAAATGCAATATGGCAGTCATGAATAAAAGAATGACAGGAGCCCTGAATTAAGCCAGAACTTTTCAAAATGGAAGTGTGAGTGGCTGCGAAGTATGTTTGAGAAGAGAAAATAAACACACACCCTATCCTCCCCCCCCTAACGAAAATGCTCCTCTTCCCCAAAATGTTGCCCTTCCTGGCAGCCGTAAGAAGTGTGTGACATTAACTTTCAGCTGGTGAAGCCAGCTGGTGAGCCAAGGCTGAGGTCTCGAGAGGCTGGATGTGTTCTTTGTGAAGGAGAAAACTGGAGGTCCAAAGTGGTGGGAGGAAGATAAAGAGGTGAGAGGTGAGTGCTGGTGAGAAATCCTGAGCTAAACCCATTCTCTCTAGTGCTCATCTTGACCTGAGTAAATGAGGCAGTTTAGTGTTACTTAATGAAAGCATATCTGTCCAAGGCTACCTGATACAGGTAATGAAGCTGAAAGGAGATGAGGGGCACAGAATGTCGATAGAGGTAGTCTCTGAAGTAGAGAGCAGAGCTTTGCATACTGAGGCTGGAAAAATTGCCAGATTGTCAAGAGAACTTGAAAAGCCAACAAATTCCACAGAAACCCTGGGTAGTTTTCTGATGTTCAGTAATGAGAAATCCCCCTTTTGATGACTTATGGGAAACTGAGTAGGGAAAGAGAGACAGTAATGTAGGATATACAGATCATATCAGCAGACAATAATTTTATGGCACTTCTTTTTTTCGTCAGATTTTGTTCATATTCTAGCTGGGGAAAAGGTGTCCTAGCTTGTTTTGAAACTTTGCTGAAGCCAGTAGGGGTACAGCCTGTGACTTTGGGGGCTGCTAAGAAAGCGTGGAGCCTGTTGCCTCCCCTCTGCTCCTCTGTCTTCTCTGCTTGAGGCACAGTTGCAGCAGGTGCTGTGCCTTGGCTGAGGGCTCAGCTGTTTAAGTGGTACTTACTTCCATAAGCTTTATGATACTATTTCCAATCTCTCAAAGCCGTATGAAATTCCACCTTACCCTTACTTGACACCTCGTCTGTACTCAACCTGGGCATTTATTGCACTGCCACCTCCATGCTATCCCATTGCTGATGGTGCTACCCCATCACCATGCAGTGCAGCTCAAATGTAATGGGTGAGACTGGAGCGTGCCCTAGAATATTAGAGACAAAGTTTCCCACTGCTCATCTTCTGCAGATTGATTTCTGCTAGTTTTAACATGGAGCTTGGCAACAGCTGAGGAAGTGGAAGATAACCAGGGATAACTGAGAACGAAAATTACCAGGTTTGTTAATCCCTGTAGAGCTATAACGGTGCTAAACGCAATCTCTTGGCATAATGAAGGGCCAAAAATTGGGTAATCTGATCAAATTAGTTTTATATCTTTTTTCCTTCTGCTGATATTGACTGGTTTCGGGTTGAGTTAAAGTAGGACTTTGAATTCAAAACTTTCCTCCAATGAGCAAAGGCAGTTCTAAAGGATGGATTAAATTTTTGATACTTTGTGAGAACATATGTTTCATATGGACTTCTTGGTCTTTTTTTTTTTTACTGGCCTATAAAAATCCAAGAGTTTCTTAAAAACAGAAATGCATGTTCCTAATGCCTTATATGTTCGAGATAGAAACAAAATTTTCAGAATTGTACTTGGTGAGTGGTTGTTGTTGGTAAACATCCATACGTGATTTTCCCTGCTTTTGGTGGGATGATAGGATGATTCAATGCTGGCTTGAAGTACGGGCCATTTTATATGATACAGTATTGAAAAACTGGTGATAACCGGAAAGATGGGATTGCCTGGTATTGAATGTTTATGTCTTGCTGACTTTCTGTTCTATATTGACTTATCGCAGAGGCTGTGTGTCTCTTTTGCTGCTGTTTTGTATTATGATAATTAATTTTTGTACTCTGTGAGCATACTATTTCTGTGATATATCCTACCATACACACATTTACTGCCTTATTCTGTGTGTCTTAGGTCTCTCCTTGTGTACAAGAAACTGAAATAATCCTTTTTCTATAGGAAAATTTCTTAGTTAGCCTCCACCACCTTCCTGTTCCTGGTCAACCTCAGCTCCTGTTTTGTTGTCTGGAACTGGCTTCAGAGGATCTTTGGGGACTGGGAAGTGTGGGGTCGGTGTCTGTGGCAGCAGTGCAGCTCTGAGCCGGTGGCCTCGGAGACAGACCTGTTTGAGATTTTCCTGGCACTTGTGAAGGGTGGGAGGTGTGCTGCATAACAGGATGGCGAGTTAGATGTCTTTTTATTATGGATCTAAGTATCTGTGGTCAAGTCTGGGGAAGGAGGCACGAAGGAGAGCCTAGGTAACAAAGCATGGAAGTACATAACATTGCCTGGTAAGGAGGAGTACCAAGGTGAAGAGTAAACATTCTGGCTCTGACCTGCAAGCTCAGGCATATGGTATTTGTACACTGTCTTTAATTGTGCTTTTATCGCAGCCAGTGGAACCTCAGCAGGAGAATATGGAGCCAAGGAAAGCTCTGTGCTCTGAGGACAGTGGAGCTGAGTGGGGGATGGCTTGTACCCACAAATGCACTCAGCTTTTGAGCAGTCACAGGAGTGCATTCTCTGTGTTTTCTTCCTGTGATGCACAGAGAGCAGAAGTGTTTATGATTATTTTATAGCTTGTGGGTTTAATGATAGCTTTAATAAACTTGGTCTTGTTTATCCCTACTTAAAGCTGACTTTCAGTCACTTTTGAAAGTCATTTTGAAAAGAGTAGCTCCTTTGAAAAATCTACGTTACAGAGGCACGAACCCATACAGTGGTTTATGTTTCAGTTCAAATCTGGACATAGCTGCAGTGTTTAAAGAGTAGATCTGAAGGTATGTTGAACATGGTATTTTTTCACATCTCTCTGCTCTTCTTGACCTGCCATGCAGTAAAAGGGACACACGAGGATGGCTATGCCTGGGCACAGCACTCAGGTCTCATTATCATGTCCGTTTTGCAAATATATCCAGAGCACAGCAGTGACAAACTCTTATTTATTTGGTTCCTAATTCCCCTTTGAAATGTGTCACATGCCAAAGTTTATCTGAAGTCTCCAATGCCTCATTTTAGGTCCAAACAGACATTAACTAGAGACATTAAGCTCTCTGCTGCTCCTAGGTTTTTCATGCATAACAGCTGGAGTTTGTTTATATTGCAACTTGGTGCCAAACAAGGCACACCCAAGCGCAAGCTCTGCACAGAGTCAAAATCTTTAATAAACAAAATGAGGTTAAGCACATTCTTTATTTAAAAAAAAAAAAAAAGAAAAAGACAAAGAAGGGAGGGAAGTCCTTTCAGTCTTGAAATACTGCATTTTTTTATTGCTTTTGTTTGTTTTGTTCTTAATTTAATGATGTTTTGAAGCCAGAATCCTTATTTTTATGAAGATGAAAGTTGACAAGACAGCTCTTTTCTGTTGTCCTCCTGCTTTTGTTTTGCGTCGGCCCTCTTTTCTCTCTTTGCTCACTCTTTTTTTTTTTCTTTCAGTTTCTATAATGTTTTAAATTTGTGCTCTTTGTGATTGTACTGAAAGTCTGTTTCGTGATTCATCCCATTTCCTAAGTCTTTGGTTGGTTATCCTTTTCCTTGTTTTAAGGCTATTGAGGCAAGGGCATTCATACTTTAGGTTATGGATTATATCTTCTCCATATTTATACTCTACTGTTCTGGTTTTATTTGGTCGGATTTTCAGCTTATCCTATAAAATAACTTTTTCTGTCTGCTTACCCAGGCCTCTTTTAGCTTTCTCAGCCTCTAGATTTATACTTGTGTTGTATTTTTTGCTGAAGTTGTTTTCATACAGTAGCTGTAGGTATTTTGGTTAGGAAAGAAGTGTGGAGTGCTAGTTACAGATTATCTAGGAGGTCTGCTGGTGGGCCAGACTCCAGATATTGTTCTGGCTTGGTCTGCCATAAAATTACTCCTGATTAGTACTTACTGCCTTCTCCAGACCACAGCTTTTGGATGTTAATAAAGATTTCCCTTAATTGTCAGGAAAAGCTTGTACAACCAGGTTGCTGACTATTTTTATCAGGAGTGTTTGGTGTAGGGAAGGAACAAATACCTGCTTTTGTAGTTTTCAGAAGTCCGTATGAATCTTAGCTCCGTGGTGAAACTTGGCAGAAGTAGTATGTGGTTTTACTGTGTCAGATGCATTTGTTTGCCACCAACAGTACTGATTTTTAAAATACAAAGAGCAAATGACTTGTACAGCTGAGACATATCCCATTCCATGTGGGAAGTCTCTTGTTGGTTCATCTTTTGCTGTCATAGCTGGTATGCAGAGTATGATGATGGCAGTGCTCAGGTAAGGCCAAGTAAAGTATCTGTTTCCTTTCTTTTCCCTGAGCTTGCTCCAGCAGTGCAGGTCTGGCTTGGGTATGCTTCTACCACACCTCTAATTGCACTGTGGTTTTATGTCTAATCTAGAAGGTATTTTACCTGAGTACTTGATCTGAAGTGTTTCAGCTGCTCTTGGGCAATACATCCATGTTATTTATTGCAGATGGGACTGGTATGTGATACTATTCCACCCTGGGGTGGGTGCTTTCAGTGGTGAGGTGATCTTGAGCAGACTGGCTGGTGCAATTCCCTTTACTTACATTTCTTCAGACAGTGTAAAAATCAGCTTATGAATGGTCAAAACCAGTTAGTCTGGTGTAAGAGGAAGGCAACCCTCTTCTCTGTGTGTTTGTGGGTTTTTAAGTAAATAAGATGTTTATTTTGATGAATAGACAAAAAAAAAAAGTCAAGACAATGTCAGGGATAGCAAAATCTGAGATCCACTGAAAAAATTGCGCTGGACGTTGCCTTGCTGATGTCCCACTCAAGTGCAGAACCAATTGTGCAGATCAGCAGCACTGAGCTAGACTGATGCCTGTCTAACCTGAGAGACTGCCAGTGCTGGCGATGTCCTAACATCCCTGCTCAGTCTAGGGGGTTCCCCTGCTTAGGGGAATGGCATAATGTTAAATTAACAAATCATTATTAATGAATAATCTTAGTGACTCCACTGTCACCTTCTCTTGGATTTTGTGATGGACATGGAGAAGGGAAGCAGGCGTGTGTAGTGCTATGCCTGGGCAGTGGTTACGTCTCCTAAGTGCATCCTGCAATCCCTAGGGATGGTGCTGATGCTCCATGTGGAGTTAGCTCTTAGCACTGCAAAGAGTAGGTTGAATCTGCGATAGCCCCTGATTTTAGATGTTTACTGCTTTTTGATCTTAATATTGAGGGACAGTATAGCTCAGTAATGATGAACCTTGCAGCATGTCATGAAGCTTATGTTCTGGAGGCAGATAGGCAACACGTGCAGGCTTGTCACCTTGTCAGCATAATAACAGTAATGGGGTTACAATGTCAGCGATGTTAATTGAAATGCAACAAAGCCAGGTGTATAAAATACAGTGCAGTAATCTACAGCCAATTAAGCTTCATTGTAAAGTGACAATGAATCTAGCTGCAGGTGATTCAAAACTGCAAACTACGTGACAGTGGGATCAGTTTGTTTGCATTAGTACCTCACTGTGTTTATTAGACTGGCATGAACGAGCCAGTTTTGTCTGAAAAATAAGCAGCACTTTCCTAAATTTGTCTTTGGTTGTTGATTTGTACCTCTTGAACAAGACTCGCCATTTTTTCAGGATGATTGAAAAATATGTATAACTTTCTTGGCAATTTCTCACACGCTGCTCACTGCCTAATTCTTACTTTGTTAAGATTATTTATATTCAGACTAATCTCCATCCCTAGGTTGTACTGGATGCACAGGAAAACAAAAAGGGAGGCAGTAATCCACAACTTTTAAATAAGATTTATCTCATATAACGCTTGAGATGTGAAATATACTGCCCAGGTGAGATGCCAAGTTTCTGACGGTTCTTGCTCTTTCCTATTTATATAAATTGTTTCCTTTCTGGTCCAGGTGCTAATTCAGTCACCTGAAATAGTCCTACAGGACAAACCCATCTAAATGATGGTGGAAATGCTTAATTCTAGTGTTTCAAGGTTAGCATCATTATGCTTCTGTCTCAGTCCCACTTACAGTTCATAAGGATTCAAACCTTTTAAAATGGAGGATAATAGCTGTGACTCATGGCCACAGTGTATCTTGCCACTTACCCTCATGAGGAGATTTTTGTGACTCATCTGAAAACAGGCTGAGTTGCTTGATGTGCAGTCATTGTACCTCTGAGAGTGAACCTTATCCTCCTCAAAATAGGTTCCTGTACAAATTGTTCCTGTGAGAAGTGCCGTGGTGCTTGGGTGACTCAAACAATGAAAATACCAATGGGGTACCAAACCTATTCGATAGTAAGTGCCATAAAGATGTCTCTCTGTTGATGTTCTGCCTCATGTTATTGCTAGGAAAGAGCTCCCTTGATAAAACTTCAGGAGACACCAAAACTATTACTTCTCAAAAATACGTGAGAGGCAGCTGCTTGTCAATAGATTTGTCTCAACTGCAGTACTTGTCATTTCTCCAGAGTATCGACACACCACAGTGAGCAAAATGAGAACAACTCATCCTTCCTAACATATGCCAGGAACAGAAGACCTTGTCCTTAAATGAGCACCTCCTATATTGGAGGTCAGTCTCATGTGCTTAGTCATAGGAGAGGTGAAACAGAGCTCTTCCTTGTGTTCCCGTGGGCCACTGCTTGTAGTTACAGCAAAACTGAATCTGTTACGGTGACACAGCATTGGTGCTAGGCAGTTGTTCAGGCTGAGTGATCATTGCAACCACTAATGCTGTTTTTCCATCATTCAAATCCTTTAGTTCTTTATTTCCTCTTCCTCCCCAGAAAGTAAAAGTAGTTGATCTGACCTCAGCCTTCTGCTTATTACAGACTTCTATGCTTGTCTCTTTGCTTATAAATCAAGCTCCATCATAAATGTCTGCAGTTTTAATGCTGTGGGAATAGCACTCTTGACATATTGTTATTGCAACAGTATATACTGTATATCTCAGAATATCCCACCTTATACCACTGAAATATAATATTTTGTGTCCTATTATGTACACATGATATGTAGTGTTATAAAGGATATATTGCAGCACCCATCTTCTTTCTTAGATAACAGGTCCATGTCCTTGCATTTACTCTCTATTTCCTGGGTTTCTAATCATCCATAACATTTGCCCCAGAAACACTCCCAGTGTGACACATCCCTTTTGTAATGGAATGATCAGAACTGTGTGTGCTTCTATGGCAAAGCGTGAACAATCGATTCATGCAATATAGCAAAGGAGTCACTTCCTCCTGGAATAAATGTGTGTAAAAAAATAAATTAATATTTGAAGTTGAAATTGGGTGAGACCACAGGAGAAGTAAGCTTATTTCAGGGGAGGATGGGTTGTGTGGCCCGAAGTTCACATTGTACTTCAGGTTACTGGGATGGAGCAGAAGTGATGGCAGGACCTCCAGTGCTCTGAGGAAGGAAGGTAAGAGGAGGTTATACTGGTCCTTCCTGATTCTTCTCTGTCCTGCAGTGAGTGACCCAGGGATTTGCTTCGGCTGTTTTTTTTTCTGCAGCTAAGCCTCCTGGCTGGCAGTCCCGGCTCTGCTCAGCCCAAGACAGCCCTCTGCTGTGAGCAAGTGGGAAGCCTCGCAGCCTGACCTCAGCCGATCTGCATGAGCCCGATTTAAAGACACAATTTGTACTGATGTTGCCCACCTGCGTTTGTTTCTTTACTGCAGGCTGGTATATACTGTCTGAATATCAGCTCAATGCTATGTTCTGTTTGGCTTGAAAAAAAAATCCATCAATTCTCTCTAAAATTTCACAGATAAGCATTGTCCTTGCTTCACCCCACGAAGAACCTCCACAAGGAGAGCCTGAGCCCACGCTTGCATGAGCACAGGTAAAGGACACCTCTTACATGGGGACTGTTTTTACAGGCTGTATCAAAGAACCTCTCTGGGGAAAGAATTGGAGCTGCAAATGGTATATTTCTACTTACAGATAAAGTTACTTCAATCGTTGCAGTTTCTGGCAGATGACACCTAGTAGAATTATGACCTTCTCAATCCTTTTACCATTGACAGGAGACTATGCTAATAGATACCTGAATTTATAAAGGCTTCATTTGCGTCTGCCTCTGCATGTTCACTGTCGAGGGGCAATCCTCACTGTGTGTTTATGGAATTTGCTGCAATGGCCCTGTTTCGCATTGCACACCTTTTTTTTTTCCTCTGGCAGAAAAAATAATAATAAAAAAAGAATGATGTATGGATAAATTAATAGGTTAGAAGGCTTTTGAGTCCTTTGAAAAGTACGTGGATGAATACCTCCTACCCATGTATGCTTGTAACACAGAGATTAAAAATCTGCAGAAAAGCAGGGGGTGGACTAGATAACCTGCAAAGGGTCCCCATCAGTCTCAGCATCTCTTTGTGTAAGAGGCATAGTGCTAAAATCAATTTAAAGCAATACAAGGGGAAAAAGCAAATCTCATGTATGTGCCAGGCTGGGGAGGGGAGGGCAAAATCAAAAAGGAGTGAAAGTTCCCATACAATTAAGTATGTAAGTGACATACACTGATGTTATTAAACCAACCAATGTGTACTCACTGCAGAAACGGGAGACCCTGTTGTTAGAGAGAAACAAAGGGCTGGTTTCCAGCAAGGCACATACATAATAGTGCTTTCCTCTTGCCTGAACAGCACATGCAACTGTACTTTCATCCCAGTGCCTGTTTGAGTCATAATGAACTCTTCTGTAACTCAGTTCAACTCGACATCTTTGAAAGGTCACATCAACAGCAGGCAGTTGTGGAAACTGGCAGGTTTTGCACAGGATCAGCAGGGGTATTTCAGACTGGGCTGAAGAAGTGTTTGTAGGAATCTGCTTACAAGTTTATGTCGAGTTTGTTTATGTCACTCCAGTGCTAGCACTTTTACTTTGACAGGCATTGCAATTAAAAAAAAAAAAAAAGAATGATTAAAAAAAAAGGAAATACTGTCAAAACACAAACCTCTCCAACTAGGGGATATCAAATCCTCGAATTATTTACTACCTGGGTAGTAAGTATGTATTTTCCTCATCATGGGCTTTGTTACACAGAAGGCTGTAATAGCATGCCCTGTCTTCTCTCTGAGTGATGCATGATGGTGTGATCTGAGCACTGTCCCGCAGACTGCATGGGGCCCACACACACTTCTGCCTGTTCTGTTGCTCAAACTGCCCAGAAAGCCAGACTGCTCCTCTGGCACACACCCAGGCTAGAACTTGGTCTGCCACCTCTCCCAGTACAAGTGGACAGGAGGTAGATGCTTCCAGGTCAACTACAAACTGCTGTTGCTGCTTTTCCTAGTGGTGGGGTAAATGCTGGAGCATCTTGGTAGGCGCTATGAGGCTGTGTCTGAGGGAGAGAGAAGATGAAGTGTTTAGATGGTGCTTGTGGCTGTAGGTGTGTGTGTCACAAAGACATGTTTGTGTCTGAGAAAGGAGCTGTGGTCACAAGACCATTGCAGAGACAGCCTGGAACCACCTCTCCAGTGAGAAGAACGCGGCAGAGGTAGTAGCCCGAGTACTCAGCAGTGTAGCAGAGCTCTTGGGCTAGCAAGGCATGGGTAACTACAGGGCTACAAAGATAGTGAAAGGTAAGCTGTCAAACTAAAGGTTCAGTTGATTAGTATTAACATATGACTGGTGGCACCTTTGAATTTACATCACAGGTGGATGCTGGATTTAAGTCCTGCTATGCGCTTAAATCCGTTCTGCATTCCAGCATGTTGCCTGCAAGGGTTGGAAGGGCTCCGCAAGGTCATCAGGCCTCCTGACCGATCTCAGTGGCAATGTATGCTTGTAGTCTAGGTGCCATTAGAATGATTTGTAAACTGACTTTGCAGACCCTTGAGCTCATGAGTTAATCTTAACTCCAGCCAAAGGTGGACCTAAATTAGAACTTGAGCTTTTAGTCCCCCTAAATTTGGGGGAAGTTTGAATTTAGGCCTGACCTCTGGTGATGTGGTCTCATTTCCAGTCCCAGGATTTAGTGGGCTGGGAGTCCTAATTCTGTATCTCTCAAAACTTTGACTTCCTCTTGTGTGCCTGGCATATGGCAGTTGTGCAATCACCGTATCTGTTTGTTTCACAGCCATTCAAAGTGGTCAGTAACAGATGCTTTGGGCAAGATGCATGAAGTTCTGCAATGGAGTGGCTAAGGCTCTTCTTGACCTTTGTTTTAAAAGTCTGGATGTGGAAACCACCTAGCTTCCCTACATGATTTTTACTGCACAGCCCTTGCTCAGTGTTTTCTTCATTGGATTCAGCAGGACCTTGATGAGACTGTGGCTCTGCTCACCCAGCAGTCCATCCCCAGGACACGCTTTGCTTGTTTTGTGCCTGAATTGTTTCTGTGGCCTGCTGTTAAACATCTAGCATCAGTTTGCTTCAGAAACAATACGGAAGAAGTGTCTGAAAGGTAGTTTAGAGGGAATGAATCTCAGGCATTGTTGCTCTATATTGCGTATCTCTGTTCTGCATATGACTTTCAGCATCTTTATTGGTTTTTTAGGTGGAATAAGTCTCTATGTGCATAACCCCTGGGGCTCTTGTCCCGATAATTGGACAGTGTTGTGTTCTGCATAACAAGAAAACTGAGTATTTATTCACTGCCTTATCACAATTTCATTTTATTATATTATGATAGGAAATGTCCTGATTCTCTAAAATTAAACAAGAACCGAGAGCAGTTTTAGAATACACCAGACTGCGGCCAACAGATGTAATTGTTGCTGCTTTCCTCTACAAAAAAGTGCAATTCAGCCTCATGCACATTGTAACAGGACAACTGCTTACATAAATAGAGCAGGCTAACAGCTGAACAATTTCTGGAAAGATGTAGCAAGCAAGAAAAACACAAACCACTGATATTAACTCTGAATAACCTTATCCTAAGATCTGAATGGCTTATGTTTCTGCTGCATTATTTTATTTAGCTGAGACCCACTTTTACTGTTTTGTTTAGAGAGTATCTTGTCAGAAATTCTACTTATTGTTAATAAATACATGAAAAGAAATAGGCTTCAACACAAAACAGATTAAGCCCAGTTTCATGGGAAATACTATTAACTCCTGTCAACAACTGGTGTCTGTTCATGCAAGATAATAGGTACCCTCCCTGGATTGTTTTTAACTTGCTTTGGATGTATGTTTTGTAAAATTAGATGGAATTTCTGCTTGTGGCTGTAGGACGTTATCTTGGTCCTTTTCAGCTTCTGTTTGCATCAGTTATCTTAATTTTTGTTGCTTTTATTAGGAAGTGGATCAGACCCCTGGTTAGAAACAGCCATGTGCTCCTGAATACCCGCTTGCAGCTTGAGGGGAATCTAGCAGTGGTTTTGACAAGAAAAACCATTATTCATCATGCCTCATTTAGCAGGCATCAAATTTTACATTTTCCCTCTGCCAGCTATTCACTCTTCCACCCCTTCTCATCAGTCAAATACAATTAATATCACCTCAACTAACTGTTGACTTTGATTACTCAGTTTAGTACTATTACTAGTTTTGTTTCTTGACATTAGCAAACCATGAGTAATAATTTCTAATTCAGTTCAAATGGTGTTGCTGGCATGTCCATATACCAGAGTTTATATTTTCGGGGTTTTTACCCCAAATGCCTTCCAGACTAATTTAACGTTACCGTGCTGTTTCCTTATGCTTTGGCTCTCTACCAGCCTTAGTATTTCTGACCATCTTTTACTGTGAATTTCTTTCCCTCATCAGCTCTTCTGTACAACCTCTTACTGACTGCTCTTCAAGGAAAATCCTATTTTTTTCAATTTCATTATCCTTGTTACTCATGTACCTTTCTTGGGAGTTTCAGAAGTGGACTGTGACCTCTAAAATAACATCTTTGACATTTAGTCAACATCTTGTACTATCTCAGTTCAACAGAGGCCTTCAGCTGATGTTCCACACTGCTCAAAAGCACCCAGGAAGGAGAGCTGTCAGTTTGGAGTAGATGGTTGCTGAGTTTAAAATTATCCAATTTGCCAGACTGCCTGCTGGTAGCTGTTGCTCTGCTTTTTCAAACACACATTTTTGCTATGTTTGGCCTGAATGCAGCAAATGCTCCTGAGGTATTTGAGTAGCTGTTCAGCACGAATTGGCTCTGAGACATCATTGCTGGAATAAAAAAAATCTAATGTGGGAAAGGTCTGAAGGAATGTTTATGTTCCTCAGCCTGCAGCTGAAGTAGGGTGATCACAGTGATGTGCTGCCTTTCTCTGTGTCCCGTAGGGTTTTCAGTGTCCTGTGACACCCTCCTTTCTGTGGGTTACCTGGGTTTTAGAAACACCGATTCTTGCTATAACATGTAAAGAGTTAACACATGTATCCAAACCTTTTATTGCAAATCCAGGAAGAGCACTGCACTATCTCTATTTGAATTACGATGCTAGTGCAAAAGCCTCTCCTGAGTAATTAGTCATCCTGCCCTCCTGGAATGAGTTTGTGCAGTTGTCATGGAGGACTACCAGGCACTTAGGAGCACTGGAGCTGTGTATTGATTTATTTGGCTGATACCTTCTTAATCTGGAGCCCACTTTGTCTTTTGCCAGCTTGTTTGCTGTGGGCTTGCAGGGTTTAATTTTCCACTGTAGCACTGATGGGAGCATGTCAGATAGGAGTCCTCAATGGGTCATGTTCACCAGCTTACACCTTTCTGTCTTATACAATTTTTGTGGCTGACTGAGTAGGAGAAGTCACCCCACTGCATTGCTGTTATTATTATTTTATTTTTTTCATTATTACTTTTTCATTTTGTTAATTTGCTCTATCAGGTGTCTTCTTGTAACCACATACTAATGGGTGATAAAAGCAAATTTCAATTCCTGCATGAAAGTGATATGCTGGTATACTCATAAAATGTGGGAGTGGCAATATCTTGCCCTCAAAGATATCTTGCAAGATGTTCTAGAAACTTAAAAAGAGAGCTATGCTCCTGTATCTGGTTTGAGCATGTCTCTACAATGCACATGGAGAACGTCTTGCACCAAGTGACTATTTAATCATTCTCTGATCAAAGTTTCTGAAACTTTCCTAGAATGTAAACTTTTTGAAAAGACTAATTATTTTGTGGAGATCTTGTATCTGCATTTCCTCAGCTTATCTATCCTTTCGACGGCTACCAACATTTTTATGATAGTAGCTTTTTACTTATGGGGGAAAGTAATATTCAGAAGGGCTTCTAAGGTCTTCTAGTTGGCTTTAAACACAACAAGTAATATTAATGAATCCCTGCAATCAAACATCTAAGTATTCATTAGAAGAAGAATTTGTTCCTCTCTTTTGAGCTGAGCTGAGGCTTTTAAGCATGTAGCTGGAGTTTCTTTTCCTCCTGTGACCCAAGGAATATTTAAGTATTCCTTGAAAAACAGAATGTCTTCAGTCTGGTGGCATTGACACCATCATGGCCCTGTGATGTGAGATGTGAATTTGAATTCTCAAGAGACATGAGAGAAGCTGTACCAAAATCTCTCTTGTGGTAGGTGAGAACAGTGGTCATGGAGGTCCATTAGAAAGGGCTTGGTTAGCTCCTTAACTCAGGGGACAGCTGAAGGTTGGGTATCCAGATCAGAGAGGAGGAGTGCTTCTTACGGCAGGTCTCTCTGATTTAACACATGCAATTCTCTTTTGCATTTCCCACCTCAAGATGCCTACCTACTTGCAGGTTCATGCCCTGAGCAAGGCAGAGGTCATGGGGCTGTGGAACAGCACTGCTCTGCTTGGGCAGCACTGGGCTCAGGGCCTCCTTTTTAGACACAGTTTGACATTAAGTGAGAGAACTCTTTGAGCCAACATAAAACACAGGGCAGATCTGTGACTGTGCATGCTTTGGAGTAAAGTGCACGGTCACAGCTCTGTCGAGGCTGTTGTCAGACACCTAAAGTAGTGGCAGATTTGCCAGGGAGGTGAAGAGATCTGCAGGGTCCCATTAATGCTTCATAGAATCACAGAATTGGAAGAGACCTGCAGGATCACCCAGTTCCTGACTAACATATTCTTGGCTAAATGGTGGCACTGGTCTATCATCCATGCTGTAACAGCTCCTGCCCAGGCCAGCAGAACCTGGGCACCTGATTTAGGTCTCTCCATTCTGCAAGCTGGCAAAGTAGCTAGGAGTGCTGAGAAACTAAGTACTGTATGGTCCAAATTCTTTGGTGAGTCAAGCTTGGAGACTCTTATCATTTGTATATTTTAATTTCATGAGTTTCTGGTGGCCAGAGGGAGGATTAGGATTTCACAGTGTTAGATGCTACATAGACATGTCGAAAGAGTCTTGCCCTGAAGGTCTTCCAGTCTACATACAAGAAGATTAAAGATTAAAGAAGTGGAAATATCATGCAAGAACAATAATCAGATGATAAGTGGTAAATGTTGCATTAGTTCCACATTAGATTTTCCTCTTGTTTTTGTGTTATATTCCTTTACTCTCACCGCCAAAGATAAGCAGTAAAGAAAGAAGAACTGATGCTTTCCACTCCCATTGATTTATTTCACCTATGAAAAAAGAACAAGTGGCATTCTTCTTGGTCTCCAGGTTTGGGTTTGTTTTTTTTTAATTAAGTTATGTTATTATTAAAAATATTACCATTAATAATGGCATTTTTTTTTTACTATTGTGGTGCCCAAGGTCTGCAGAGATAGGAGCCATATTGGAATGATGTCCTATAAGCAGGGGACTAAATCCACTTCTAGTTGGTTCGGCAGCCCTTATTCTGCTATTTACAGGGAAAGGTAGATACTGTCTAGGGGAACAATTTTCAGTAATAAGTGTCACCTCCTTGAGCCCCAGCCAACTCAAGGGGCAATTTTGCTGTCAGGACAAGTCTGCATTTTCCAACTCTATAGCTACGCAATGATTTCTATGCATAGACTTTTATGCATAGACTTTCTATGCATAGTCAATAGGCTTCTCTGAAGATTTTGCTTCACTTAAGTGAAATACAGCAATCAGCTGTCAATACTGAAGCCGTGTATGAAAGACAGTCAATTTTCTTCCTATGTTCTGCCCTCTAACACTGGCTATAGCTCCAGTAGATTGCATTATTTGGTGAATTTAGTAAAGGGCAGTACATATGATGGGAGGCTTTGGGTAAGTTATATTGGCATCTGGCACTTGCTATGATGAGATGTAGAAGAATTGAAAGAAATCATAGTCTCATTGAAATCAGCAGTAACATTCACTGTACTCCAGTGAGGGCAGGATTTCAGGATGTGCGTTGGTAAGGACATGTCCCTGGCTTCTCTTAAATGATTCCACCTGCAGAAATTCTCTTATGTCCTGTGTGGAGAGAGTCTTAAACTTAATTTTGGTTTGTTATTGCTCAGTGGTCTGCTGAGATTTAAATCTAACAACCAGTATACATAATGACAAGGTCCCAAACTTCAAACATGATCAGAGCAGCGTCTTTGAAAAGTTAAAGGAAGGAAAAGTTTTGCTTCAAAAAATAGAGTGTCTAGGATGCTCAGTGGTACAAGTTGTTTTCCTGAGACAAGTTTCACAGTGTCACCAGTGTCAGAACCCAAACTTTGGCTTTTACTGCTGTAAAGAGCCCCACATTTTCTTCCATTTCTCTCGCTGAAGCCCCGTTTTCCACTTCCTCTGCCAGAATTTTCCTTGGTCCACTTGGCTGTTGTGAAGTCACATGTTTAAAACGATCTAAAGGCCTATTCTTCAGCAGGGTCTGGCTTTAGAGAGCACAGCTCTCGGGGCAGTTTGGGAATTACCTGTGTCTCCTCTCTGCTTTCCATAGCTGGCACTAGATGGTGCTGTGGCACTGGGCTTCGCTTCGGAAAACTCCACCGGTTTCAGCCTGCTGCTCTTTCCGAAGCATTCATCCAACACTAAAACGTCGATACAGTAAAAAGACCCTTTTCTAATCCGGAACATGAGCTTTTGTCAGTGCAGGGTCTGTTCCAAACCTGGACACTGTTCAACCCAATCCGCTTGTTTCCTTTTCTTACACAAATGGAGCTGCTGTTCCTGTATTTCCTTGATACATGTGGAGTATGCAACATGCATCAGAAACCTGAGGTTACTGGTAACCACAGTATCCCATTTATCTCTCTAATCTGTTCCTGTAATTCCCCATCTCTTTCCCTCCTCCTTACATGCTCCCGTTTCTTAACTTTCTTTTTCAAATGCTGTTTAAGAATATGATGAAAAACCCCTTTAAACCTGCTTTAAATAGGTCTGTTTAAAGCAATTTGCTGCATTTTTCAATTAAAAAATGGATTGGATAGTTCAAAAGAGAGAAATCAATATTCTCCACCACAGAAGACAATACAGGCAGGCTTTTCAGTACAGTGCAGCCAATGCCATACAAGGGCCGTGTAGAGAGATTTTTCAAGCATCTCCTAGTGTGCTGCCTAAGTGCTTTAGATTTGACTTGATATGCTTCTGCAATTCTTTTCCTGAGCCTGCTTGGAGCCAACTCTGATGACTGCATGAATGAGGGTAGAGGCCTTTATTTGCATCCCTTTTAGTCCCGGCCTCCTGCCATATGATTTCTGCTGGTTCGAAATACCAGGCTTTGCTGTTGTAGTGCGATGCTACTGTAGGAGAGATGTCGATTTGTGTTTGGCTTAAACCAGTGTGAGCATAGAGGCTTTCCTCATGCAGGTGGATGTGTCCCTGGATCCAGCTGATGAAGGAGGATGGGCAGATCTGGTGCCATTGTGAGACTTCTGCTGGGGGCGTGGCTGGACCTCTCACCATTGATAGCTGGCTCCTGGTCTGGCCATGAGGATGGGGCATGGGCCAGCCCAAGATCCTCCAGGAGACACCTGGAAGTAAGCAGTGGGCAGCGGTGGGGGAGGAAAGGACTGTCTGAGGTCTGTCAGGATCTCTCCAGTCTATATCTCAATAGACTACTGGAGTTATGAATAAAGTAAAGGATAATGATGCATAATGGAGACAGAGAAAACCATTCTCTCATCCCATTCAATCTGAGGATGAGGTTGAGCCTGGAAGAAGGGGCTGGAATAGCCAATGTACCTAGGAATCTAAACCTGTGGGTGACAAGCCCAATCTTTGGCTGTCTGTTTGGGTTTCTTCAAGGTTTTGCTTTTGTGTGTGTAATTCAAACTTGTCTGTATCTCCAGCAAACAAGCAAGCAGAATGAGACACAGGTCCCAAATGTAGAGTGTAAAGGGCTTGAATCTGTCTCTACTCCAGATCCAGAGGAAATATGAAAGCTCAGCAGGAGATGTGGAGGGTTCCTAGGCGAGATTCATGTCTCCAAATTTGCTTCCTCAGTCTTTCTTGAAATCTTAGCTCCATTTAGGGCGAATCTTTGCAAAACGTAGTGTAGGTGTCTGTTTAGGTCTAAAATATCATTTAACATGAGAGTATTTTCTCATTACTGCTGACTGAGGTTTCACACAGTGTTAGTTAAAATGGATGGAAAAGAGCCATTGAAATGGTCTCAGCACAGAAGTTTGGTAAAATGTATTGCAATGGGACCATTATATTAAAGAGGAGGAAAAAGATGGGAAATTTTCTGTGATAGAGACTGTGTGTGAGCTTGAGGTGCCCTCAGAATTACCCAGGCAAAATTCAGCTGAACTGGATATTTCAAAAGCTGAGACAGGAGAAAGAGCAGTACAGATTAGTCTCTCATTTGTGGGAAAATAGTTAAAATGACAACAAAGACAAGAAAACCTACATTTCAATTTCAATACATCTGTTTGAATTATGGCTATTTGGTACTTTTGAGAATAAATTGCATTTGAAATGGAATCTTTCTAATGACTTATCTTTCAGGCAGGTATTGTGCGCACCTTTTAAATGCATTTTACATGTTTGGAGGGGGGAAGCAAAAAGATGAATTATGAAAAAGTTAAGAGGAAAATAATTTCAGGAGGTAATGGATGAGCTCTGTCTGGAAGATTAATCAAGGCAGTTGCAAGAGAGTGCCAAAAGCATAACTGAAGTAGAACTAAATATCTGATTGTAATTAAAACTTTAGCCTTCTAATGGCTCCATGAAAGATATTTTAATAAACGTGAAATGCACTTTCTAAATGGCACGCTAACTTTTAATGACTTGGGTGTTTTGTTTGATTAGTAACCTGGACTGTTAAATTAAAGCCAACTGCAAATGCATGATAAAATATTGATGGTTTCAGGCAAATGAATTGGGGGAGTTATGCTTGACAGATTTTTGGTATCATTAAGGATTTTAACTGGTGGAAAATATATATTGCTGGTGCTTAAAGATAGTTAAAGAGTATCTCGTAATTTATATGCCCTAGTTTTAATTTTGCAGTAATAATGGGAAAAAAATCTGAATTATTCACAGATGATTGGTCAAGAGAGGTCACTTAATTTAAAAAGTGTTATTTTAATTACACCTGTTTCTCATTTCCGGCACAGAAAATTAAATATTTGGTGGTATTTGGTTATTTCTTCTCTTAGAGTGCCTGGAGCTTTCCTGAGGCTTCTGTGTGTTTTGTATGTGTGTTAAAGATGGAAGAGTGACATGGTAGAAAGAGTTTTATTGTTTCCAGCATAAGCAGCTTTATTGGAAGTTAATTAAATTAAAAAAACAAACATAATGGTGTCTGCAGGTTCAGAAAAAACACATGGGATTTCCAGAGGAAACAGGGATGATCCCAGAACTCAGACTCTTTTAAAGACAGATTTATTGTATTATCAATTTTCAGCAGACTTTCTAATATCTGCACATGACTGAAAAAGAGTGTCAGAGGATTATGGGGAAACCACTTGAAGTTTACCTGGCTCCTATTAGTTTGCATCAACTAAGAACAGGTTCTTACACCTAAGGTGTGCTCTGCTTTTATTGTAATGCCTTAGACTTCACACAGACTTTATTTCTACTGTACTGTACTCTATTCTTCATGCAAAGAATGGAGATCAAAATAAGGCACAGCACTCACAGCAGGGTTAATAGAGCAGTACTTCAGAGTAGTTATAATAGGTGAGATTTCACTGGAGAGGAAGAGAGTGTAGTATCTTTTGCATGCACGTGCCAGAGTGGCAACTGGAGTGAAATCACACTTCCACTGAACTCAGAGAATGACTTATCAGGGATTTTCATAGGACTAGGTTTCCTAAAGCTCTGCACCACCGTTACATCTTTCTGTTTTCTTCCCTCGTTCTGGCTTCTGCTCCCTGTGCCCAGGCAGCTGCTGGCTGTGCTTTGGATATTCCCATGGCATTGCTCCCCTCATCCTGAGAAACTTACAGGCTCTACAGCAGCACCTCTACCTCATTTTCTGCTTCTGGTTTCCCTCCCGTGGGCAGTGGCTAGCCTACAACAAAGCAGCAGGAGGTAACACAAGTCCTTGGATGGCTGAAAGTGGCCTAGGGTCAAGAAATTATTAAGGGAGGAGTTTGGTGAGACTTTGGCCAAAGCTACATGTGAGTACCTCAGTGGGGTCACGTGGAAGAGTAAGGGTTCCCTTGGCTTTCCAGGGTTTCCAGGACCAAATTCAGTCCCTGATTAGAGGGAAGCTGGGAACACAGCAGGTACTGAACCCTTCTGAGGATGCCTGAGGCAGAAGTTGGGAAGACATTCAAAGAGAAACAGTGTAAGCCAAGGCAAAAGTAGGCAGCTGCCATTTAAACCAGTATCTACAGTCATGAGAGTATTTGACATACCTTATAATGCCAACTGGAAGTAATGGGGAAATACCACAGCTGAAGGACTACTTAGGGGGAAGCTCCAGGGCTCAGACCTGTTTGAACCTACACATGAGAAGCAGGAACTTGCCACAAGTTTTAGGTAATGTCTATTGGCTGCATAGTCCTAAGTAGCAGGCTGTGTGGCTCACTAGATTGTGAATTGTTTTGCAGTCTTTTGGCCAATATAACTTATCCTGGGCAGAAAGGACTTCTGAGTTACTGAGAGAAAAAAAGTCATCATATACTCTGAAAGAAAGTCTTGGAGACACTGACTACTGTTTTGTGTCTGAAGACAATTAGTTACCTGATGCTGGTATCCATTGCTACTAGAGAAACCTTCAGACTGCAGAACTGTGATGGTAGTTCTTCTGAGTTTCACGTTATATTTCCCTTGCCTTGTTTTTGCATGCACATTAGAAATCACCCAATCTACCAGACATCTCCGGATAATATTATGCCTGTGAATAGTTCAACAGAGCCTTTCCAAAATTCAGTACCTTGGATTGCAGACTCTTCTGGACCATCTTCTCACTGAGTCATGTGCAATACTGAGCACACTACTGGTGCACAACCAATAAATTAAAAATCCCTGGAGACTCCCATTTGTCAGAGAAAAATGCATCCATGTTCAATAAAAGATTCTGTCACTCTATTGCTGTTTGCAGCTCTCTTGGATTTATATATTCAGCTGATGATGAGCCATTCGGTGTGATGGGTGTGATGTGTCTTTCCAGCTGGACAGAATGACCAAAAATGTTATTAAATTCCACCAGTCTGCTGATGGAAGACAAAATCTGTTCCCACACAATATCAGTAGTAGCAGCATAGGAGATAATGCAATATTTATTTATGTACAGGAAGCTGTAGATAAATTTTCCATATTGTGAGCCTTGTGGAATGCTGAACACTCATAAATGATGTACCAACTTTATCCTGGCAGAACTGGCAGATTTAAACATAATGATGTTCCTGACTGGCTCAGTTTTACTATCATCCAAATGGCTTGGTATATAAGTAAAAGCACATCTGAGTCAGTGAATGCCCATTTTTGAGTGTAGCCAGATGGATGTCTACTGTGCAGGCCCTTGTTTGATGTCCAAATTTGTCTCCCACACAGTCTCCGTATTAGCATGCTTGAAAGAAAACCTTGATTTAAGCTGGTTATGGAGGTTCCATGCTTGTGTTTACAAATCTTCTGACATTCAGCCAAAAAGCTGGCTTTATTTCTCACCAGGTGCAGAGAAACACATTTTTAAATTATTTCCCTAAAAGCCACAGACTAAGCGGGGAGTGGAGTTTCTGCCTGTTGGTTTCAGTGGGGGTGGTGTAGGCAGTGTGGCCTTCTCTTCTCATATTTCTTCCATTGGAGAGGTGGGTTTCTCTGGCTCTTCCATTTGAATAGCTCATCTGGATTTTTTTAAAACTACCCATGCAACTTTTTTGTTGCTAGGCATGTACCCCTCTCCTTCTCAAGGATGGTGGAGACCCTTAGAGCTAACTGGGAGGAAGATGAGCTGTTCCATGATCAAGCAAGGATATCAGAGCAAGCTTTGACTGAGGAACTTTTGACACCTTTCAAGCTAAGGGAAATGAAATTCACAGGTGGGATTGTTAAACTCAGTGTTTTTTTTCTAAAGTGCATTGTTGAGATGTTGGTAGGATTTAAAATCCATAATGTTGATCCTGAGTACTTCTTGCCCTGTTCTTTTAGCCTTATTTTTCTTCACAACAGCTACAGGATGGACAAGGGATCAGAGCCAGCCAGCACAGGTGTAGGAGGGGCAGGTCCTGTCTGACCAACCTGATCTCCTTTTATGATCAGGTGACCCGCCTGGTGGATGAGGGGAAGG
>JAWMRA010000041.1:39833205-39851838 GCA_035584735.1 Pseudotriccus pelzelni
TTCACCAGCCTCGTTGCTCTTCTCTGGACCTGCTCCAGCACCTCAATATCCTTCCTGAACTGAGGGGCCCAGAGCTGGACACAGCACTCCAGGTGTGACCTCACCAGCACTTAGTACAGGGGAAGGATCACTTCCCTGCTCCTGCTGACCACACTGTTCCTGGTACAGGCCAGGATGCCATTGGCCTTCTTGGCCACCTGGGCACACTGCTGGCTCGTGTTCAGCTTGCTGGCTCATGTTTCCACCTGTTCTAAATAGTTTAACTTCATACCTTTGTCTGATATGAGGACAGACAACACTATCATTCAATAAATCTTAAAGAAAATTAAAACGATATATATTTTATTTTTTTTTAGTTGCACTGACTGCAATAACGTTGTAACACACCCCACATAGCCCATGTCCCCACAAGGTCAGTGACTATCCAACTCTCTTCATTACAACTAGAGGAAAAAAAGAAAATCTCAGGTTTTCAAATGCACTGAGGCTCTTAATATTATCCTAAACAGTAGCTCATTCTTGAATACTGTAGTGAATTAGGGTATATCCTCTTAACATTCTTCTTACAATGATGTTACCTCATCTAAGTTAACTGTTCCCCATGCTCACTAGCAGTTGGTCAGCTATGTGTAGTTACTGGACAAATGCAGATGTTTCTGATGTCCTACCCAAAAGTTAAATGACTAGTGGGGGTGACAGTTGGTCAACACTTTGCTCTTTGGATCCCCTCTTCAAAAAACTCAAAGGAGCTAATGAATGTTACATCTACTTTTTTTTCGATCAAAACCCTATGGATTAAATGAGATATTTCTCATCTGCAGTTTTCATTGCCTTTGGAGCTTTACATTTCCTTTAAAATTTCCCTTTTATTCTGCTGCACGTTTAATCACATGCAGCTAAAATAACAAACCAGACTTGATTAATTTATTGTTGCCACACAAGAACTGGAAACAGCCTCTAGGCAATGTATTTTTATCTGTTATGGGTAATAAAACATTCATACAATGATGTATTGATTTAACCTCACACGTGTTATTGAGCAACCTTACGGTATGCAAAGTCCCTTCTCTGAGACACCATAGAGCACACTCTTAAGGTGTTACTCAGCAGTTTTAGCCACATTATTACCATAAAGATAAGTCAGAGTTCTGTGAATATCCATGCAAACTTTTAAAATCATGCCTTTATTTGGTCAGTTACTGCAAAAACTTCATCACTGAGATAACATTTTTAAAAAAAAAAAAGATTCTGACTTATTTTGATTTAAATGTTATGGTCTCATTTATGGGTTTACTGGAAAACTAATCTGGGAAAAAAACTATTCCTCCAGAACGGTAAGTTGTAGTGTTGAATGATAAGTTCTAGTTTGTCTTAAGTACTTCCTTCAGCAAGCAACATTTTCAGTTGCAATATATCTCATAATTGATTAACAGATTATAATACATAATCAATGCCTGTTCTCAATTCTACAGAAATTCTTTCCTTTTAGGTGCAACCCTCAAGGAGGGAAAAATCCAAGATACTATTCTGAGATGCTTGCAACTATTAATGTTTCAAAAAAGCAACCAATCTGAGATTTTCTGAAATTAAAACTAGTATTTCTTCCTGCTTATGTGATTTCTCGTTTGATTCTTACCTTTTTCAACAGTGAAAAGTAGCCACGTACTTTGACATGCAGTCATAATTTTCTGTACTAAATCTACTAGATAATTTTCACATTCCCTCTAACTTTATGCTCATTTCACCATAGTGAAACCTCATTTATTTAGATCTTTGCCCATAGCCTAAAGTTACCTAGACACTAAGATAAATGCTGTTACACAAAATCTCAGATAAGACTACCAAATTCATTAATATGAGCCTGTTAGCTTTAGATATTTCAAAATAGCACATCAGTGCATCTCTTTTTTCTCTATAATACACTTGGCTTTTAAGTATAAGTGCTTATGCTTATGTTGTTTAGATTGATTAAAAAGAAAAAAAAAGTTTCCCTCTGCCTGCAGAATCCAAAGTTCATTTGAAAGTGTTGGAGGAAGGGCACCCTCTTTCTCAGATTTTCTTTGGGAAAACTCAGTATGAAATGTCACAGAGATAGCTAACAACCTAAAAATCCAGAGTTCTTCCAAAACAAGGAACATGGTTAATGAAAGGAGAAACAGTGTTGTACCAATAAGTAAAAAATAATGCAGAATTTTACAATATCTTCAGTCTCTATTCTGGTTAAAAAAACCCCTATTGATACTTAAATCAACATGTCTTGCAAAGGGTGTCTGTAGCTTCAGTATTAGACAGGATTACATCCACATCTATGCATGCTAAAAAGCAGTGAAAAGTGAGGCTGAAAGAATATTTATTTTTTTGTGAATGGGCAAGGAGGAAAAAGGAATTATTTTAAATTCCTTCTGCCAGATATAACCATGAAAGAGAACTGCATAACAGCTACAGAAACAAATAGAAGTGGCTCACTGAAACAGAGAAGATAAGGTTCTCTGACCCAGGGTTCAGCACCTGAAGTCAGGGGAATGCTGAAGCAATGCAGAGTTCTGCCAACAACTTGTGAATGGCCTGTTGGAGACTAATTATAGCGATACTATCTGAGAGATGCGTGTGGATCATTCAACCCAACTATAAGGTGAAAGTGTAATGTATTTTGCTGGGTAGTTGTTCCCCAAGAGAACAATGGTGAGGTACAAATTAGAAAGTTGGGTAAAGAATGGACATGGAGAGAATCCTGACTTTTCTTCCATCATTGTGGATTTTTTTTATTTCCTCCTTATTTATTATTATTATTATTATTATTATTATTATTATTAGATTGCCTGCATGCAAATATGTAATACTTCTTGGATTATATATGGAGTATAATTTTGAAGGTGGATGATTTAGATCTTGTTGGTTCATTTTTTTTCCCACAGAATATCACAAAGTAATAAACATTTTTTTTTATTATTTATTTTTACATAGCTACAGCACAGGTACCTGTTGTTTAGTTATTTCATCTGTTCTTAATGATAAAGTAAATAGAAGGAAAGTGTCCTGTCTATTGATGTGGTTCCTACAGTTCCTGGAAGTTGATGTGCAGTGTGTGTGATACTTAAAAATATCAGTACCCAGAATTTTTTTCTTTAGAATTTAGAAAATATTTTTAGTTTCAGTCAATGACCCTGCTTGGCACAGAAATAAGAGTTTTCACTTTTTAAACTGCTTTACCTTGTTTGTAGTAGCATATAATTATTAAACTAGACTTTATTAAGGAGTAATTTTCAAAAAAAATAACCCACAGCAAGCAAAAAACCAGTAAATGCAGTATTCTATCAGCTCCTAAGAATATGTTTACTTATCCATGAAATATGAAATGGTATTCAGGGGAAGAAAAGTAATGTTGAGAATTTCTAGCTTGCTTACCTGACAGTCAATGGTCTGTAAGTTGGATCTACAGACTTTTCTGCAGCAAATAAAGTAGACAATATGAGCAAAGCAAAAACCTTGTTTCTGTACATCAGGGCTTATATAATAGACTTAATTTAGTTTGTAGGTCACATTAGCAGTGTACTATATTAGGAAGGATCTAATGGGAGTAAAATTCTATTGAAGATAAACCATTATTGATGTTAGTGCCTCAGTACCTTCTCCTTCTGAGGAACTCTCCTGCATGTGATAACCAAGAAAGTGATAGGACAGAGACTGACTTGTAGTAAAGATGGTCAATATGGAATTATGTGGCAGATAAGAGATACTAAAAAATCATAGTTTTCTCTATTCTGTTGGGAGATTTTGTCTGATTAAAGACAAGAAAGACAGACCTTCAAAATATGTTTCCTGTTTTTTAATGTTGGCAAATAAATGAAGGAATTGCATATGTAAAATATTATCCTTACCTCACCCAAAATCATTGAGTTATGAGGAATTCTTTCCTTTACCATCTCTCTGACCTGCTGCCTACACCTTGATCCTAAAAGAAAATAGCAACTCAATGGATCCCTTTGCCTAACAGTATGAGTTTAAATCTTTCTGGTGCCACCAGAGCTGAAAAGCACAGAAGACCCTTAATATATGGGAGAGGATGCAGGAAAAAATATAGAAAGCAACCTGAATTATTTAAGCCTAAATTCAGGAGATAAAATGTTCTTAGGACAAGATTTCATTGCTTCTGACCCCAGGTAATTCAGTTCAAAGGAATTATGTAATTTGTAGTTGTGGTTATTCCCTGTCACAAGTTATGATGGAGTATGCTTGAAAAATACTTTTTAGACTAAACTCTTTTCATCCATTCAACCACAGCAAAAATCAGTTCTGCCTTATTTTAAAAGACTCCATCCTCCACCACCTAATTTCTCTATAAAATGAGTCTTTTAATCTTCTCTCTTGCAAAATAGCTTGGGTTATTTATGAAACTTGAATACATCAAGGTGTCCATTGACAACTAACAGCTTTCTTGTGTCTGCACAGTTACAGTGCATTTGCACCACTGAGGTTGATGGAAGTTCAGTCAAATACATGTGTTTGAAAGCAGAGGAGAGTGTTCCAGACTTTAAATGTGAAAAACAGCAGAACATGTACAGTTTAGTCAAGAGTATGAGAAATAGAATAATTTCCCTCCTGTCCCCACTTGCTTGAGAATGTGCAGATGTAAACTATGTCAGAATGGGGGGACAAAAAGGTTGGGGAGAAGGTGGAATTAATAAGCATGTAGAATATTCACAGATAAATGGACATCCACCTTTTATGATTTTATCTTTAAAGAAAGGAAAGAGGCATTTATTTAAAATAGAGCTGAGAGAGTCCCTGGTGAGCAAACTTGTTTAAAAAAAAAGTATTGCAAAAGTCCTTCTTAGTTGGCACAGGCTTGCAAATCTTGAATTAAATGGATTGAAGTAAATGGAAATTTTTAAGCAAAGAGGAACAAATTAGTCCACCATCAGCAGCACTAATAAAACAGTTAATCAGATGAAAATAGTTAAGAAACCAGAATGGCTCAGTGGTGATTGCTTGTCTGTGACGGTTGAGATTACACTAGAGAAGGGAATAAAATAAGGATTTTAAGTTAAAGGTTTTTGGAAAGGAGAGGATTGCAGGCACCACCAAAAGGAAGCTCTTTTCCAAAAGAAATTTCATGTTTTTAGGCAAAACCACTGTTCTTTTGGAAGTAATATCTCCACCTTTGCTAATGGAAACCTGTAGTATTTATAGTCAATCCTTGTGTTAGTTTATGGGAGTACAGCTCTGTCATAGCCCACTTCCACACATACATTGCACGAAGTGGTCATTCTTTTCCTCTATGAAATCCTGAGGGAGTTTTGATCTCTCTGAGGCTTGCAGAAGATTATTCTGTACATTATGTCTCTTAATTCTTTCTTAATTTTCCTTTTCTCTTCAGCAAATTGCTGAATTGCTGAATTACTGAATTGGTTGCATGTTTCTTTATTTTCCCCCATTTAATAAAGTAAAAGTCCCTTCAGAGCTGTTTCAGGAGTGTTCAGTTGTGGCCATTCCTCTGATTTTGTTTATAGCATCTAGTGCTGTTAAGCGGTAAGTAAGCTATGCTGTAAGACCCCAGGTTTGAGCTATGATCTCAGTGAAGGGGTTTTATGTTAAAATATACAAGGCTCCAAAAATCTGCCTGCTGAATTTATTAAAAGGGCCTTCAGTTCTTTTATACCTTGAGAGAGTGCACGGGAGAAGATGCTGCACATGTTTCACAGGAGGTCAAATAACACACTTTAATGGCAAACTTTAGAAAATAAGGGAACTTGGCAAAACTTTAAAGGGCAACATTCAACCAAAATAAAGCATTTTACAAAGCAGTAACTTCACACACGCTAACCTATACAACTTAGCAAAATCCAGCCTATCCAGTTTACCCAAGCAGGTTTCAAGGGGCTAAGGTATGGAACACCATTTCACCGTCATGAAATTCAACCCGTCCCTTCCCCTACCCACACACACACTTGAGTTGGTCCAAGTCAATAGTTAATATAATAATCCAGTGTCTCACGTATGCAAAACCTGTCAAGGACAGAGGCAAGAGAGTTGTCAGTGTGTGTGGAATAACCAAAATTCTTTAGTGCCCAGCTCAGTCTAACTTCAGAACCAGACTCCTCAGTAAAAAATTAGCTGCAGATTACTGAAAAAAATTCAATCCATGATGTGGCTGGGCTAGAAAAAAAGTAGGATAAAATAAGGTGGGCTGCCTGACACAGTCAATTATACACAATCATGCTAACAGCTGTAATTCAGCTACCTACCTAGAGAGTGAATGCAACCGGAATTTGGATTGCATCTTCCCTTCTCCTTGTGCTGGAAAACATCAAGGCCACTTTTAAAGAGCCCTAAAGTCATGTGATATGCAAGGTATCACTGAGTTGGAAAAGAAGCCTAGGCAGGCTAAGCAGAGACGACTACATGCTTGATGACACATGACAGGTTAATAAACAGTTTTCCCCCTCAGATGTGTCCCAACAGAATCAATGGAAAATAATATAAGCAAGAAAAAGTTGAAACTAAATATTTGCTTTCTCTTCCACAGGGCTATTATGGAAGATTTGATGCCAGAAAAAGATAACTTCCTCATTTTTTCTTTATCAGACTACAACAGAGAGTTTGGAACTCTGCCCTTATTTTTCTCCTTTCACTTCCCACTGTGATTCCTCAGACCTTCTTAGAAACCCTTATTCATTCCTGATTGCTCTAGAGCTTCCAGTGTCTTCTCTTTTGAAATCAGCTTTCTCAGAGACTGAAAAGATGGTTTTCTGCAGTCAAGTCTGCCTCATCCCCTACTTTTGGATCTATTTTTCTGTATCAAGATTCTTTTGCCTTTAAACCTTATAATTTTAAAAAAATAATTAATATATCTTTGTCCACCGTGATCCCTGTACATATTTCTGGTAGGCTGCTTCCCAGCTCCATATCTTTCATTCAGATGTATTTACCATCTTATTGTCTTCAGTGGTATTTCTTAATTTCTTTCACTATCACTCTAACCATCATATATTCTTCATTAAAAATGTCACCTTTCTGCTCTGTATCTACATCATCTTACAGATACGTTTTTATCCCACTATAAGCAGTGTAATATTGCTCACCTAGATTACATGAAAGGGTTAGAGAAAGGAAGTCTTCAGTAATGACTTAAGTATGGAAAGGACTTCAACAAAGTACAGAAAAGTCTACTCATAGCAGAGTGCCCAGTTCACAGGTAGACATTAATGATGACTAGTTGCAATCAGAAACATCCCATTAGTGTTGAAATTCAAATCTAGATTATTATTTCCTCTAGTTATAAGAGGAAAGGTAGCTCTTCATGGGGACCACATTTGGTCTCATACAATGCAAAAATCTGGTTCTGACATTTCCAGTTGCAAAGCTGAACCAGATAAATTATATCTTGAAACCACTGTCACAGTGTAAAGAATCCAGTATATTGATCTTCATACCTCCACATGCTCTATGTGTTGTCATCGTGTCAACAGGTAATAAAAACTACAATGGTAATGCAGTACTGTCTATGCCATTTGGCTCTAAATGGATATATGTGCAAAAGGTTATTCTATTTTGATCATCATAAATTTGATTTTTGAATTCTGACTCTTAAGGCACATGGAGTAAATGTCACAGGTATTAATTTTTGTCATATTTTTTCTGACATATCTTCCAATTATTTTTGGATTAAAAATCAGAGATTTTTTTTTTAGTAACTAATATCTATTGAAGGAAATTATTAATATTTGTAATTGTAAATTGTGTTGAAATGAAATTTTACAAGAACTGGTACCAGAACAAGTTATTATAGACTACAAGAAACATTTTGCTTAAGGTGAAATCTGCATTTTATCCTTATTTCATTTCCTTAACTTCAAGCCAATTGCCTAGGCATTCACTTTTTCCAGGACAGCAGCTCTGGGTATGGTTCTGTCACATCAGTTTTTTATGTGCCACTAAGGTCCCACTTGCATGCCAGCAGAGGGGAACAAGTTCAAGACAGTTCTACAGTTATTTGTGACTGCAAAAATATTTTGCATATCAATAAGCCCATTGAAGCATAAAACTCCATGGTATACTTCAATTTTTTGCTGCTGTGATTTCAAAGATTGGTATCTCATATGGTTCATTCCATTCTGCAGTTGATTTTTTTTCTTTATTTTTCTTACAGTTTATGTCATAGTATCAAGTAGCTGGTACAGCAAGGTCAGATCCCGCAGCCCATCAGTGCTTCCTTGAGACCTAATTTGACTGTAGCAAATTGTCTTTTATCTAGAAAGCATTTTTCCTGGAGGTAAGAGATACAGGACAATAAATATAGCAACTTTCACACAATTTTTTTATCAGAAGGGAGAGAGCAATTAAATTTACCACCTCGCCATTGTTGTATGCAGGGCTTACTGAAGACTTGAGCCTTAGAAAGATGACTTCAAGGAGGGCAATGAATATAGTTCTACAAATATTTAGGGCGATTGTCCTCTCATCTGGAAAGACCCAATTTAGGGAAAAAGGCTTGTTAGAGGAGTAGAGCTAAGTAAATGAGAATTAATTAAAGAAAAAGAAATCGGAACAGATGTTTCTTTTTGAACAACTTTCCCTCATCTCTGCCACATGCTCTTTGGACTTTCTCTCCTAATTGTTCTTTTGTTTCTATACAGAGAGGTTATGCTCAAAAATTCTAAAGCTTGTTTGATTATGGTTTTTTTTAATACTATTTTTAAAAACTGTTAATGAAATCGAAAATTTTTGTTTAATCTCTTTGTAAACTACTTTATTGTCCTACTGAAGCCAGAAGGGTTTTTTGGATCCAAACCTACACCTGACATTGCTTCTTTCCTTCTGAGTTCCATATGAGGAGATGTTTAATTGTTAATTTTAAGCCATAATGATGATTCATAACAAGATGTTCCAGAAGTACAAAGGAACATGGCTTTCATGTCATAATCTCATCTTCAAATGATAACTTATCAGAAACTTGGAATTATGGTTATTGTTCCTGACTCACAAAGCAGCACTCTTCTATTCCTACTATGTTAGAGGTTCACAGGAAGCAGAGCATACATTACACAATTGCCTTGCCTGTTCAGATTTATGTTCAAGAATTTATAAACCCTCTGGCACAGCATTTCATTAGTTAAACAAAAGATATACCAAAGAACTAGTAGATATTACTCATAAAATCACTAATGTTAAAGATTCTGTGGAGTGTCAATTACCATCAACAATCAGGGATGTCCAACTGCTACAATGACAGAAGCAAAGGAAGATACTAAGTAGGTGTAATGTAGGTTTTTAGTATCTCTTGGGATGAGGGCCATTGAGTTCCTAGACAGTTACTAAAATTACTACTTTTGAAAGTTGTGGCACTTCAAGGAAGAATGTTCTATATTCTCTCCAAAATGCAGAAAGAAGGAAAAATAACATGCAGTCATGCTCGCCCCTCTGTTTTTGATCAAAATTCTATGTGAATTTCACATATATTTTATTTTGATGCTCTATTAGTTACTTATGGTGGTTCACCACAGAAATGGGTAATGATAGGATAGAAAGAATTTTTTTGTTAAGTGTGGTAGTGTTTGGTTTTAAGCTATGTTTATAATTTTAGACTTCTAACAGACTAAAATAAGAGAAAATAGAAAAGAAGATAAGCACACAAAAAACTTTCTAAAATTGATTTTATTATATAGAGTTGTTAAGGGTAATAGTTACCAAGCTCTGGCCTTGGAAATAAGCTTACAGATTACATATTAACAGTACAGTAGGAGAACTGTGCGCAATTCTGTTCTATAATCAGAAATGTAATTTAAAAGGGATTAAGACCAGTGTGATACTAACTCAATGCAAGGAAAGCAAGGAAAAGCAGGCCAAAGGAGAGCTCTTAACTATTAATTTAAAACCCACACAGCAAGTTTCCACTAATACAGAGTGCCTCAGCATATTCACATATTCACCATCAGGCAATAAAAAAACCCCTATGTAATATATAAATCTTTAGTAGGATCTGTCTTCCACTCACAAGGCGTTACTAAAAACCTGACCTCAACTTCCATTAAAGAAGCATTTCTACACCTGAGTATAATTAAGAGTGGAATATAAAGTTCCTTTTTTCTCCTATAAGCATTTTTAAGGAATAAATCTGACTGGTTTGGGGAACATGCATTTCAACATTTAAACTTATATTTTATAATCTATCATAATAGACAAAAATAAAAGTATTCAAAATGAAATCAAAATCATAATTTCTCATTTTATTTTTGTTCATGGAATGCATAGACTAGATGTGGAATATACTTCAAGGGGTTCATTCACCCTACTTCAAGACAGGTTTATCAAGACTTTAACCATTTGTGACAAGCCTGTACCTTCTGTAACTGCCATTAAATAAAGGCTTTTCTTGTATTTCTTAAAAGAAATGTCTTTTCAATGTTTGACTTCCGTTTGCTTCACTCCAGGGGATTTATTCCATAGTGAACTCTCAGCTAAAGCAAATGATGCTATTTATGAAGTAAGAAGTCATATAAAAATGACAAATTAACAACAATTAAAGGGGAATAATTAGTTCAGGCAACATTTGTAGCTATAAACATAGGGATTATAGTGTGAAATCGATACTCTGTAAATTATCTTAATCTCAAACCTGAAAATAACTCCTATTGAGGCAGAATGTCATAGGATTTGTTTTGGCTCCAGCAAAGATTTGAGATGTACTCTAGTTTGCTGCTAGGAAGAAAGACAACATGGAATTGAATTACCTCATTGTTTATAGTGATGAAGTTGATATCTATTTTTTAAAAATCTTTGATAATCAAGTTACTTAGATTTTCCAGACCTAGCTGATAGAGTGAAATTGGTTTTTCAGCACTCTGAAATACACCTAAATTCAGGAAGCTTTAGAAGATTTAAGATTAAACAAAATTAATATGATTAGAGGTGTTTGGTGCATTCTTTTTACCTTCTCTTCTATTGTTATAATTTTCTACGTGTTCACCATCTCTTTTACACAAAGTGGCTTTAGTGTTTTCTTAACATTTTAAGTGACCGACATACTCTCATAATGGGCCATAGGCTTTGCATAGCATACTAGATTTCAAGATTTTAGGAATAAACACAAATAATGATTATAAATTGTAAAGCCACCATATGACATCACATTTATCTACAGCAGCAAAGTATGTAAGTATGTCATTGTGGTTTGGCCCAATACCTAGTTAAGCAATTGGTAAATGTGTCTCTTGGAACTAGTTCTTGGCCTTGAATGCAGATTACTTAGTTCACAAAATTAAGATTTCCTGATGGGAAATTGGGGGATTTCAAACATGCTTTGCCACTTTAATGGCTATCAGCTTACACTCAGAGGAGATGCAGAAGTGTCCACTGTACAATGTACTGTGTATAATGCTAGTGAAGGGGTAACCTTTGGAAGGCCATATATACCTGTGGAAGTAGTAAATTTAAGCAAATCAGAAGGCCAAATTTATATGAACAGGAGATAAACAGTGAATGTTTTGGTGAATGCTTTACTCTTTAGCAAGTAAATAATTAGTTTTAGTAAAATTGATACTAAGGATTGCCATAATTTTAACTTTTGCCCCTGGATACTGCCATCAGATTTAAATGCACAGAATTCCAGAGTAGGATCCAAAGATTTGACAGTGCCCCTGGTATTACTTTTTTCTCTGAGACTTTTGGCAAATCACTTACCCATCCAAAGGCATGAAAAAAAATCTCCTTACCTACCTGTGCTATGAAATTTGAGGCAATGTATCCACTAAAATTTACTAGCATGGAAAAAGAATATAGTGCAATATAAATGGTGATTTACAAAGACCTTCAACAATACCGTCCTTTAAAGAGATATTATGAAACTCTTAATTTTTAGAAATTTTGTACTTTTACATTTTATAGATGGAGACATTGAAGACCATAAAAATTGCTTCAGAAGGATTAGTTTGTTATCTGTAAATATTTATTATTTCTCTTGCATCTTATGTAGTATAGTTGTCAAGCATTTATATAGTAGATGGGCATGGATTTCTGCTCCATAAAATGTGTTCCTATCCAAATGTATTTAATTGAATCTGTTAAAATCAGGGGGGGGTTCCATATGCTATATCTGCTGTAACAATATAAAAACTTCTATTCACCACCTTAATCCGTGATGGTATGAAATATAGTTTCCTAAAAAGTGTACAATGGGATATTTTGTTTCAGCATCTGTTATATGTCAGTGCAGAATTTCAAGGGTACAAGATTGTGCAATCTTTTCTTGCAGAAGACATCAGTCATGAAAAAGTGAGGCAGAGTTAAAGAGTTTGCCTTTCTTGGCTTGCGTTGCATCTAATTCAGGCACGCGTGACCTGTTGCCATCATTGTTGTACTTATGCCAGCTGGTTCTGATTATTAAGAGAAGCAGCTTTGTGTGCTGAAAATATAACAATAAACTATTGTCGTATGAATGGAACACTTTTGCATCTAAGCGATATAAATATCCACATAATTAAAAAAAGGTGACTCCAGCTTCACATGTCATAGAGAACAAATAATAGATCATCCAGCATCCTACAAGTGGAACTTGAATAGGGAGGGTACCCTTACCGGGATCAATGTGATTTTCTTCCCTTCTTTTGGAGGGGGACATGGGAGGGGTAGAAGTTTTGCACTTCTTACTCTTCTCAAGTGAGCTAATTCTGAGAGCAGATACCTTTGAACAGTTGAGGAAAATTTTTTGTTACACCATATGTTCTTACCCCGTCCTGATGTCAGATAGGTTGAGTTATATTTCCTATCTCCTCCTCACTGATTTTAAACCAGACACCATGAAAAACCTGGATTCCTAACAAATAATAAACTGTTTTAATGTTTCCATCAGGGAATAATAAAATCAAGTATGTATAAAAACATATCCTTTAGCATATGAAAGCATAGAAGCATGTGAACTTATACAATAACCAGTAGATACCTCATTTTGAATACATTCACATATTGACACAACAATGTATGCCAAATAAAACTCTCATGAAGCCTGAAACTCAGTAAGACAGTGTAATAAAATCTAGGATAGAACTTCCTGAAGTGGGGTCAAAATCATCATATTCTACTAGGAATTTCTGTGAAAGAGTAACACTTCTAGAAAAGATAACTAGGTATCTAAGGAAATAACTGAAGTAAAAAGAAACTTCATTTGGCATATGTCTATTTCTTATTGGTTTCATAGTGACTTTATCCATGCAAGACATAGGTATGGGTGTAAGCTTTCTGAACGTGAAAAGAAGGGGAAAATATGCAAAGATTTTGCAGTGTACTGAAATAACATTAAAAATCCATTTTGCAAAGTACATGTTCAGTTTCTCATATTTCTGTAGTATTTTCGGCCACACAGATTTCTTGGCTGTTTTTATAGAATTCATAACTGAAACAATGGTTTATTAAATATTTCAGAAAAGAAAAAATCTAATCTATTTTTAATGTGATATTGATAATTTATGTCAACATTACTGTAAAAACTGCAAAGAGATCCAGTATTAGCTCATAATTCTGATATCAGTTGTTTCCACATAGTGAATTAATCCTGTAAATTTATAGCCAAGATGAACACAACATAAGCCAGAAGAAGAAGTAAATGAAGGAAACTTAAAGCTCATTTGTGTATTCCCATGACTGTGGTATGTTCCCGTGGCTGGTAATTTCATCCAGAAGCAGGGGTCTGTATGATCAGAGTCACAGCAGACTGATGGTTCTTCTCTAACCTTTATTTGAGTTTTCTAGGCAAGAGTCCCAGAGCTCAGGGATTGAGCTAAAGTCCCTTAACCTGGGCTTCACTTTATACCTAGAGATACTTTAGGCTATTTTGAGCTTATCAGATTTCCGTGGCCAGGAGGAACCTGTTGATGACCCTGTTGGCCCTGGAGCCCACGTAGTTTCATCCACTGATCCTTATAACAGCCCAAGGATTTTATGTTTGAATTAGAGCATTTCAAAGACAGTAATGCTGATTGAGACTCAAAATGATATGGACTCATAGACAGAAGAGGAATCAAAGACTGAAAGATAGACAGCTATAATAGACCCTTTGGTAACCTGCCCCAGTAGATTGTTTAGTGGATCATTTCATCTCTGAACCTTTTAAGACAGAAAAACAATGTGTGACTGTTTTCTCACAGTAATTTGAATGTCCATGATAATACTGTGTTACCACTTTGGCCTACTTTATCCACAGATTATTAATTTCCATATTATTCTGCTCAGACTATCAGGCAGATAATTTTAAAGGAAGAATGCCACTAAGGGCCTCACATCACAGAGGCAAGAGGCAAGGAGACATAAAGACAGTTGCAGACAGTGTTTTGCATGGTGCAGCAGGTCACTCCTGTATTCTCAACCTGCCTGGCTTAAGTACAGTCCCAAGCAGCATCTGCATAAGTTTGTGTGGGATGACACACTGGATAATGCCTGTTGGAATTATAGTGCTTGTTAAACAAGGCAAAGTAAGAATAAAAAAGAGAAAAGAGAAAGAAAAAGATTAAAAGCAATGCAATAATTATCTCTGTCAAATCTAGGAAAACTTCCAGCATCAGAAACAGGAATCATTCCTCAGGTAAGACTTTTCCTCTTTTTCTCCCTTCTATTTTCCTGACACAGGATAAAGAATAAACTGACTATTTAGTATTACAGCAAATAACTACAGCACTTAGCTTTTGACTTCCTAACTTAGACTGCTAGTTGTAGCCCAGATTATTTTTTTCTCTGAAAGAAAGACAGAGCCTCATAGGGAAAAAAGTACTGAGAAAGGGCAGCACATGTTCTCACATTCCCTTTGCATGTGCATCACATGCACTGCATATGTAACACTCCTGATGCTGCCAATGAGAAGTTTAAAGAGGATTTGCAGTTTACTACATGTCACCTTTAGGACTCACATCTCAACCCCAGTGAGGTCAGTGAGAATTGTTCCACAGGATTTAATTCTGTCTCATTTTCATTTGATGAAGTCACTGAAGCTGCTTACCATGGATAAACCTAAACTACATACAGAACTTCTAAGATGGCTGTTGTTAGGTTGGTCACAAAAACAGATATGAAGGATTTATACCTGTATCTGCGATAGGAAGTATAGCCAGTGGGTTATTTGGAGTCCTGTTCAAAGGTCTTGCTTAAGTTCCTCAGCTGTTTTGTCATGATCAAGAAACAGCAGAAAAATTTGCTCTTAAGTGATCATGAAATTGCTCTTCTGAGTAATATATCAGGGTATTTGGCCAAGAAGTGAAAGTCTGAGTTTCTCAGTTCATATTCAGACTCTGATACTCAAGACTGCCTTGCCCCTAAGATTGCAGCTGGTGCAGTCCTCCTCTGCAGTGCACTAAAATGAGCAGGAGTAACAGAAGAGCAACTGAAGAAGGAACCCTTCCAGCTAAACCACTAATTGTACAATATGAGCTCCTACTTCCAAAATTGCTTCTGGTTTTTAATGAATGTTTATGCAGAGGAAGTAGTTCCAAGGAGTAGGAGCTGCAAACCTCAGATGTTCTCCCAGCTCCATTTGAGTGCAATGAGGGAGACCTTTTTCCATTTCCCCTACCCCCATCAGCATTTCGTTTCTTGCTCCGCACTGGCCACCCTTCGACCAGCAGCAGAAAGTGTTTACTCCCAACCCACACAAACCCAGAGTCCTCATAGCATGATGCTTGAGGACAGTCATGTGGAAATCTCTGGAAAATCTTCCTTATGTCACACTTACAGATCAATTCAATGCTGTTAACACTTACATCTCAGTGCACTGACTGTATCATAACCTTCAGAAGAATAAAGCTTGGAAAAATCCCTTTTCTGAGTGAGATAATGTCTTTAAATAGTCATCTAGGCACTTCTAGTAATCCTGTTTTAATTAAAGAAAAAATTAATTTATAAAGTCTTATACTCACTTCAGTGAAAGATTTTTATTGTCTTAAATTTCAGTATCTCTTAAAGACCCTGACTTAAAACTCTTCAGAATAAAATTAGAAAAAAGAAGCAGGAGCAGCTTTCCTCCAAGTACTTTCAAATAACACATAATCTATGGAAAGTTAGGGGAGTTGAATTTAACTGTGATTTTTGTCTTTTCTTCTTTTTTTTTTTTTTTCCTTTTCCTGATGTAAGGGCTTTTAAAAAGGATCATATGTCACACAATGAATATTATTAAAACATTTTCATCAAATAAGCTAAAAATTTAACTACAAAACATAGAGCCCTCAAACAACCACAGGCTTTGTAGTTTAAAAATATATGTTTTTAAAAAAGGGATTTTGCTCCATGCAGTATTTTTATAGTTACCCTAAACAAACAGTAAAAAAGCAAACTTATAGGACAGCTGGACACCCTGTATCCTCTATGAAAATTGTATCCTTTTATTGCATAGTGTTTTTATCATGTGATGTGAATGTGACACATGATATCTATCACAGACAAATTAAAGGCTCAGAGAAAAAATTTCCTTGTATCCTCTCAAGTTTATTTCCAGGAAGCGATTTTGAAGCCCATGGGATCGAACTAAGCAGAAAGACATAGCCAATTCAGCTCAACAGAAACATGAATGTGGTTTTAGCAATGTCTCATTGGTGTTAAGAGGGACTAGCAAGACTTGATTTGAGCCAGAGACCCCTAAAGTCATAGAAAGACTTGCATCAAATCTGATTTTCAGAGCAGGCCTGTGAGGGAGGAACCAAAGAGGAGACTATAATTATGCCAATAGATAAGATACAAAGGAAGTTTAGGTTAAATTGAGAGACAGCTTAAAAACATTTTAAGAAGGATTCCCATTAACTTAGAGAACTGATTAATTAAGGTCCACTGAAGCCAAGATATAATATTGAAAAGTAAAAGAACCCTAGACATTTATTAGGATTTAAGCAGTTCATTTTCTGCAATACATAATTAATTTTTTTCTTTCAGAACTAATCTCATAGTCTGAAGACTTTCTGTTACAGGCTTATGTTTAGTGGTGTGAGTATTGCAACTTGCATGACTTCAATGACTAGCCAAGAAGCAGCCTGTTTTCAGTTAAAACACATAATTAATGTTTCTGTCACTAAAAAAAAACAAACCTATGGAAACACAAATTTCTTAAAACATAGTTTTGTTAAGTAAAACCCTAAGGAGATAGTGATATTTAATTTCTGCTTCTCATTTCACACTTCTTTTGTTCTTGGTGGTGGTTTATTTCCAAAGGGAATGAAAAAAGAGAATAAGAATTTGAGGTAAAGAATCAAGTAATTTGTGAGGTAATTTGTGGTAAAGAATCAAGACAATGTGGAGAATGAAATGGACTTTTTGCCAGAATGTCACCTAAGACAGGACTGAGGTGAGACATTGTAGTAACTTTACAGGGATAAGCTCACTTAAATAAAACAAACAAATAAACATATGTTAAAATGCAAGACATAACTTTTAAAAGCTGACAGTTCTGACTGTAGAATATTGGAGTGTTAAAGATAGAAACATCTTTAAGAAAATTAAAATGTTAGAAGAAGGTCTTATGGAAAACAAAGTAAACATTGTAAATTGTTAAATGCAGGTATTTCCCCAGAGAGAACAGAGGCAAAGATGGAGCTGAGAATAAAAACAGCATCAGAGATCTTAACATGAGTAGCCAGTCAATTAGGTGAGCAGTGGTATTAAGTAAAAGCACTTCATGTGGTTTAGCCATTCCATGTGCTGTCACTGACAGCTTTAAAGGTGTGACAGAAGTATGGGCATGTTTATGTATAGTTGTATATTTACATTTGAAATCTCACATTGTGCTTATGTCTAATTCCTCTTCACAGAAAGCTGATGATAGTTAATGAATCTATAGAAATAAGAGTTAATTCAATAATGCATCCATTCACAAAGATTTCCCATGTATGTAGAGAGAAAAAAAAAAAGAAAAAGAAAGAGGAACCTGAACTGTAAGTTTTCATATAGAAATGAGCACATGAAAAGGGTTTGTTTCACAAGATTTCTTCTTTCTTTGTATTTTAAATGGATGGGTTTTTGAAATGACATAGCTGACTATTGTCTTTCAAGTTCTGCTGACACAGCTTGTTTTCTCAAGCTCTCTTGCCCAGAAAAAAGCTTCATTGTAAAAAAACCTTTTAGGCCTTTTCAAAACCCTCAAGATCTTGCCTATAATAATGTCATTCAAAAAATCTTAGGCCTGGCTGCCTGTTTCTTCGAAAAAGAAAAAAACCACCACTGTTGTTACTTTTTGCAAATCTGTTTAGGTAGAGACAATTGTCATAGGTGAAAGACAGTACATATTCTATGGGAACGCTGGGATTTTTACCTATCTGTAAAATGCCTGTTCTAGAGAGAATTATCCTGTTAATGTTTTGTGGGTTGTCATCATATCACTGTTTTCAGTAAACAAACATACCAAGGTAGATGCTACCCTGTCCCGGTTATGGGAGAGGGTAAAAAGCCGAGACCAGCTGGGGTCCTTTTCCTGAGTTGCAGCTCCACATGTTTAGTCCCAGAGGAACAAGACACAGATACAACGTGCAGGGTGAAGGTCAAAGCTGATCTGGTGTATTGGGTAACACGGTGAGTTTATAAGGGCAGAAGAGGGGAAGTCTGGGATAGGGGGACACCTGGACCTAGGATTGGTCAGGTAACACGACCCACAGGGGAAGAGGAAGGTGGTCC
>JAWMRA010000041.1:39852186-39933123 GCA_035584735.1 Pseudotriccus pelzelni
AGAAGATTCAAGAAGGATGTCTTTGGTTTCTTTCCACTCCCTGAATTCTTCTGCAGTCCTGAGCCTATCCCCAACACTACCCCATATGGTCTGTATTGATTTGATTGAAGAAGCCTGGTGTTAGTGCTTGAAGCTTGTGTCAAAGTTCAAAATTACAGACCACATATACATACTGAGCTTTTAGAATGCCTCAAACAACTGACTCAGAATTAATTTCATCATCACAGATGACAATTAAAGGTCAATATAACCCTCTTAAAGTGGAGACAAAAAGTACTTTGCAAGACATAAACAACTGTATTATGAATCATTGGACATAATTGGCAAGATTATGCCAATTTAGTTTTTTCCACCTGCTTAGAAAAATAAATATTCAAAAATAATAAAAAAGTAAAAACCCACAGAAGTTCTTTTTGAAGATAGTTTCAGAAATTGAAACTCAGTTTTTTCATTACCAAGTGTGAGCATATTTTTTGCTTAGTGTAGTCTTTCTTAACTGTAGACATTACCATTAATATTGAATGGAAATGAAAGCTGATATTTTTTGCTAAAGGTAAAATGTGCCAAAAGGTAACAAAATACAAATTTAAATCATACATTTAAATGTCATTAAAATTATTTGAAAATAATTTATTTTATTGAATACTTAATTTTCTATTACAGCTTCACAAACTTTTTCTTTTTATTTGTTTTTTCCTCCTGAGAACAGTGCAGCAGAATCTAGTATACCAATTGCTATATTGGAAATTTTTTAGTGAAAAATAAATATCTTGGACTTTATTATGGATAGCCATAACTTATCCTTGTAGAAATGTTCTGTCCTGTGCGAAAAAGAAAAAGACACAAAATGCTAAAAGCAAACACTGATTTCTCTGCATGAAGTCACAGAAAGACTGGGAAGTGGGACAAAAAAAAGTTCCATGGAACAAAATGATTGTATGTAATTTTCTATAGCTGTAATAATTATAGCTACGTTAATAAAGAAATAAAACCAGAAAAACTCCTAGCAAAGCCTCACACATGCATTTATAAAAATGCAAATACATGAATCAATTTTGAAAATTCTTATGACATAAATAAAGAGCCTTGTTTTCATTTGCTCATTTGGGACCTCCTTTTCTTTTTTCAGCTATGTGTATTTTTTGATTTGTTGGAATGTGTCCTGGATAACAACTCTTTCAGAAGTATAAATTGACAAATTTTGGCATAGTTATTTTTCCTGGCAGGATTCTCCAATAATTAAACAGAAACAAAGAAGTTTCTCTGTGTGATGGTAGGTCTTGATAACAATATTGGCAAATGTGTGTCAAAGGAAAGAACATGTCATCCTGGATCTGTTCTGATATACCAAATGATTTCTAGAAGCTGGTTTTAAGTCTCTGTTATTTTTGCAGTTAAGTAGAGGTGCCATGGAAAAAAAAAAGTCAAGTCCCTCAGGCCAAAAGCAGAACAACTATACAATGCCTGTCCTGTTTGTGAACTCTGGTAAAGTCCAATTAAGCCTTCAAGCAATAGCTTGTATGTTTCCCCAGATGTATAGGACTTCATTGTATATCTGAAGTTTTCTTTATTTTTCTCTTTCCTTTCTCTCTTATTGCCTGCTAAAATAATTAGGTCTTGTGAGACAGAGTAGGAATTTCATACTTTCCTTTGTCAATCTTGATTGCATTTTCATATAGTAGAAACACATTATAGTCCCATCTCAGAAGTTATACTGGAACACTTCTATTCCTAAAGATAATGTAACATATCAAACACCTGGTTGCACTTGGGTCAATATCTGGGGAATGAACAGATCGAGAACAGCCCTGCCAAGAAGGACTTGGGGGTGCTGGTAGATGAGAAGCTGGACATGACTCAGCAATGTGCACTTGCAGCCCAGAAACCTGTTCGTGTCCTGGGCTGCATCAGAAGCAGCGAGGCCAGCAGGGCGAGGGAGGGGATTCTGTCCCTCTGCTCTGCTCTGGTGAGACCACACCTGGAGTGCTGCATCCAGCTCTGGGGTCCTCAGCACAAGAAGGACATCGAGTGTTGGAGAGAGACCACAGGAGGACCAGCAAGATGATTAGGGGGGTGGAGCACCTCTCCTATGAGGAAAGGCTGAGAGAATTGTGATTGTTCAGTTTAGAGAAGAGGCAGATTTGGGGTGATCTAATTGTGACCTTCCAGCACCTGAAGAGAACGTACAAGAAAGAGGGAGAGAGTATTTATAAGGGCACGTAGTGACAGGACAAGGTGGAATGGCTTCAAACTGAAAGAGAGTAGGTTTAGACTAGATATCAGGAAGAAATTCTTTGCTGTGAGTATGGTGAGGCACTGGAACAGGTTGCCTAGAGAATGTGGATGCCCCATCCCAGGCAGTGTTTAAGCCCAGGTTGGATGGCGGTCTGAGCAACCTGGTCTAGTGGAAGGGTTCTCTACCCACAGCAGAAGGATGGAACCAGATGATCTTCCAACCCTAGCCATTCTATGATTCTGTGAAACATAAGTAGAATTATCACCTTGAACTCTGAGCAAGGTGGGTTCTTCAGGTTAGGTGAGAACATAACCTGCAGGTTTTATCTAGTCTTTGGTAGAAAAAAAGGTATTAAGAAAAGCCTGAGTACGACAAGAGACGTATAAATTTGATGACTGAAACTTTTCTTTTAGAATTGAGAATGAGTCAGTGCTGAACATTTTTCTTAGAATGCTACAAAGAATGTAGTGTGCCAACTCGGGTTAACTTAACTTTTATTAAGGAAGAGAATTGACCATATACTCCAGATAACAAACTTTTAGGGAAGATACGAAAACTAGTATTTTGGAGCACATAAACCTTAAAGTGTAGTAAAATATATTCAGCAGTAGTCTAGAATATATAAACACCACTGGGGTTTTGGGGGTTTTTTTTGTTTGTTTTATTGGCTTTTTGAGGGATTTTTTTTTCTACCCAATTTTGCTTTCTGGTAGTATTTGAATGTTTAGCTTGCTACATCCCATATGTGCTTCTATTACTAACCCATTGCATCTTCCTCCCTCAAATATCCCCAGTTTTCATGCCTTGAACCAGTATGTGTAACTTTTTCCCTTAGCTTCATGCTGTTAAAAAAATCATTCTGGTTTTTTGGTTGGAGTTTGGGGTTTTTTGCATCTTGGTTTTTTGGTGGGTTTTTGTGTGTTTGTTTGTTTTTTCCTGAGGACCTTTTATTACTTTAAGCACTTGGAACTGAAAAAAATGAAAACAGTAATTATGCTGCAGGCCATAAGCACCATGAACTCTCCAGAATAAGCAGGGTTGGACAATGTGTAGCACGTAGCCTGCCAAACAGAAGCCACAGATCACATTTTTTTGAGTACTAAATGTAGCATAAATTGTCCCTTTTCCTTCAAATAACTCCGATGAGAACAGAGGATGACCCAAAAAATCTTGGACATCTATAGTGGAAACTGGTTCAAGTATAAAATGGCTAAATTTGGATGTATGTATAAGGACTGTATATCCAAAAATCCTTTTGCATTTGGAAGTACACAGACAGATACAGTGAGGGTTATGCATCTGTCAAGTTGATAAGTATTTACTTTTTTTTTAGCCAGTTTGCTGTGAATCCAACTGATTGCTTTTAAACACCTAAGTTTAATGAGATGAACTGCAGCCGAACAACTTCTTTTTCATATGGACAAGAGTACTGGGCAAGAAATAATATATTGCTTTCCACATTAGTCTCAGTAGCCAGTGCCAGTAAATTTTAGACATTCCAGCGATGATCAATACAAGAAGCTTGAAAGCAGTGTACAGTTCACAAACTACAGAAAACAAACCAAAGTACTTCATCATACGTACTCATATAGGTAAATAATTCCTATGCCCAATTGCCCCTTGTATTTCCAAACAAAATCTCAGGAGCATTTCTCTCGACTTCAAAATTTCACATTTTGTGCAAATATTCAGTTGGCTATGAAATGAGAAATCCATCTCATTCTGTATAAATATTTGGAAACCAAACCTGGATTTTGTTGAAATAAATGACAGAGGACTAAAAGCTTCAGCAATCTACTGGAATAATTTTACAGATGATGGAAATTCTGTTTTCACTGTCAGATTCTTTCTAATTCACTTTAAGATAGAACAGATTTATAACTAAAATGAAGAATGGATAGAGCTGAATGAAGCCTGTATTTATGGTATTAATTCTAATGGCATTGATAAAAAAAAATCCCCTTTCTTTCACAGTCTGTCTCACAAGTGAAAGAAGTCAGTTGTTCTTTAATGCATTTTTTTTTAAATTTTTATAACATACCTTAAATATTTGTGTCATGCTTCAGCCATTTCATAAGTAGTTTCAGTCCTTTTCTACCATAATAATATTCTGTCACTTCTATAGAAAAAGCAAATATAACACAATAGAACTGGAATCAAGCCAAACTGTTTTTAAACCAATGGCAATGGCAAAACACTGTGTGGAATATTCTATAGCCATCAAAACGCCGTATTAAACATTAAGGTAAAAACAGCTTGATTAACTTTTTTGTCATGTCTGTCGTATACTTTCCTGGAGACTTAATACAACTCTGTACATCAGCTGAACTGTTTTCCAGTATTGCGTATTTTATTTTTAGACTTCCATTTAATAATTGTGAATGATAAATATTATCTGTTAGAAAGCACTAATGGGTTTTTTCATTAAGTGGAGAAATGCTACAAAATTAGTAATTACATTGTTACTCTGTTCTCTGTTTTCTGTGTGTATTATTTAATGTCTCTTTTGAGAACAAAGATTTTAAAATGTTCCAGAGATCCCTTTGGATTTTTGGAGATTTTTGGAGCCAAAAGCAGCAGATACAGAAGTACTCAGCAGGTTCTGACAGACACCAAGCTGAACATTAGCCAGCAGTGTGACCTTGCACCAAAGAGGTCCAGTGGCATCCTGGACTAAGTATTGTCAGTAATTTGCAGGAGGGGATCCTTCCCTTCTACTCAGCTCTGGTGAGGCAACACTTAGAGTGCTGTGTCCAGTTCTGAGGTCCTTGTTTTAAGAGAGGCAGGGACATAGTGGAGAGAGTCCAATGAAAGATCGTAAAAATGACTGAAGAGTGGAACATACCTTCTGTGAGGAAAGGCACAGGACTGATTACTCCAGAGAGAAGGAATCTCAGAAGGGACCTCAATAGCTGAAGGGAGGGTGCAAAGAATATGAAGCCAGGCTCCATGAACCCTGTTTTTTTCATGTACAGCAAAACTTTGCCTAACATAATAACTTACTTTCTCCCCATTCCATTTTAACAAAACTTCTATGGACATACACTTTTCTGCCCATCCAATAAGAAACTGGTTTATCTCTTTTATAGGTCCCTCTAAGTACTGGAAGGTGCTATTAAGTCTCGCCAAACCCTCCTCTTCTCCAGGCTGAACAACCCCAGTTATCTTAGCTTGTCCTCATAGGAGAGGTGCTTCTGATCATCTTTGTTTTCCTCCGCTCTACTCATTCCAACAGGTCCATGTCCTTCTTATATTTGGGGCCCCAGCACCAGAGGTAGTATTCCAGGTGGAGGCTCATGTAAGTGGAGTAGTGGATCAAATGAGACATGAGATCAACTCTTATGTCTATTGTCAAGAAATATTTTTTTCTCCTATCACTTTGAGCAGCAAAATGAAGCAGGACTTGGCACCCCGAGGATGCAAGGTATATAAATAAATATTGTTCAGTTTATTTATGCCATTGTTTCCACACTTCTGTATACTTAAATCTTATTTTTTTCCTTGCTGACTGGTTATGGCATCTATATCCTCTAAAAGAGTGTGCTATTTGTAAAGAAACTTTTTCATTATTAAAAATTAAATATTTGTTTTGTGTCCTTCCTTCCTATACAGGGTTTCAAGAGTGTGATTTGTTCAGGCTGTGTAATGAGGTGTAAAGTATTATTATAAAAAAAAGCTTAAGTGAGTCTAAAATACTTTTCCTAATCTGTTCACATTGTTTCTCTTGTCCATGCACAAACCTTAAAAAAGAACCCATATTTATGTATTTTTGATGAATTTTAATGCATTTGTGAAAGAAGCATGTAAATAAACTAAGGAGAAACAAACTTCTCTTTCATGTCTGCTATGATTTTACTTCCTTTCCGTAAGCGTTACTGTAACTGGGAGAGCTGGGGAAGTGCAATGAATTAATTGGATTAATTTAGCATGGTTTTTCTTCAGTTTTCTTAATGTCTCACATAGTTTTAATTTATGTAATTCTGCATTTAAATGTTTCTTAATTTTCTTTGATGATTGTAAGCACAATTTGCTTGCGCAGCATATTAGCACTGTGTTAATAAGACTTCACAAACTTTGCACTGGAGCCCTTGCAGAGCACAGGATTTAACCTGCCTACAACCTACTGTGCCCCAATATGTAGCCCTCCCAGAACAGTGAGTTCCAAAGCCATGTTTATGAGAAACCAGTTATCTGAGGTGGACTTACTTCAGCATCCAATAAGAACCAGAAAAACACTGGCTCTCCTTGAAGAAGAGATCATACTTTTCAAGTGCAGACCAAAAATTGAAAAAAATTGAGGTTTGGTTGTTTACATAATCTCTAAAGCATTTGCAGATCTGCAGTACAGCCAGTCACAAAATGATCAGATATGTATAAATCTGAAAAAAGCAACCTATCATCTCAAATTAAATATTAGCTCTACTTACCAGTCTTCCTCTCAGGTTGAGAGGCCACAGAAATTAACGCGTTTCAGAAAAGATGTACGAATGTACATTAACAAAATCTGAGAATTTAAATAAAAATCTAAAAGAGTTTGATTTATTATATTGATGACCTCAAATAAAGAGTCACTTTGAGCAAGATCCTAGGGCTTAAACAATATGCCCTAAATGTCTGCCAAGTCTCAGGCAAATTAAATGTCCTGGAGTAAAGTAGAGAAATGTTGTTTCTGAGACCTCTTAGGGCATATTTGCTCCTCTCTCTGAAAGATACCAGATGATACAATAGGTAATCATCTGTAAAAGATCTATTTTCCCTAAAATTACTACATTTCGACAACAAAATAAGATAAAAGACCAAAGTTTACCTGGGTAGGAGAGTAAAAGCTATAAGAATAGGAGAAGCAGGTGCTGATACTTCATTATATGAATCCCCAAACCTATCTATGCTGTGTAACTCTCTTGTCCTTAAAGCCTTGTAAATTTAAAATAAAACCCCAAAAATATAAAAGAACAACAGAGTAAAATTTTTAACTGCAAGTACACTCTCACAAAAAACTGCCAGGAAACTATTAGTTATATATTATTAAGCAATTGCTCCACTGAAGGAAAAAAAAAAGCCTTCTCTCTTAGAACCTGGGGTCAGACCAGGTAGCGATTTAAAAGTCATTAAGGAATATAAAAATACTTCTATGAACTAGTGTTTAGCAATAGGTCATCACTTAACGAACATGATTTTTTTTTTTTAATTACTTTTTTCTTGTGTTGACTTCACAGTGGCAAGCCTTAACTGAAAATGAATGTTTTAAATGAGGATTAGGGTTTTGAAATCAACAGTGAAAGTACAGTTTCAGTCCTCGTATTCTGATACAAGGTTGAATTCATTAATGCTTGTCATAACTTTAAAATAAGTATTCCTTATTAAGAATCCCTTTTCACTGGATGCTATTTTGATTGTTAGAAAAAAAATAATTTCTTCTCATGTTTTATAGTTCAAGGAATATCCAGTGTAGTGTCTAGAAATAAGATGTCCTTCAAGCTTCTAAAACAAAATTTTCTGGCTTGCTTATCCCCTTAGGGTGAAATAAATCCTCAGAAATGCATTCTGTGATTATCAGTAGCTCACATATTGCAAGCTGTTAAAGGCACCCCATGAGGTGCCATGGTGCTATTTATTATTCAGGTATGTTTTTCTACTGTTGTGTTTGATCATGTTTACCCTACATTACTTTATTGTCATACTTACAGTGTAATTCTAGATTGTTGCCCTAATCCACTCCACCTTCTAGCCACAGCAGAAAAAATTCAACCCCAGAAGAACCCACAAAGTTCTAACGTGAATGAAAAATTGCAATGTGATGCAATACCTAAGGATATTAGAAAAGATTCTACTATGTATTATTTCTCTTACTCTTTAAACAGTTTTGTTTTCAAACATCTTTTTCATATTACTCTAATCAATATTTTTGCTAAACTTTTCAACTTTTCCAAGCACCTTTCTTTTTTTTTTTTTAATAAATAAACAACTGACTCCAGAATAAAGCATTTTGCACTTCACACATAAGTTTTCTACACAGTTAATGCAAACAGAATTTTTAATTAAACATATAAATGTTTCATCTTGATGAATAAAACCTTATTGTGAATACCTTAAGGGTGTGTACAATGCACAGGTTTCATTTACATGAGTCATAAAAAGCGGGCAGAAACTTTTATGAAAATGTGATTTAAGTTGACCATTCTGTCTGAACAAAGAAATCCCTTGTGCCTTAAAATTTTTTTTCTGTGAATCACAGGAAACATGACTCCTGCAATCTCCAAACAATTGTAAGCAAGGGGAAGATAGGAAACCTCATCTGCCAGGGGTAAAACTGGTGAGCTCCCGTCCATGGGAGATCACATATTTTGAAAGTGATCTTGTTCTAAGACAACACATTAAATGTAGCTTTTTTCTTTTTTTGCCTTCCTGCCAATTAAATGGTGACAATCTTATAGTGGTCTTATTTTGTACAATGACAAAGACCTCCTGTGGAAAAATAACCTCACAAGTTCTGATTGGATGCGCTCAAGCATTTAAATTGTGTTAACTCTTTTTCACAGCAGAGCATATGCATAACCTAATGTTTCTGTGTTAAGAGAGACTGCTGAGAACAGTGAATATGAGTTCCTATAATCCCCAGTTATATGCTCTGAAATTCAAATTATAGTAGTTCAAGGGTTTTTTTCCTTTGTTTTGTGGTTTGGCGTTTTTTCCTATTGGAGGTCCCTTGAATAATTCCAAAAAGTTAGCTTATAAGCTGTCAGTTTTACAGCATTAAAACTTAAGTTTATATCCCAGCTCTTATTGTTTTCTTATGTTGAGTAAAGGGGAGAGGCCACAATCTACCAGTCTTTGATTCCCAGTTGTGCCTTTGGAACATCTCATTGCAAGTTGAATAGCTGCTTCTGCAGTGCCATTGGAAATAAATGTGGATTTGCACCTAAAATACGGTATCTGATGCACTGCTGTGCAATGGAGAATAGAGACAAAAGGCAGACTGTGAGTTTTTAAAGCAATTCACTATCTTTTGTGTGTCTTGTGAAGATACTAAAATAAATGAAACTATTTGCACACAAACACAGTGCAGACGCATGTGTTTAATGTAAAAGAATTAGACCAGGCTATGTATTAACTTGTTAAACTCAACAATCTGCAGATGCATTTGAGTTTACAGCTCTGTACCTAACCAGCCTCACAAGTAAGTACTTAGAGCTTCAGGTTTAGGGTTTTAAACAACCATTTTAAAGTAATGCACTTTTCATCACTATTTGTTAGGGAAAAAATTTGAAAATACAAGGAATTGTGGGCTAAGCAAGATTAAAACCTAAATTCAGTTTCAGTATATTAGAAACAATATAATCCACAGTTTAATATGCCTAAGCACAAGAGAAAATATCAGTATACTTTTAAAAATTTTTCATAACATGTTTAGAAAATTATATGTTAAAATTCTAACTATTTTCATTTTTGTCTAAAATGTAACAATCTGAAGAGAAAACTTCATGAATCAAAAGATTTTCAGATATTCCAGTTTTTTTGTATACTGTGCCCATGGTCCCAAGGAATAAAAAGAAATGCTTAAAGATAAATTTTAAACACATCATTTTAATATGCCCTTATGCACAAAAAGGTTTAGAAAGTTCTATGCAGCATTTCAAACATTAAATCTGACAGCTCCTTTAACCCCTTTGCATGACGTTGTTCTTTGATACTTTCTTTACTGTAATCAATCATATATACGTCTTTTTTAGGTGAAACAGTAAAAAAAAAAAAAAAAAAAAAAAAAAACCACCAAAAAGCAATATACGAAAGTAGTTAGTGATGTCATTTTAAGTATACTGGGAAGATAAAATTGACTGGTGAAGCCTAAGACACAGAAGCACTTGAAGATACCGGTAATGTTGTGGATGGGAACCCTACTGTTGTTTATGAGAAGGAACAGAACATCTTGATATCTTGATCCAGTGGTCCAGGATATAACAAAGATATCTATCCTCTTTTCTGATCTACACACTGGCTTTCCATGGAATGTGAAATCAAAGTCTTTATCTCTATGACCCCCATGGCAACCTAAAATAACTTTAAAAGTCTTAGAAGCAAAAAACACAGTAGGTGATTTGATTTCTGTGGAAAATTGAAGCCTATGCTAGGTATCATGGTCACCAGTGGTAGACAACATCTGTTACAGGTTTAACTAAATGCAAAATAAATATTCCATTCCCTCATCCTCCCCTCTGTTCTTAACACTGTCACACCCAGCCAACACACACACGTACACACACACACACAAAAGCACACACAGAGCCTCTCCACAGAACATCTCCTGCCGCCTGCATTAAGAGCAAAACACATTTCTCCATCATTATTAAAACATAAAATTCAGCAACATGCATTCTTACATATAACAGTGATGTTTGTATGGACATACACATGTAAACATAACCGTGTATAAACACTGTTCATCCTTCTCTCTCTTGGGACAGAAAAAACAATATGTGACATACACTAAGAGTGTAGCTTAATATGATCTTTCAAGATGCCAATGAACACTATAAGAAAACCAATATGAAAGAATGAAAAAGAGAATCCGCTTTTTTGAAAACTCCTGGAAACTAACCAAATAAAAATGGTAGGTCCATAAACACTGTCAAATTGTACACCACATAGCTGTAAAACCTAAGAAAGCTCCTTTCAATTTTTAAATGTTACCAAAGGAGCAACTATTACAGACAATTTACATTGCTGGATTGTGAGTGAAGTAATGTGCTGGCATTTCTTCTGGAAGATAAAGTGCTGCACCTTTACAGGTTTTCTAATAACTCAACTGGCTGAACTTCAAACAAATAGTAAATAGGAATTTTTGCGTGAATCCTACACAGCCATGGTTTAAAAATGCTGAGAGAATTACCAGCTGGATGAAAAGAGATGAAAGTCAAAATAGTACTGCAAATTCTACCCACTAAAATTTATGTAAGAAAGTACATTTTAAGACATTGAAAAGGAAAGAATGACTGACAGATAGCTTGTTTAAAACAAACAAACGAACACCCCCATGTGTGCCCACTGGACTTCAGAAGAGAGGACAGAGAGAGGTATGAACACTAATTCAAATAATTTAAATCTGAAAAAAATGGAGGTGAAAGAAGGGATCACTGAAAAAAAATATTGAAATTACATAATGCACGCTAAATTAAGCAATGATCAGATAACCAAATAAAATGCACTTAAATGATCATTACTTATTTATACAATGCCTAGAAGTATATGATTAATAAAACACCTACAGGAACTTTCTTTTTTCTGCTGCACCATTTCTGATATAACGAATCACCAAAGATGTATTTCTAAAATATGTAAGAGAATGTCTTCCTTGCTATACAGACTATATCATTAATATTTCCTATTTTACTATAGGAAGTGCCATGACATTTCTGCCAAGATATTTTTTGGATTATTATATAGTATAATTCTGTATGTTTTAACAAATTTGTCCATTTGAAATTAGACAACTGAATACACCATATCTTGTGTGTCATTCAGAAAATACAGTGTAATTTAGAGGTAGGAGAAAAAAATTAAACTCAAAAATACATTTCCATTATTAACTTTACTGCCAGAAATGTGGCAAAATAATACATCAAGAGAGAAAAAATATCTATTTCTAACTTGCAGTATCAAGATAGGGAGGAATTATTTAAGTAAACCAAAATTAAAAAGATGTGGAGTTTCACAAAATTGTAATGACTAATCATCCTACCTATTTCCTTTGTAAGAAATTTTCATTTCAAAGAAGAAAAGATTACTTTATCACTTAAGAAAAATGGAAACCTACATGATGGAAGTTAAAAACTCAAACTGTGTTAGTGGCAAGTCAGACAAAAAAGCCTCAGAGGTGCTTAGCATCCATGCTAAATCATTTTTCTAACCACTGTGGTCTTCAGAATGACCTGTTTACAGAATTTCCTTTGTAGCCTTTTCTTGAGGGCTTTTTATATTTCCAAGAAAACTAGGGTTATCTTTTTATTCAAAGCAGTTAAAGTAGGACAAGGTGCCATAACCATTCTTTGCTCAAGTGTTAACTGATGTCAGCTCAGTGCCTCTATAAACTACAGAGTACATCAGTCAGAGGATGTAGAAAACTAAACAATAATTTTTCTAATCTTGTATTTTTTTTTGTAAAATACTGAATGACTAAGATGCTTCTAAAGGTTATATGTGTCTTCAAACCACAGTTAAGTCTTCTGGGAACATGTGTGCTCTCTCTCATTTGAGGTTCATGCCACTCCCGTTTTAAGTAATAAAAGAGTTTAGTACACTGTAATGAAGCGACAGAATAATCATGGTAGTTCAGACTACTGGAAAAAACCTGTTACACTGAGCTCATTTGCTTAACTCTTTCTTAGCATATGCTGTTCTGAAGATCTACCCAGGGGAAACAACAAAATTAACTTTACCACAACTTTTTCTGTCACTGATTCCCCCATTTTACCACATAACAATTTTCTTAACAGCTTAATATGCCCTAATGTATTTTTATTCTCCCACATCTAATATGAATTTTTCTCAACTTTCTTCTTGTTTCCAAAAGGTATTGTAGTTTTCTATTATAACAGTTTAAACAAGAATATTATTTTAGCAAGAAAGCACCTTAGTAGTATAAATCAAAGTGACTGGGAAATTTGACTCAAAGTGGCTGGGAAACTGGATTCCCTAAGCAGGAAAAGAGCACAAAGTACATCAGAACTCCAAAGACAATCTTCTGAAACACAGTTTTTAATCATATATTTCTATTACTGAACTTATTACTGATCATATTATTATGAGTATCTTTCCATCTTTGGAAAGCAAGCAACTCTATATGTCTTTTACTTCACAATTAGTTACTTATTTGTAACAGAATGCAAATCTTATGTCCTATTCCATATCAGCCCCCCGACTGGGAATTCTTGAATAGATCTTATGTATCTGTTTAGATAGATACCTTTCATTTATTTCTATTACATTAAGAGGCTATTTATTGCAGAGGCATACAAGTTTATTCTGTGATCTTCATAGTTTCTCTGGTCCTAACACCATTTAGTAGTAGCTAAATGTAGAAACATTTATATGTATAGCAGTCTGCATGATGCCAGCACACAAGAAAATTCAGGCAATCCCTTAATTAATTTTTGTTTAAATTAGTTTATTAGAAACAATTTTGGAGCTTTTGCTGACTGAAAATAGTTTCATCCTGTAAATAATGGACTCAATCTCTCATTCCTAAACTAAATGAAAAATGTAAATTGGGGTGTTTATCATGTTATATTTTCTCCAGGTCTATATATATAACCATATTTTTCTTCTCCTCTCCAGCATTCTCCTCTGTTTTTCTGCACAGATTAGAGGTCTTATAGGTCAGTCCAGAATTGTTGCTTTCTCCATGTAGCTTTCTTTGCAGCAGGGGCTTGGTGGTGTCTTAAGGCAGCTTCCACTGTAGATCATCTTCTGAGTCATTCAATTCTGTGTCCTGCACGGATGTTGGATTACAACAATTCCAACAATATTTTTTTTAAAAAAGACTAATGTATTTGCTGGATTTTAGTTAATGTAACAACTTACTAAATAAGTTTGGTTTTCTGCATGATGTATACACTGGATATTAAATCTCCCCTGTTGTTGGAAAATATTTATCACAATAATTTTTTTCCATGGCACAATCTTTCAGCAAAAAAGCAGTTGTATGCTACATCAGCTCATGAAATTAAACATTTTATTTTAAACTATTGACTGGAATCAGTAGGGTTTTTAATACTTGCAAAATGTGCAGGCTCAGCATCCACCCTGTAGATAGATGATATTCAGCTATTGAGGAGTTGATTTTCTGTGGTCTTCATTTTAATCACTGTTATGGAGGGTTATCATAATTCTTGACCTTACTGTCATGAATTTGCAAAACCAAACTAATTGCCTGCCACAGACTGTCTATCCTCATTTCTGTGTAACCAGAATCTCCCATGTGAACACATAATTTGAGATGGGTGGAAAGTAGAGCTATGAAACCATGGGGCATGCCAACATTTCAAAATTTCGTGTAGAAGATAATTTTGTTTCGTTCTTCCATCAAAAAATCAAAGCAGTTAGCTTTCTCTTTTAAATCAATGTGTAACAGTTCCATTTATGAAAACTTCTTCATTATTCCAGTATAATATTCCTGTAATATCCTTCTGAACTCAGAACCTGTGAACTCTCTCCCAGAAAATGGGGAGATGAGAAAGCAGAATAAGGGCAGTGAGACAAATGAACCTGGGACTACCAGGTGAGTTCTACAACTGATCTGCTTTTCTAGATCTCTCACTTTGAAGAGAAATCTACTTTCAGACCTGAGAAATGTTTTTTAACCGAAAATTCATCAAAACTGGAAGGTACCCCAAAAAGCTTGGTTTTACCAAATTATCATTCTCCAAAAAAAAAACCTGTTTAAAAAAAGAATCCTAACCAACTGCCATCCTTATTATCCAGCTTTTGCAAAGAGTTCTCATTTATGCAAACCTCGTAATTGTGAAATAACAAAAAGAGAGGCCATTATCTTGAGATTTAAAACTAATTTTATCTGGTCTTGGTTTTTTGTTTGTTTGTTTTACAAGTTTGTTCTCTAACTCAAATAACTGCACCTTCTATTTGTTCCCAGACCGGAATACATTTCATAGAACTAAATGTTTCAAAATAATATTATTTATATCCATACAGTCAGATGTATGTATGGCATCCCTGTAGAAAAATATCAGTAAATTCTAAGCATAGGTTAATAAAGACAAGACAAGGAAATCACCTCTGTTGCTCTGGAAACACTGGGATTATTAATTTAGTATTCAGAGGAAGAAAAAATATATATGCATGTATCAGAAGTACCTTGAGCCATAGAAATTAACTTTGATCAATAATATGTGGGTTTATTTTCATTTCACAGAAGATAGTGCTTGATCTTGCTCTGTTTGTCATCAGTTTCATTTGAAGGTCAAGGCATTATCAGTACGATAGCAACCTCATGTTATCTAAGATGAAAACCACCTCCTTAAAAAAAAAAAAAGTAACAAAAGAAAGAAAAAGAGAAACAAATAAACAACCGAAAACTTTTTCTGAGGGGAGTAATTAACTGCATACATAGATATTTGTCTATACAGTCAGACTCAAGCTTCAGGTGTACAGGACTGCAATTAATAGAACTGACCTTTAAAGCATGAAATTCACAGCATCCAAGATAATCAGAGTTACTTCCTATACTATATTTACTCAGTAAAAATCTATCCCCCAGAACTAACAGCTGGAAGCTACATCAATAGAAACATTTCATAGTAATTAGATTCACTTCAGCTTAAAAATAGTAAAAACAGGAAACAAATTATTGATTTCTGCTGCATATTTTCTTACAGTTGTAGAGATTTGAGCAGAACTACTCAGTACTTTGGGTCAACAATAAATGTAGTGATAAGGCTGCATGATTAAGGGGCCAAGATTTTAGATTCTCTCTAAAGATGAAAAGAAATTACGCAAGGTTTTTATGAGAAAAAGATTTATTAGAATGCATATCACTTGTGCCAATTCAGTCTTATAAAGTATTTATTTATCTTTTTGTTTGTTTTGAACTCGTTTGCTTGTGTGTTTTTAAAAACAGTGTTGTATTTGTTACATGCTAAGCAGATGTTAATTTTTCTTTTAGTAAATCTCAGACACCTGGAGCTCAGGCTGACCGAAAGAAAAAGAACTACAAGAGAAGTGTGAAACCTAAAGTGTGTTTCTTGCCACCTTCAGCTCTCTGGAGTCTTAAAAACTTATTGTATTTCTAGATCAGAACATGGTGGACAATGAAACTATTGGAATAATATTTTTTTTTGTAATTGTTTTGCATTCCCATGAAAGAAACACTCAAAGTGTTGTAGCTGGATACAGACCAGAGCCTGAAACCAAAGCACATATACTCAAGTCTTGATTGGTTGTAGGAAATGGATGCATCATGCCCCTTAAGATATCTGAAACTCAGCAAAGATCATGAGCCTGAAATGTAGAAAACGTGATAGATAAGATTGTCAACTATTGCCAGTCCATAATTTCACTCTTTTCAAGGAGTCACCTACTGGAACAAGTCGAGGATTTAATATCACAGTTGTTTTATATAGCAATTTTAACAGTATTCTTGGAGTATTATATACAGTCTACTAATTTCTGGCAGTTCAAGCAATCTGTTAATTAAACAGTAATCCTTAACTCCACATAGACATTGCTTGCCACTGTGCCCATTTCAAAATCTTAACATTTGAAAAGTGGAATTAATATCAGCAGCTGACACATGGACCAAATTTGGTGTATGAGGTCAGTTCACTTCTTGACTGCTATAAGAACACATTTTAGTGATCACTGTCATGCTTAGAATTGCTAATGAAGGGTTTTACTAAGAGTTCCAATGTCACTAAGTCACAGTAAGCCTGATTAGTTCTGAAACCACTTAAGTTGTTGATGAGCTTTGAGTTAAGAATCGAACATCCCATTTTAGGAAAACTTGCACTAACTTGGGAGTTTATTCTCATGCCTCTCCTTTTGCCAAGGTTTTTCAACTGAAAGCCAATTTTCTGTCCCAGCACACTAAAAAAACAAACCCCTGATTTGTTTCACAGAAACTAGATTTTGGCAACAAAACAAAGCTGATGATAAATAAAAACAATAAATAACATAAACAGTTCAAGGTTTGTTGAAGAATATGCCAAAAGAGATGATGTTACTAAAAAAAAGGTTTTCTTAAGCTTCAAAAACATTGAGCAGATAGGAGATTTTCCAAGTACAGTTCTACCAATCAGCTCCCAGGCTAAAAACTGCAATGCTCAAAAATTATATGCTGTGGAGACAACATGCAGGGAAAAATTCCTGTGGTGAGTGATGAAATGAAGACTACCAATGACCTGCAGAGTGCTTTCCTTACAGTTATAGAGAAAAAGAAAAAAAATTAGCAAATTATTAGTCAGGAAGTAGAACAGAAAACCAGAAGAAGAAACAAGGAGTGAAACAATCACAAGATTAATTTAAAATACAAACATTTCTTTAGTTGCTGAGTGTAAACATATTTCAAACCCTAACGTCCTGACATCTCTTCAGATACTACTAATTTGGATGAGTTTCCTTTCACATATGTATAGTAGTTAATGAATAGCATTCAGAATGTTAACGGTATACTCCGGGACTCCACTGGAAATACATTGGCTTTGTAGAGCAATTAAATAGTTGATAAGGGTATTATATACTACCTGATATCAAATTACTTTCTGCTTAGGGTAGGGATAGTTAAAAAATTATCATGTCTTTCTTCATGTTGATGTAGCTCAAAGTGAAGCATTTAGAAAAAAAGCAGAAATGTTTCAGGGATCAAATAACTGATAAACTTCTAGTCTGGATTTTTTCTTCCCCTTACTGGAAATTCAAGAAAAATAGGAGAAAAAAAGGACAAACCAATCCCATCCCTCAAATCAAGCAAGCAAGCAAGCAAACAAAACCCTAACCCTATCTAATTTGCAATTAGTTGTACTCTAATACTTGGAAATATAAGGAAATGCATGTGATTAAGTAGAGCAAATGAAACTAAAATCTCTGTCCATATTGTCATTTAACTAGATAAGTCACAGGTTTGTAGTCCACGTAGTTTTCTTTCTGTAAGATATGGCACTATGTAATAAAACAAATATAATACTAAGACAATATATCACAGAATAAAAAAGCGTATTGTGACAATCACAATTTTTTTTTCTAGTAGATTAATAAACTGTTATTAAGGTAGTGATCTCTACTGTCAGGTTAGGAAAAGATTTAGGACTTAATTATAACAACAGTTCAGTTTAAGTATCATAAGAGTTTTTAGTCATTTTAGTCAGGAAAACCCCAGCTGGTGTATATGCAAGTTAAGATAATTTCTGCAGTCAAGAAACAAAGTGGTGTAGTATTCATGAGCAGTTTGCAAAAGAAGAAAGGTAATATTACATTGACCAAAGAGATTTCAGTTCTCTCCACAAATGTAGCAAGTGTTCATTTATTTATAGTCACATTATTCACCTTCCACTTTACAAGCAAAATGGAGTTTCATCTTAATTTCCTAAGGGATAGTGTTCAGTGGAATATTTTTCCAAGGAATCCACCAATTTTCAATGGTCTGCTTTCTGGGTACATCACCTATTAACTCTCTGTGCTGCCAGGATCAAAGCAATGCAGGGACTGGGGCTCAGAAGTCAGAAGCTCCAGGCTTACTGTCCCCAGATCCCAGGCTTTCTATTTCAAATGTCAGATGGTACTTGGTACTACTGAATCCAGAGATCTGAAAATGCTTGTAGGGATCCAAGGCTTCCTTGACAGTAGTGCTCGGATCAAAGTCTAAGAATTAGGATTTTAAGGTTGTTTTATTAAGAATATTTCTATGCAAACTGATTTGAATTACTGTTTGATGATGCGCTTTCCTTCACTTTGTTATAAATAGGCAATTCTTTTGTCTTTTACTAGTTTTTTTAATTTCCCATGCAATGAAAATTTTGAGTTCAATTATTTCTAGTCTGAACACTCAAACAGATGTATGTGCAAACTCTGAAGTGTGTACCAAAATAGTCTTTACTACAGATAAAGCAACACCTTTAACAAGAATAAAAAGTTCCTCCAATGTTTAGCAATTAAATAATTCAATTTTAATGTACTTATAAGATCAAGAGACTTCACTACATGAAAACAAATTAAATTTTTGCCTCCTAAACATATAAATTTTTCTCCAAAGTTGTTATCAACATTGGGTCAAATTTGATTCTTTTATTGGAACTAGCATGTAAAATGAGTTATTCCTCTGAGGACCAATTTTGATCAATCTAAAAGTCCCTGAATATGACATTTTCTGACAGGAGAAGAAAAATAATAATATATTTTTTAAAATGTGTTAGAGACTGGTAGAGAAGTTCATGGGTATTTCAGAGGCTTAGATACAGGTTTAGTCTTCGAGTAAGAGGTGTTTTAGAAATCTGCAATCGGCTCACACTTGATGGATCAATGGTATAGAATCAGAAAAGGCTGATGGAGCAAGAGACAGAATTTATATAAGCCTACAGTTCATTAACTTGGCAATTGTATTTTAGTTGAATTAATGGAAGAAGGAAGCAATGCATGTGCATTCATTACAAGCATTGTTCAACTAAAATAGTCCCCCAAAAACATAACACTGATTTTTTTTAACTGATTCTTCCCTAGGCAGGAAAGCCAGTGTCTTCTGTGATGCCAGGAAAATAGAAATAGAGTCTGCCAGTCATTAAAATGGAAAGCACATAGCACTGTGGCTGTCTGGAGATGAAATTGGATTTCACTGTCTGGACTTTTCGGATTCCTTTTCATTCCACAAAGCAAATTGCTTTGCCGTAACCTTGTGTGAAACAGGAAAGGGTTCATCTGGCACAGGTAGCATTAAGGCTTATTACGAACCCTACAGTGCATTTGCCACTGAAAAATATGCATTGGAATACCTGATCTTGTAAAATGCAGGTTACATTTTCCAAATATTTTATACAAGCTTAACTCTGCTCATTTACACCTCCTTTGTTTTCTTTGCTATGGAATTATTTGCACTATTCCTTTTTATTTTTTAAAAAATGTCCTTTACTTTTTACATTTTATTGACAGCTGCTTTCTTTTTACTGGAGGCAAAAAAACCCCAACCGCTAACTCCCAATGCCTGCATTTATGATCGAATATTGCAAAAAATCTTTAAGCTATTTCAAGCCTTCTTTTTGTTACAGAGTTAGCTAATCAACTCAAACCTCTAGCATTATACATAACTGCACTGTCATTTTATTTATTTAAGAGTAACTTGACACACCAATAAGAGCAATTATTACCATATGCATTATTCAAACTGCAAAGTAATGTATTCAATAAGGATCTTTAGCAGGTAAAAGTGCTCAAATTATTTCCTTCTCAGTTCCTTTTTAAAAATAATTTATATCTTCCTCTTTTCACAATAAAAGGCCTGTCATAGTTGCTACTCTTTCCTAATTCATGCTCCAGCTGAGGTATCTTTTAGCATGTTTATTTGGGGACGTGATAAAATATTTTAGCACTACTTAATTCAGCATCTCAAGATGTTTCCTGCAGTTAACCTGTGGTATGCAGGAAGAAGGGAAGAACTCCATAATGAAGTTTATTACAGGTAATCCAAATACGTGCATGCTGAAAGATAGTTCCTGTATGGGAAGTGAATTTGTACAGCTGCTGCCTTTATTCAAGAAAGAAAATAGAAGAAAAAAAATCATACTAACAATATAGAATTTTTAAAAATATTTGATAATATGAGGTGATCACTTGAAAAAATTGTCTTTTCAAGCTTATTTTCATGATTTACTTTCTCCATGGTGACAGGAAAAAAATACTTTCTGCTGTGTAACTATCATTTTTCTGAAAAATGCCATTTTGCATAGTTCTAAAACTGCTGATCACCTAAATTGTAGTAACATCCTGCTCATAAACAAAAGAAGATGCTTTCAACCACTGAAATTTCTTAATTCAGGTAGAAATGCAGATCATTTTGTTATTCCTGGAGCTAAAAGTCAATACAGTAGCATTGTTCATAAAATTTTCAGGGACTGTAGAGAAGGTATGGGGGAGTCAGACTACTTTAGGTGCAATAGTGTTTTGCACTATTGAGGTACTTTATATCTAATGTATTATATATAGAAGTAGGGTATATTTAGTTGAAGAAAGCAGATGTTATTATTTTTATGACTACTAGAGTGAAGGAACTTGGGGGTAAGCATCTGATCATCCTAAAACTCTCATTAACTCATCTATAAACATAACTCAGAAACTTCACTCTTTCAACTGCTGTTACACTGAAGACACAAATTTATTATACATATCCCTGGGTTCTCTGAAATTTCACGAGCTCTGAGGTTTCCAGAATCATGTTCAGCCTCCTTGCAAAAGAAAGCAGGAAGTTCCTTAAGAACTCCTAAAATTAACATAACTTTTTATAAAACAGCTTGGTGAATTTATGTTAACCTTTAAATCTGACAGGTTCTACATTCAGAAAAGAAGTTTTGTAGTAAAATAAAGACAAGATATCAGATAACTTAACAACCAGATTTCATCTATTTACTACTTTATATTTTGATCTTTTTATATGCAAAGACATCATTTTGCATACCTCTGTGTGTTTTCAAGTACCAAAATAAAAATGAAACTGGGTCAGAATAGGGTTTAGGCATCGGCACCTCTGTGTTTTTCTTATTGTCTTAACAAGAGCAATAAAGTGCTATTCTTTATACAGTTTATCAGTTACTAATTACTTTATAACAGTATGTCAGCTACTAAATTACAGAATGGAATCATTACATTAATAAATAACTTTTACAGTACCCATAACATTATCCCCTGTAATTTCTGGTTCTTTTACAGACATCATATCTACAGGGGTGAGAGAAAGGAAAAATAAAGGAGAGTACATGTGCTCATGTGTATTACCTTAATCTAAAGTATTTTTTGCTGGACAGAAAAATCCTTACAAGTTATATATAAAAGAATATTTATAAATATGAATACAAATCTCATATTTGGTATATTGATATCATACATACTTTAACATATATTTTGATAAATACTTCAGGAAATCTATTCTCTAGAGACAGAAAGAAAGATCATAACAGGCAAATACTTGACTCTGCATAGAGAACACTTAAAGTTATCCTCATGGAACATTTAGCATGTTTTCATTTTCAGGACAAAAGATTTGTCTGGCAGATCTAGGAGATCATACCTCACAGACCCCTCTTGAATTATTGTGCTTTGACAAGTCAGAACATGGTAGAGTTTTCTCCACACTAAATATATTTTGTTTAAATATTTCTTTCCTTGCCTATTTATCTGTAAGAACCCTTTGTTCCTTCATGTTTACCAAGTGTTATTAGAAGTAAAAAAAGAAAGTCAGTAAGCTTTTTTTTGTCCTTTCATCAATTTGATCTCCTTCCTCTCATTCAAGAGAGAGGTGTTTAAATTCACCTTATAAAAAGCCAATTGATGTCAATGGAATGATTTTGGTTGACTTTAATGAAATATAGACACAGCCCATATTTAGTTGCTTCGCTGTTTCTGAGAGAGAACAGCTTACAGAGAAATTTGCTCTCCCATGATTTACATTCCAGTTTTGCAGTTTAAAAGTTTGGAGTAATCATAATCTTCAAATTCCTCTCAGACTTGTTTGTGCATCATCTACCTTTTCTATTGCTTAGCTTCTGTTTCAAAGTTTAGAATTTCTTTGATCTAAAAGTGACTAAAAACATAAAAAGGGCCTTGCAGCTCTTTAAAGACGTTGATAGAGATGTCTAAAATAATAACAATAGTGAAACTATGATGGGGAATAAAGCTATGTGGGACCTGTATATAATAAGTAAAATGATACATAAACATATTTTTAATAATGCAGAAGAATTGTTGATGTGAGTATCCTTTTTTTTTTTTTTTCACATTTATAACATTACATAACTACAGTAAGATATAAGAGCCCAGAAACCTGTTCGTTACAACTTGCAGAAATTTTCATTATCGGTATACAACTGACTGAGCGTGAGGTCATGTTCTCTAATGTAATAAATTATATTTCAAAAAGATAAATGATTGCAGTAGTGTAATTAAAAATGGTATATTGTTACAAATGGACATTTGAAATGCATGTATTATTCTGCAACATTTACTCTAACTGAGTGTAATTTCATTTCAATATTTAATTTCATATGTCAATGATTTTGTAGGCATGCGGAGTAACGAATAATATTAGAAAACATAGGTGTTTAGTCAACCATCAGTTGTATAACAGAAGTCTTTTTAGGTGGGGAAAACAAGTCTAGTACTCAAAAGCACTATAGACAAATAGCACAGATGTCAGTTCGAAAATGCATTCATCACCAGAAAGGGGAGAGTTGTCTTCAAATGTGGAGTAGGCTGTTGGAGAAAATAAAGGAATTGTCTGTTCTATATGTCTAAGTTGAATACTATAACAAGTTAGATACAATTACAGCAAGAAGGATTTAATTTAGGCAGCGAGGAAATTAATCTATCAGTAAAGAAAGTGAACACTACTATAGATCACTGTCGTGGTTTAAGCCCAGCTGGAAATTAAGCCCCATGCAGTCACTCGCTCAGCCCTCCTTCCGCTCTCTCCCCCACCCAGGTGGAACGGGGAGGGAAATCAAAGTAAGAAGTGGTGGATTGAGACAAGAATAGTTTAATAATTGACATATTTCAATTGACATGTATACATCTGCTAAGACTGACATAAACTGATTCCACTCAGGAGAGTGGAAGAAAGTTCTAGGTGGCCCTTAAGGTCCTTTACAGCCCTAGCTACTTCACTGTGATGTGCCCTACTGAACAGGTGATTTGCCAGTACCATCTATGTAACTAAATAATAAATGACTTGGAAGCTGAACCATTTGACTTGGTAACTTAAACAGTGATGCCATACGTAGCAGATGTAACATGTATTCTTTAATGGCAAACACTGAAGGAGAACATAAAAGATTAGTGTCACTCTGACCTAATGTTCAAATAGACATTATTTTAAAGTGTGCTAAATCACTGGTTCAAAATATTAGGTAAATACCAGAAATGCTATCTTCTTTTTTATAAGACCTTTTTGTCCCAAACTATGAAAGTGTTCAGTACAGTCTGACAGTCTTTATACAGGAAAAAAAAAGTCATTGCATATACAAAAAATGAAAAGATTTATCAAAGTAGGTAGCAGGTGCTTAATCTGTAGGACCCAACATTAAGGTCTTCAAAGATATCATTTATCCTTCTACAAAATTTTAAAAAAAATTACAATCTTTTTTTATGAAGAAATTTCTAACCTGTTTACTACTTAAAATTTTCTCTCACATTTTAAGATATATATGATATATCACTAACTGCACATAGTTCTTGAAGAGAATATTTTTTTCACTGAAAATAGATGTTAGGCTCTTTTTAAAGTGTGAAAACATATATAATTCCTTTCATTTTAAATCTAGGAAACCTTTGATTTAATACCACTAAGGTATTTTGAAAACATAAACATATTTCGCGAATGTGTTTAATTCACTTGTAAAAATAAAAAAAAAAATGTTTTGATATTTTGGAATTTTTTTTTTCCAGAAATCACTTTTAATGTTGAAATTCATGTATTTTTTTTAATTCTAAAATGTATTTTAAAATGTCTAATGCTGAAGACATCCACAAAAAGTATTTGAGTATTTTCGTCAAATAAATCTTTTAAACAGATGTTATTCATCCACTTAAAAAAAAATTGCATTAGATTTTTGAATTTTGAATGTTTCCAGTGAGCATATAGTAAAAAACAAACCAGTATTTATTCTTTTTTTCTTCCTATGAGCTGTGATTCAGCTCTGTCCAGCCCATATGTGACCTAGTGCAAGAGAAGAAAGACTTAATGTTTTTTATCTTTGATCACACCTGCAGTCTTTATTTTTATTTCAGATTTTCTTATAATTTATTAATTATTGTCTCAGAAAAACACATAAGGTGCTATGGTTTGTAGCTTGACCCTATTTCAGCTTCTAATCCATTTTCATGTGTCCCAGACTTACTTTGTTTAGTCCTTGTTTTTACCTTTAACCCATTTGTCATCCTTTAATAATTTAAGTACCTTGTACAAATTGAAGACCATTGCTAAAATGTTCTTATATTTATCAGCTGGATGTGCAATCTTGTCAAAGAACAGCACCTTTTTGTTTATTTTTTAAACACTCATTTACACGGGTTTCAAGATGGCTTGATGATTCTAGCTGGAGCGAGCATGTTTACACTATCCCTGCCAAATGAGAAGAAAACAACAGCCCATGGAACAGGCCATGCAGCAGAAATGTGCTCAGCTGCTGCTTCCTACTGACTTCCTACTGCTTGGAGCATCCCACAGCCAAAGCCAACCAGCATGAAAATAGAAGTGAATATGTGACAAGCCCATGAGTAAGCTAGAGACATGGCATGAGCCCTGCTCAAAAAGCATCTAGGGTAATAGAAGGAGTCTGTAGGTTAAAGAAAAGCTGTCGGGCTGTTAAGTTTCAGTATTAAAAACGTAATGTATAATGTACCATTACACCATCTGGATGCTCATGTCTACATTTTCTGAACTAAGAAGATCTAAATAAAGTTAAACTTTCTATACAAGAAAACACTTTACTGTATTTCACAGAAAAGCCACACATTTTTGTACCAAATCTGTCATGACATATATGACATATATGGCATAATATATACAGAATAATGGCAGAATAATATTTTCTATTAAACCAAAAGATATAGCCAGAGAAAACAGAGACATAAACAAGACACATAAACCTTTTTACTGAACCAAATGTAGGCAATGAAAAAGTGCATATTGGAACATACTGAGCAACTGCTGTTTCCTACACGTCAGAGTGAGACCATTGACAGTCCACTGGATTGCAATCAGGAGATGGTGGAGGTATTTGCTCTGATCTCCAGACAAAAGAGCGCTTCCAGTCTCTGCATGTTTGTGTGGGTCCTGTGTAAGACACTGTGGAACTAGGAAACTACAACCTAACACTACTTTTTCTATTTTCTATTTACTTTAAAGGTTGATATGAGAAAATTATTTCCTGCGTATAAAGACTGATTAAGACTATCAGTAGTAGTAGCAGTACCAGTGATACAATGATGTCTTTCCTTATGTGAATGTAATTAATAGATAAATCACACTCATTCAACATGCGTGTTGCATCTCTGGTCCATGGTTTTTCCTAGTTTTATACATCCCTCTGGATAAAATTTCATTGCTATTAGCACCCATGTGCATGGCAATCATGGAGAATATAAAACTACCCCTATGTAAGGGTCAAAACCCAACTGAAACAGCAGCTCAAACTAGGGAGCCATCTGTTTTCTGAACCTTTATGTGTCATAAGGAAATAAAGCACTGTCCAAAATCTTTAGTACAAACACAGTTTTATGCCCTTAAAAGAAAATCCCACTAGCTACTACAATGTCTCCTATTTGCTATTTGATGGATATGTTACAGGGTCACAACTCCTGTTGGAAATCTCTGCAGATGGGAGCATCTCCTATCACAGCTCTATCTTTTCTAGATGGTAAAAACTTGGTTTTCAAATACATTTCAAACAATTTCCACGGCTTTGGATAGAGGCCTATTTGGCAAGGAATTTCTGCAGATCTAATGCAAAGGGAAAAAATACCAGTTCTTTGAGGCCACTGCCAGCTGGCTCAAGGGGTAATGACCTTCAGGTCACATGAGGAAATAGCATGGATCCAGGTGGATTGAGATCAGAAGGGCACAAAGGCTGTCTTACACATCCCTTCCTAAGATGCAGACTGTAGACCTCAGCAAAATATGGCGAAGAAATTAATGGATTTCTTAGAAGCTCAGCCAAAGTACCGCCACTTTTTTGGGAGGGCTATTAAAATCCCATTGCAAAGTTTTATTGACATAATATACAAGGTATCTTCATGGCAAGTGCAGCCTAAAGATGATGGTTCAGCTTATGACAGATGTGAGAGGCCTGGAAACAGACATATTCCTATTAAAAAGCATGTGGAATATTCCTAACATATGTTTCATGAAACCCAATGTCTGCATCAGGGGTAAGTAAATAAGGAAAATAAAGTGGGAAGGGTGAGAAAATAAAATAGAGCTCTGTAAAGGTTCTAAAATGCAGCCTTAGGCAAAGAAACCTAGGAGTCTTTGTTGCTGTTCTTATTCTTTTCTCAACACATTTACATACCACCTGTAGCCAAGGAAATTGTTTATCCTATTTTCAACAAGTGAATGGAAATCCTAGACACAGAGATGCTACCGGAGGAGGGAAGCAGAGATTGTAAGGTAAGGGTATCAGTGGAGATTGCAGTATATTACTAACCTATTATTCCCTGGCTGAGTAGGTGTCAGTATTGTCACTCTTCCTGAAACAATGAACTCAAGACTGGGTTAAATGCTCTGCTAAAGCAATCTTGCTAAATTCCGAAGATTCAACAATCCTGAATTATGCCCTGGAGAAAGACTGGTTAATTTATTCAATCATCTTAACAATTATTCTAGAGTCTGTCCACCTTTCAAAGACACAGGTAACTAAGCACATGGAGGAAGCATAGATAAGACTTTTTGTGAGATTTACAATTAAAAAAACAGGGATATTGTCTATTGTGGAAAAAATCTAGTACTGGATAAAATTGTAGAGTATTTGAATCTCCATGTTAAGTGTTACTGGTATGGTACTACTGCCTCCACATGTGCTGCATGTGGCCCCTGGTCAAGTAATCAATCACCTAGCTAATAGGTTAGTTCCATACTATTTCCACTCCTCTCTTTGCCACAGTTGCTTTATACACTTAATTTTTCTCCATACACTAATCTTTCAGCAACATTTTCTTCACCACTGGGAAGACACTTCATATTCTTTTTTCTTGCAAAATAATTGTACAAGAAAATGTACATATTTTAATCTGTTAAAAAAAGTGAAATATTTATAAAAGGATGACAAAACATCAGTCAAACAGATCATTCTGATAATGCAAAGTAATACGAATATGTGTTAGAAATAAGCATGCTTTGTGGCAAGAAAAATAGTAAGCCGCACTTTTAGCTGATTAAAACTTGAACAAGCAATGGGCTGAATGAAATCTCTCCTATTAAATTGAACCTCAAAGACTTTATGGTAAGAACGGTTTTATGACCAACTAATTGACAGGAACCAAGAATGAAAATATATCATTGTTCTCAGAGTAATCCTCCTGGGAAACTTTCAATTAACTAAGCCAAGCAAATGTGCTTTTCTAATTGATATTGGGTAGGCTGAATCTTGTACAATATGTAGTTTTTAGCTGGTATTGGCTAGAAGTAAAGTAAATTGTGGAGTGTTCAACAGAAATTATATAGATCCCCTGCCTTTTCTCAGGGGAGCAACAGATCCAAAGACAAAGATGTCTAATCTGACTGGACATTTCAGATCATAACCTGATGAAATATTTAAAGCAGTTATAATCTAGTTAGCATTAGAGCTACTCAGAAATTTTTAAGGAAAAAATTTTATTAGGTCCAGTGATCTTGAAAAAAAAAAGATTTGAGTATTATCATCAAGGCAAGATGACAACAATATTTATAGCTGACTTGTGCAAGAGAAGCAGACTCTAAGGATAGATGAGTATCACACCAGGAGAGAGGAAGGACAGTCGATCATGTTGCTTGTTGTTGAATGTTGGATATTGACCATAATAATATGAACATTTCACCCCATCAGCTATGTGGCTGCACACAATGCAGCAAAAATATTTTGTGTGTCTTTATAAAATTGACAACTGTTCTTTGCATTTTTTTCCCCCTCGAGGATGGAAAAAAGCCAGCTTCCAGATTTTCCAGCATCCTAAAACACACCATGTTTATATCCTTCTTTTAATAAAGGCATCTGGCAGCTTGAATACTACTCAGCTGGAAAACATTCTCCCTAAATCAAAACTATATCTACCAATGAGATAAGCCTCCGGGCTGGTATCTCAGATCCTGCAAAGAAATGTCTGCCAGTGCATTGGTCTACTGTTCAAGTCCTTCTGTGCTGGGCTTTCTTATATTTTAGAAAATTTTCTTATTGACCTGTGTATTGACTCAGTTTTCCAAAACATTTTTGACATTCAATGTAAGGACATTATCCAAATGTCAGTCATAATATCTTCAGCAGATGACTGAAATATTATTCTAACCAGAGAGCCTCTAATTGGCAGGGGGTGTTCGCTCCTTGGGGAAACTTGTTCTAGGCAAGATAATCTGGTGACAAGACCTCTGGAAATTCATGGACAAGATGTAGCTGAGCTAAAATATAGAGTAACTCTTTTGAAAACCATTAAAACAGTTTCATCGTCAGAATGGTGGAGGTAAAATACAAGATTTTTCTGTTCACTGATTAAGAACTTTGACCACTTTAACGCTATCCCAGTTTAGAGAAATAGATACCCCACTGGGCATGCTAATGAGTGAACTGCTCAGGTGTTCAGGTTAGTATTTGTACCACCACTTCTCCTGTGACTTATTTTTAATTGAACCCTCTCTGCTTAATGGTTTCCAGAACACATGAAAGAGAAACATGATTAGAAATGGTAAAGTCTTCATGTGTAAGATATATACGCAATTGGATCAAATTTCTTTACTTATTATATTCCTAGTTCTGTTGTTTCATTTACAGTTTGGATTGAAATGATTTAGGATAAAAATGTAAAAAATTTAATTGCCAAGATTTAATGTCAGAATGTCAGAATGAAATGATCCATGCAAAATGGATCTTTTTCGACTAGTTTTGAAATTGGTAGATTGGAACAATCAAGGGAAACTCATTTATTTAAAGTGATTAATGCAGAATGTTCAGTCAAACCTTCTAAACTCACAAGAAGAAATCTGTGTTCTGGGATAGAAGTCTTTTTGCTACTTAGTTCCCCTTGCCCCTCCTGATAGCCGATAACACTAACTTCCTTGCCACTAGTTGCCGCAGACTTCGTATACTTTCTGATTCCTCTCTGTTACATCAAATACAGGGTCTATGTCTATATCTTGCACTACAACATTTTTTAGATCAGACCTTCTTATTTTTATATACATTTCTAACCATTTTTCCAGTAAAGAGATTTAATCCAGATGAGATGACCAGATGAATGTGTTATGCAGTAGTAGCAAATACCTTGGGGTCATTCAGGATTTTAAGAAGTTAGAAATCAAAGTAAGACAGTGTAAAGTTAGAGCAATAGTGTTGGACAAAGTCACCAGATACTCTTCTGATGGCACTAAGAAACACAGTTGCAAAGATGCCAACCCTGATAAAACTGCATTCTTTTGCTAATCAATCTAGGTTGTAATTACTGCAGCATTATTAATTGCTTTGTACTCTTACTGAGTTGGAGTCATCTAAAGGCCTACATGTCCAAAAGGCAAAGCAGTAAAGTTTACTTTAGATAGTCATGAATGTTTGAGTTTTCAGAGTAAGAAAACAAGGCATGAGTTCAAATTCGTTCAAAAACCATAATTTTTATGTACAAATTGTGGGGCTTTTTTTCAGTCTTTTTTCAATCATCTTGTAAGTACGCAGGAGAATTATAAAGACTAGGGTTCTAGATTGTTTCACATCTCATCTGGATTTTTATTCATGAATTAACGTATCTCGTATATTTTATTGTTTTAACAGTAACAAATGGTCTATAATTTCTTGGCTCAAAGCACACTAAAATCAATCACAATTCAAAATAAAAGGAGGTGATTTCTCATTTGACTCATTTATTAATAAATAAAATTTCTACATAAGACAATGATTCCTAAAAATATCTAGGAGAGACATACATTCCTTATTAAGGTGGGAATTTAAAAATGCTTAAGTTCTTTTCATACATAATGAAATTAAAGATTTCAGATCCTCCTTTGATTCAGAAAAACTGGAACATGAGTTCTACTTTGGGTGGACTAAAAATACAGTGAGAGTAATCCTTCCATACCACTCTGAAAGTCCTATAAAAATCAGAAAGTTCAAAATGACTGGTAAAATAAACCCTCAAAATGCACAACCCCATTTTAATTTAAGAAGTGTTTAGAATACTTTTGAAATTAGGGAAACTGTTGGTGCTGTTTTGAGTTTGAAGCATTCCATGATGATAAATGATTTTTAAAAGAGCATGGAATCTCAGAGGTTTCTGAGCATCTTATGGTTTTATTAAAATAAAATCATTTGTAATTGTAATTCTAGCTTTGAACATTTCTTCTTTACTTTGTTGCCTTCATTTTAGATCCATTTGGCATATGGAATTGACAGAACACAGAACACTAACGAGTGATAAAGGAATCATTTTTAGGTACCATTATAAGAGAACTGGTACTAAAAAGAGCTCTTGTAATACTGATAGAATTTACTGATAACTGTGGATATTACCTAAAACCTTCACATTTATGCAGCAAATTTATGCAATATTATGCAGGAACTGGTAACGTTACGGATATTTGAACAAGAAGACAAACTTAATACAAATCATTTTTCTGAAGGGAAAGGGCACCTCTCAGCAAAATTAATTTTGTATTGTTTATAAGAGGACTATAATACAAGAAACAATACACTCCTTAAAAATTTTAAACTGTAATCTGTTTTCCCTTAACTCCTTAAAAGAACAAAGCAATGTCAGATTTCTTCCTAGAATATCCATTTTCCATCACACGTAAATCAGCTGTGCCATTGATTCTTTTTCATAAGGATTTACACTAAATTATATATGGAATAGGCCTATATTTCATGAACTGAAAATTTTTCCCAGATTCTCTTCACTTCTTTTCCTTTTTTTGTAAACCACACCTACTCTAAATCTTCAAATAACAGACAGAAACAGATCTGATGTATATTTTTTCATGTTTGTATCCATGCAAGTGGAACCTATATAGTGGAATTTTATCTGGACTGCCTTATTTTCATAATGGGAGCTGGCACTGGTTTCTGCAGAAGCAGCCCATCAGATTGGCAGTTTCTATGGTCCATCAGTTTTATGAAGCCTGTTCAGAAACAAAAGGGGAGTCATTACATAGTTGATTCCTACCATGCAGGCTGTTGGTAAATACTTATCACAGGTATAAACTTCAGTAGAAATTCTTTATTTGTCACAAAAAAAGAACATCAAAAACTTGAATATCACTCTCAATATTTAGCTAAGAAAATGGCAGAATGTATTTATTCAGATAATAAGGCAGCTGAGAGTGTCCTCTGCACTTCCAACACATCGCTCCTTTCCCTCTCTTCACTTGCTTCTGTGTGATTCTTTACTGAAATCATCAATTCAGCATACCATAAAAATAATGATGATTATTGATTTGATTTTCTGTTCAGGGAAGTGAATCATCTCACAGAAAGTCCAACAAACATGGGGGCCAGTACAAGGGAGGTGCCATGAACATGTACCTGGAGGCAAGAACGGCAGTCAGCAAAGTGCAGTCTTGTCAGGAAGGACTTCCTTTGGCAGTGGTGAATTACCAAAAATTGCTTCAATTGTGGTATGTAATCATGGAGATACAGTTTTCTGGCTTTAAGCACTAGAGCAGCAGTTGCAGTTATGAAGACTATTTCTGGTTCATAGTCTGAAGCAGGCTGGAATCTAGGAGATAGTCAAAGGTGGAAAGCAGCGGTGATTCTCCACCTCAATCCCAGTTGATTCAATAAAAGGATTTGGTGATATCTTGCTTCCTTCCTTTTCTAGTCACCTTACCTTTGTGAATTTCTATTTGCTTGAGAAACTGCCAGATGCAATGTCTGTATTTTTATAGTCCTGGGACAAACATGATTCATGGTCACTCTTTTCGCTTCCTATTGTATATCTTTTAATAGACCCTTGATCAATTCAAGGTCTCCCATGACCTTCTATTTACCTTATTTTTTACCTGTTTCTCTGAGTCATTAAGGTTTGTATTGTTAGAAATTTGCTCACCAGAAATCTTTGTTGCTTTTGGACGACTGCCTTTTACATTTATTAACTATAATTAATTGGATGAAAAGTCTTGATTTTGGGCCACATTTTCTCTTTCTTTGGCTTTGTCCATTTTGTTACTTTCATTGAAAGGAAAATATTAATTTTGTTCTTTTCATGAATAAGAAAAGGAGATTAAAATGGGGGCACAATAAGTCTTCAGATGTTACACAAACCCAAAAAACCAAATGTAACCAAACAAGCAAACAAAAAATACAAACCAAACCAAACCAAAAACAAAACAAAAACCCAAAACAAAACAAGCAAACAATCAAAAAACCAAAACAAAAAACCAACCAAACTCAAAGTACCCCAAAAATCCCAAAACAAAACAAAAACATGCAAAAAAAAAAGGCCACTTTTTGAAAGAAAGGATCTAAAATATTTTTAGAACACAATCTGTAGCAGAATGTTTAATGGTAAATAGTAAATTATAACTAAAAAAAAATTCTGGTGACCCTGACAGTTACAAATTAATATTGCCAAACTTTGACAAGGTGCCTAGAAAATTAGCAGGAAATGGGAAAAAAGCCCTGTGTTTTTAGGATTATATTAGAGATTTTGTCCACAAGACAATCATGTCTAATTTTTGTGCACGTGGTATTTGTAGATATAATTTTTCCAAATAGTCAAAAGAGTCAAAATCAAATCAAAGGGAAATATTAGCAAATAACTGCAGCAGGGAAGAAACTGAGAAGACATAGAATTTTAATAAGCACACATTTTTTGTATATATTTATTTTTTATGCACAGAAGATGCTACAGGATCACATAAGATATATTATTAAACTACTAACTCTTTGCTAGTCACTGGATTAATTCCTGGTAAGGCCAGTTAATAATTTCTGCAGGTAGAAAGAGTAAGCCTTGAAGAGTCTAAGGAAGAAGAGTCAAGAAACTTCCTTTAACATTTTGTCGTTAAAGCTAGATCCATTTGTGTTGTAAAGATTCTTCACACTGCATTCCCTTAACCCCAGTATGAGGATTCCTCACCTTTTTTCTCATTTACTGAATTAATATAAAGGATGTATAAAGTTCCACATAGAGAAACCAATTATACTATAGTTTCTTAATATGCTGGCTTCAGCAATGGAGAAAACTAGAGAAATTCTGGACCCTTCTCTTCATTCTGACCACCAATATCCACATCTGCTTTACATTCCACCAGGGCTGTTTTCATAGCTGTTTAGAGTAGACTGTTGAAATTATCTGCAGTAAAAGCAGTCCTAAGGGATAGTGACTATATAGTAAAAATGTTAGAGGGTCCAGAAAGCTCATAATTTAAAGATTCAAAGTTTGTGCAATGGTTTTCCTAAATCACTAAAGCAATCTTCCTCTTTTTCTGATTTTTATAAGTATTCAGCTGACCGCTTCCTAACTGTGTATTAGAATATGGTGTTCTGGCTTCAGTGAAAGAGCATCATAGTGTAGAAGTCATTCCCCAAAAGCAGCAGTAGGTTAGCTCAGAATTAATAGGTGTCTTATATGCAGTTAATCTCCTGACTTGTGCGTAGCACAAGGAAAGCAATATGCAAACACTTTTGTGAAGATAGTTGAACCAGTGCATTTCATAAGCCTAAAACTAAGGATAATGCTAATGTCCTGACTGCCCTAGAAGGTGTTCCTTGCTGTTAACAGTGGGACAGCACACTGACTCAGTGCAGTGTAACTACCAGTGCACCAGAGCTCACGGGCTCCGAGTTCTGTTGAAATTCTTGAAAACCCTGCCTCATAGTCTTGTCTACTTGGGTGGCTACACTGGCTAAAATTTGCACAAGTATTTTGGCTTTTTAATTCAGTTTATGTAAAGAAACTCGTTATTATCCCCTTTTAAACCGAGAAAGAGAGTTATCTTGTTTACGCAGCTGCCAAACCTAATTCCCTATCAACCCTGTTCTCCATTCTGTTGCTATGTACTCTGCTACAGTGTAACTTTAGAATCAACCAAGTGTTAATGATCCTTTTTAGGAGTTCTGGTTACATTTCTTCTTCTTTAAAAACAAAGATGAATCCAGCATCTGAAGAGCATAGAAAAAATATCGCTAAAAAGCTTTGGCTTTGTGTGTATGTTTCTGCGTGTATAATCACTCTTCTTAAATGTCTGAAAGTTTGATCATTAATTTCTCAATAGATCAAAATGAATTGGAAATATAGAAGGGAGATTGTTATAAGAAAGCTGAGAAGCACTGACATCAAAGTAAAATTCTAGCTATTCCAAATTGCAGCCAATATCTGTCCTGTTCCTATTATAGTGCAATGAGTTTTCCTATGTAATGAACAGATATTGACAAGATTAGAATGGAAAACATCCACTTGTATTTTTTATCATTTCTAATCTTTTGTCTGACACCAAAGATGCATGACACAGCTTACGTAACTTCAGCAATGACAAAGGAAAAAGTTTAATTAGAAATGAATGATGTGTGATCAGAATTTAAGTCCTTCATAGTGATTAACTAATTCTTTTTTAATTTGAGAAGAATTCTATAATTAAACTCATGTTCTAATTTCAAATTATTTGTGAAGCTCCTTTGGAGTTACATTGATTTTGCCTTTTACTTTAAACCATCTTGCTTATTGCAAGTGATAACATCACTTTTGTCAGGATTAATTGCACCTAACATAGGAACATTGGCATATATAATCATTCTACCTCTTCACTAAGGTGTGAAGAAAATACCTAAAATGTTCAAGCAATAATCATATATTTTCCACATTAATAGTGTTGATACTTAAATAACGTTGAACTGATAGTACTGGGTTTGGCTGGGTTAACATTCTTCAAAGCAGCCCATATGGTGCTGTGCTTTGCACTTATGACTAAAATAGTGCTGGTATCACACAAAATTTTTGGCTGTTAGTGAATAGTTCTTGCACAGGCTCTATACTTTCTTTTCCTAATTCTGCACACAGGGACCCCTACTCCTGCCTAGAGAGTGGAGGAGCGAGGGCAAGACACAGCGTGGAAAGCTGACCCAAGCTGGCCAAAGGGGTATTCCATGCTATGTAATGTCACACTCAGTCATAAAACTGGGATGAAATAGGGAGTGGGAAGCAGGGGATGGAACAGGGAATTGCCTTGCAAAGTGGCTGTTGCTTGGAGACTGACTGGCCGTTGGTTTGTTTGTGGAATGTGGTGAATTATCCTTGCTCTATTTACACACCTCTGGTATCTTTAGAGATTATATCAGTGTAGTATGAAACAATATAAAAAAATATTTAAATATATCACAAATTAGTTTTTACAATTTCAATTTCTACCATTACTCCAATAAAAAACATCATATCCCTTTATTTACAGGCTAACTCAGAAAATATCCAGTTTCTATACTTATTCATGCTATACTAAATATATTAGAAAATATAAGAAAAATAATTTTTTTATGAAGTCTTTCTGTTAGGCTAAGAAACTGTATTAGAAAAGCAACACTAAAGAACATCCAGTCCTCCAGTCCTTTGACAGCTTTCAGGGTAGTTTCAAAATTTTTCTTGCTGACTTCTTATTCTGGATCGAAACACAGTTATGACTTCTCCCAGAACCTATCTAATGCAGTAAAAAGAGTGAAGGGCTTTTCTGGATTGGCAAGATCATGAATCTTGTGTGAATCAGTCACACAAAAAACTTCCCAGACTTTCTGTCTCGCTGGCCACTCAGGTTGACGAACAAAGGGGTGGCTTGTAAACCATTTATAAGATTTTGTTGGGAAAAAAAAAAAAAGAAAACAGATGTTCAGAGCTCCTCAGAAACCCTAGGGCAGCTAAATGCTATAGATAACCATATTCTGATTAACATACATGTAACCAGAATTACTTCATAATCAACTGCATGCTGGTACATGTGTCTGATATGTTGTTCATACTAGTTGAAAACAAGGAATACATCACCTTTCCCCAGTCAACATCACATCCCAAATCACTGAGAATTCATGCATCTCTAATCAATGAAAATTCCTTAATTTTTAAGCAAGTACCTCTCTGGGATTTCTCTCAGTAGCAACTCAGAAACTATTACAATGATCTGTTCATTAATATCCCAGAATGTTTGTGTATCTTACACAGATTCCATTCAACCATGGGCTAATCCTGAAGGTCAAGACCCACCTGACTAAAGATGGTCAAGAAGGCTTAAAGATTTTCCTGCATTATAGTAAATTATTTGCTAAACTCATTAAGTAATTCCCTTTTCTGCTCAGAACTGGTGAAAATGTCCCATATAATATTCTGCTCCAGGAAACAAATATCAGAAAGCTGTTTGTCAACTGTGGGCATCTTTGCAGAATAATGTAGGAAATATGACCAATGAGAGAAGACAAAAATTTGCAATTCACAGTCCCCAGAAAACGAAAGGACATTCAACAGCAGTATTAAAATGTTTGTGCCAATCATCTCCCATTGGCAGGAATAATTGTTTACTGAGCAGACCAAAGCTTGCTAAGCAGAGATAATTAATTAGGTAGGGGATTTAAAAAGCCATTTCAAATAACTGAATTTTTCTAAGGTTAAAAACCAGCTAATTCTTAGTATAGCTTGAACAGTAAGATTTTGCTGCCACTGTTGGGTGATTTTAAGTATTAACCAGGCAATTACTTGCACATATGACCCATTCAGGTTTCTTTTAACCTTATTTTCTAACTGTTTTAATAGCAAAAAGGGATTAGGGCTCTACTTCAGGAGCTTCTTAAACTGTAGTTTCATTATAAAAAGAAATTATTTAAATATCTTACTTTTCTCTGAAGTCACTCGTAGCCTAATGATAGCAGTAACAGCTATAATTTCTACAGCTCAAGGAGAAACAGGAAAGGAGAAAATAGTTTCTCATTTAAGTATTTTATAAATTGCTAGTTCTGGGGTTTTTTGAGAGAATTCTGTTTTCTGAACAACTTAATACATAATTTAACAGTGTTATTTTTCATCACAGCAACTGAAGACATTGTTTGGGTAAACTTGGAAATCAATCCCCATCATGTAAGGTTTTTATGAACAGGTCATATACAACTGAAAGGAAAGGGAAAAAGCAGAGAAACATGACTAAAAGGGCAAAAGAATAGTTACTAGGATCAACAGCAATTTATATCACCTTACTGTGAAGAAAATACTTTACTTTGAAAATATTTTAAAGTTGAGCAGCTTTTAGCCTTGAGTTGAAGAAAAAAGACTTCACATGGTCTAAATCAGCATTTTCATTTGAGTCAGAAGTGCATTCCCAAATGTACCCACATTGTATTTGGTTTATATCATTGAATAGTCTTGAAACATGCAAACTGGATTTGTCCCAGGTGTAACTGAACCTTTTCTGTATTCTGCATCTCACCGATCTGTGCTGCCATGCCTAGTGGTTGTTCTGTTCATGGGCCTAAATTAGAGCTGGTCAAAGTTTAATATCCTAATGAGCATATAACAGATTTGGGATTCTCAAGAGCAAGTGTTTTACTCAGCAAGTTGGCTCTTATTTCTCCATACTGCTTTCCTGTGTGGATGCACATTCAGAATCCTTCCTTAGGAGGTATGGTTTGTCCTGGTTGACTCCACCATGGTTACGGCCTTACATTCCTCTGTTGATCCTTCTTCTTGCCTTTAGCTTACCCTCTGATAAGTGTTATGCATAGTCCAGCATGTCCATGATCTGCTTCTCTTTCTCCCCTTCTTCCTTCTTTCCTACCCTTCCTCCTCCCTGTTTCCTGTCTTCTTTATCTCCTTTTTCACAGTATGACCAAAAAGAGTCTTTATTGTTTTAATTTTTGCAACAGACTATCAAGCAAACATTGAATCATACCTTCTGGAATGTGCTTGTGTTCACTAGCTGGTTCAGAACTGCTGAACATCCCAGAGAAGACTTGATCAAATACGGTTAAGCTGAATTTAAATCTGAATCATTTCTGGCTGTAAGCTTTTAGGTTGAAGACCTCAAATATCTAAAGCTCAGTTAGTATTTACTTCATTATTGTTTTGGGTTTGTTTGGTCTGTTGGTTTTTATTTTGTTGTTGTTGTTGTTGTGTTGGTTTGGTTTGGTTTTTTTTCAGAATAAGAATGCATGCAAATAAAATAATCTGATTCAACTATTCTGTGGGGAGAGGAGAGAAAAGTACAAGAAAGAGAGTGAATTCTCCCCTTAAAGTCCAGGAAAGCTATTATCATGTGCAAAGTTGCCTCTCATACTTGCAGACTCATATTTTCTGAGAGACATGTTGCCTTAAAGGATCAGGGGAGTCAAAAAGATAAGGTATAGAGCAGCTTTAATAGAAGGACTTTAACCACAGGGGTACAGAGATTGGGATTTCTAATTGTTCTTTGGAACAAGGATCTGACTTTTATTTATATAGATTTAGTGCCTAGCACAACTGGGCCTCAAATCCCAGCTATGTATTCCAAAATCTAGAATTTCTTGTTAAGAAAATTTAGAATATAGGTGAAAAATAGAAGACTAAGTATAAAAGGTACATCTCTGTGCATAATTTATGTACTGGTATATCCGGTTTATGTGGCAAGACTTTGGTAGTAGAGGGGGCTGCAGGGGTGGCTTCTATGGGAAAACACAAGAATCTGCTCCCATGTCCAGCAGAACCATTTCCAGCTAGCTCCAGTATGGACCAGCCACAGGCTGAAGCTAACACTGTCAACGGCGATGATAGTGCCTCTGTGGCAGCATATATATAAAAAGGGTAAAAAGTATTTCAGGAAAGAATCTGGGAAAAAAGGAGTGAGAAAATGTAAGAGAAATGACACTGCAGATACCATAGTCTGTGAAAAGGAGAACGGAGGTAGCACTCCAGACACCAGAACAGAGATTTCCTTATGTTCCTTGAAGAAGATCGTGGTGATACAGGTTGTCCCTCTGCAACCCGTGGAGGTTTGGGTTCAAGCAGGTATCCACCTGTAGCCCATGGAGAACACTATGCTAGAGCAGGTGGCTATACCTTGAAGGAAACTGCAGCATGTGGAAAGACTATGATGCAGCAGGCTCCTGACAGGAACTACAGCCTGCGGAGAGGAACCCATGAAGAAGCAGGTTTTCTGGCAGGATCTGTGACCCCCATGGGTCCCACAGGGTTAACAGTCTGTTCCTGAAGTACTGCACCCCATGGAAAAGACCCAGACTGGTACAGTCCTTGAAGAACAGAAGCCAATGGGAAATAGCCATATTGGAGAAATAACTGAAGTACTGTACCTTGTGGGAGGGACCCCATGCTAGAGCAGGTAAGAGCAGGAGGAAGAAGGAGTGACACAGATGAATTCTTATGAAGTGACTGCAACCCCTATTCCCCGTTCCTGTACACTGCTCAGGGAAGGACCCAGAAGAGCTGGATGTGAAGCTGCGCTTGGGAAGAAAGGAAGGATAGGGGAGAGGTGCTTGTAGATTTTTTTTTTCTTTTTTCTCTTTATCCTACTGCATTACAACTAATTGGTAATAAATTCAATTCATTTCCCCTAGAGAACTTTGTCTCTCCCATGACAGTAAAAGGTAAGTGATAGCCCTGTCCTTATCTCAACCCATGAACGTCTCACTGTACTTGCTCCCCATCTCCTGACGAGAAAGGGTGAAAATGCAGCTTTGTGGATACCTGACAGCTAGCCAAGTTTAACACACCACAACCAGAGAGGTTATTAATTCTCTATTTGCTATATGTTTTTGTAAATTATAAATATAAACTTCTTCAGAAGCTTTGCCAGAAGCTTCCAGAGCATGGGATAAATTGCCTTTAAGAAGTCCTCATGTCTCTTACTGGGGAAAAAACCCTCTTCAAACCAAAACAAAATAAGAACTTCAACATGGTGACAGAAATAAAATTAAAAAAAAAAAACTATTAAAGTATTGCTTTCCAACTAGAAACTCTTTGAGGTTTTATCCAGGGAATAACAGGCAAGAAGGTGGAGGAGAAAGAGTTGAGACTGAAGAGCATGCTAAAGTGAAAAAAAATAGCACTTTGAGATTGTGTCATGAATTTAAAATTTGGTAACTATTATGATTTTTTTAAAACAGCAGTATTATAATGAAATGACAAATAACAGGAATTACTTTAGGATAATAAAAATAAATAGTTTAAATATTATTGACATTTGATTTCTTGGCACTAAATATCTGAACACAGCAAAATCTTACAGAAAAGAAAATTCAGTGCTACATAAGAATTGCTTAAACTTGAAGAAGAGGAAGCATGAAAACTATTCTTACTGAAAATACACCCAAATCAAACAATTTTCATATAGGTACAAGGATCTGGAATAAGAAAAGGAATCCACTATCTTTTAAATTCCTTTGCAGAGAAAATTTTCAAGGTGAATAAATAATGAATTAAATTATAATGTTGCCAAACATCGGAGTGATCAAGCATGATCACTTTCTAATAAAATATTTACATTTGCTCTGTATTAACCTTTTTCTTATGAGTGTTCTGCGTTTGATCCTTTCCTAAAGTATATTAGGCAATCTGTGCTACAGGTAGAGATGAAAGATGATCCATTTCAAAAGAGCTTTGCAAAAAATTTACTTTGTAAGAGTTAACTTTGCCACCTTTTCAGGAAACTTTATATCCACCATGATTATAACATCCCTCCTAAATTGCCTTTCTCATCAGGCCTACCCAGCTGCCCCGGGACTAAATTTGCTCAAAGAAGTGTCAATCTCCCTTCCTTCAGACCCCTTCCCCTTGGCAGCTGAAGCTGCCAGGACATGGCAAACATCTGTCCATCCTTCATGCTGATCCTATTCCAAATATGATGTATATTAAACTCATTAATAAACCAGATATAATCTACCCAAGCTGAAAATAACACTGTTATGTAGGTTGAAAGCTTTTCATTGCAGATTTCTCAGAAAGAGCATGGGGGTCTGGAGGGGCAGCGGGACAGTATTTGTGTTAGAAGAAAAGGTTTTTCATTAATGAGCTGAAAAATGAAATATTCTAGATAAAAAACAAATTCTGTACAGGTTTTGTGAAAGCTGCAGGCCTTCTTCCTGTTTTCTTTATACCCACAACTTTAGCTGAACTGTTTTTCCTGTAATACAAGTTTAGCTAGAAATTTTACTGACAAAAAATATATGTTTTTGAAAAAAAACCTGTGAAATATGATAAGATTTTTTTTTTCTGATTCAGAAAAAGGTCAATTGAGAACACACATCTCCATCAGTGTAAATGGACAAAAGTTGGAGGGGTTTTTTGCCATTTTTGGGCTAGATATTTGTCAGGAGCTGAAGATGTTCAGTGTTTAGTAAAAATCTGAAATTTCATGAGCAGCTTTTAGTCCTTTTTAGTGATTGATTTCATAAATGTACTTTCTGTGGAAGACTACAGTTTCTGCAGAGCACACTGGCTTCTGATGCTGCTAGTTCTGTTAACCAGAAATTAAACAGTAAACTCTGCAATTCTAACCATTTAGCTCTGAAACAGCTAATGAAGTCTGTGAGCATGCTTGGGCATTTCCTGCTAACGGGAGAAGATGTATTTCCCTCCAATACCACCTGCAGACCTATTTAGTCACAATGAATAGCTAAATTTCTCACTATGCAGCACCTACTTATTTTTCTTTGCCTCACAACTTCATCTCAGAAGATGGGTTATATTTCTTTCAACTATTTTCCGACTAATGGCTGTCATTAAGTGCTTTGGTAGTTTCCTGAGGCTTTGTCTGTAATCAGTGAAGAAAGATTGCTCCAGAGAGTTGAATGGGAACATCCAAACCACTTTCCAAAACACTCTGGGTGAACACTCTTCACTTGCAGTAGAAACTGAGTGGGATGAATACCATGGAGAATTAAATGTTGTTATCAGTCTAATATTAACCAATTTAATTCAAGTTATTTTTATTCTACCATCTCAACTTGAAATTCAGTTTGGAGGTCTGGCCTGATTCTTGCTTTCCTTTTTGTCTCCAGGCTAGCTCTTCTGCTTCTTTCAGTATTTCTGCTTCCTTGATGATTTGCCTGATTACACTATTTCTTTAGCTTATATTCTATGCTAGTAAATAATTTTGAGACCATCTTTGTTACAATAGTACAAGACTGATGCGGGAGAGCTCCAGTTACAGCTATGTCAGAAAGCAAGCAGAATCATGGTCCCGATTCTAGTCACAGTCTCAGTCAAAATTGTTTCTTGGGAGTATCACACTAAACCCAGTTTTCCTACTGTGGTCTCATCAGCTACATTTCTTTTGCTTTTTGTTTTCCTTGTTCACTCTCCATCTCTTCTTACAAGATGTATCTTCACATCTAAAAAGGTCTCAAGTGTTTTTCAAGTGACCTCTACCATGGTTTTGGTTAGTCATATATGAATCTTCAGATAAAAAGGAAACAAAATTAAGTTTCATTTTTGCAAATTATGGATAGTCACTCTTAGACCACTTCTCTAGACTGTTTAAATGTAGCAAAACTAGTAAAAGGCTCTATAATGTTAAGTTACCTAAAATGGAAAAAAAACTTGGGGGTTTTAGTGCCCTCTAGAGTGATACAAGGGTTTTTGTTTTGCTTTTCCCACTAGTTCTAAATAAGCACAAGATAAACAAAATTAATTGATACCCAGGGATCTTAACAACATTGAGGAAGCACAGGGGGTACAGTAGTAATCATGTATCATAGTTATTCAAAACCACATGAGTGCTTCTGAATTTAAGAGGCACTTTCCCACGTATGACTTTTGGATAACAGAGGCCCTGGCACATTTAAGCTTACACAGCTGTATGCAGCGCCTAGGAAGGAGTAGTCTCTGTGGGAGGATTTGAGAGGTATCTAACAAATCTGAGTAAATGATTTAGCATACATCTGCAGGCACCCCAGTATCTGGGTGGGAAAATATTGCAACATTCTCAGTACCACAAACACATCTTTAAATTGTTGCAGCTTTCAGTTCACATGATGTCTGAAGGATGAGACCAATAAGTATTTTAGAATTTTTTGGGTTAGTATCAGAGACTGAGGAGAAGCAAAGATGGACTACTACAGATTAGAACAATGTGGGAAGAGAACAGAGTCATTGTGAAAGAAAGATGAAAAAAAAAACAGAAAAAAATGAAATACCTTTAAAAGGAAGAGAGATTAAAATACTGGGGTAGACAAAGAGGAGAGGAATTCTTAATTCCTGTCATGGCCACAATCAATCAAATGTATTGGACATGTTCTTTTTACAGAAACAAATTCAGCTATGTTCTCAGTCATTTCCCTCTTCAGACCTTTCCTTCCCTGTCCCCATCCTTACTGCAACTAGTTTTACTATTTACTGCCTGAGGATGAACAGATGAACAGTGAAGAAGTTCCTTTCTTGGCGTTCATACCACCATAAGGGAGGGGAGAGCAGAGGAGGGGAGGAGAGGGGAGGGGAGTGGAGGAGAGAGGAAGGGAAAAAAAACTGGCTGACCCATCCCCCTTGTATTTACAGTAGTCTACCTCACTTTACCCTGGTTTATCTGTAGAGAACAGGAAGGGCCAGAGACTGATCTGGAGCAAACTGCTTTAAGATCATTAACTCATCAGTCATGCAGAACCAATGCTAAATTCATTCTCTACATAAACTTCTAGCTGCTTAAAGCCTACATTTCCCAAACAATGCATGTAGTTTTACACTGTCCCCTTCCTGGAAGTTAGGATTATAACTGTTTTGTGTAACAATAACTAGACCTCTGTGAACTAGTGTACATGGCATCAGCACCTATTTTTAAGGCATGCAACAGCTCTCCATCCTGTTGCCAAAACTATATTAAAGACCCCCTTTGAAGTCAGTAGACGGTTGAGGAAAATGTCTCTTGTTTATCTGGGTTCCTTTTTAAGATTTATTTTCAGTGCTTCATTGTTCCTACTTATTTGTGGTATCCAGTTTAATGCACTAAAGCTTCCCTGAGTACCATCTGATCTATTTCATTGCTGGTTTTGCAAGACAGTGTGCCAGAAAAAACATCTGGTTTTAAATGACAGTGAATTAGGCCAAGTCTCTGATCTGAGTCCTGGGAGGCTAGAACATACAGCAGACAAGCCCTTTCCTTTTATGTATGTAGTGCAAAAGACATCTCTGTTTACTATTTGCTTTAGAAAGTGTAATAAAATAATTTAAACAACAACAACAAAAAAAACAGACAAAGAAAAAACCAGCAAAAAAATATCTAAATGTCACAAAAGCTTTTAATAACCCTGTGGTGACAGGAATCATTTGTGGTATTACCAGGAAATACCGTACCATGTACTAAAGCAACAACACAGTTTCTGTGTGGCAGCAATGATAGTAGCACACTGTAATTTGTTAAACCAATGCTGCATTTACATGCTGCTAAAGTAGCAAAATACTTGAACCCCTACAGAACCTGGAAGGTGCCTATAATGCCAGGAGAATTGTACCCCATAGCTTAAAAACAAGTCAGATCAAGTGCTTAATTATTCAATATATGAAAAGCTTTATGAGCCTGCATTTGCAACTGCACTTTTCCCCTCCCCATATGGCTGCTTGCAAGTGCTCCACAAAGGGAATTCAACACTCATTTTGCTCTAAATGCTTCAGACAGTTCTCAGGAAATCTTGAAGGAATCAGCACAGTCGGGTAATCTTATCCCGGGACCAAAGACTAGTTAAAGTCTTTTCTTTCTTTCTTTCCCCTCTCTCCCTCCCCTGGTGAAAAACTAGAAAGAGTGGGTTGAATTTCTGATGGAAATTCAGTTTTGGAGGCTGCAACTATTACTTTTGAGAAGCACTGCATTAAGAAGAATATGACAAGTTAAGTCTATAGAAACCATTCCAAATTACAATTTTTGGAAAATGTATTTCGGTACTGTGACAGAGAGATTTTTATGTGAAAATCTAGAATAAATGTTCTGAAATGGGCTATAAAAATAAACAGATACTATTATAAATACTACACTCTTTGCTTGAATTTGCCACTACCATTGGGAAAAGAGAAAAACAAACTTACTTTTTAAAAAGGTTAGTTTCCCTATAACTCTGATTTATACAGTCATTTGAGTCTATTGCAATGTTTTGAAGAACTTTGCGGTCTTGTGCAGTTGAGTAGGTATATTACTTTGAAAGAAATCATGAAGCTTGTAAGAAAAGCTTCCACAATATCCATTGTCATAAAGGAAATTTTCCATTGGCAAATGTGTATACTATAGGGCATAAGAGGTTCCCTAACAGGATGATAAAGATAAAAAATGTTCTATTCTTACAAAACAAAAACAAACAAGTTGAAGAACCAAACAACCAGACAAAAAGACCCCACTACTATGAGAACTCCACAACTTTTTAACTATTTGAAAGATATATAGGTAACAGTACTTTTTTTCCTGTCACCAACATAACAGACTTGATTTGTGGAAATTAATTGAATTTATTACCAATGAAAATCAGAGCAGGATAATGAGTAGTGAAAAAAAATCCTAAAAAAACAACTTCCCCTCATCCCTCCCTCCTTCTAATTCTCTACGTCCTCCCCCCAGCAGCTCAGGGAGATGGGGAATGGGGTTATGGTCAGTTCATTACATGTTGTTTCTGCCGCTGCACTGGGAAAGGAGTCCTTTCCTTGCTCCAACGTTGGGTCCTTCCCACAGGGGACAGTTCTCCACAAACTTCTCCAGCTTGGTGCCTTCCCATGGGATATAGTTCCTCTCAGTCACAAAATTATGCTGGTTTGTTTTTTTTTTCCTCCCAGTACCTTTATGTACGTGAAGAGATTGTCCATAGTGGAACACTATCTTTTTAAAGAAGATACTTTTCATTTGAGAATATGTATACAGTCCTGCGCAGCACAAGTGTTGAGAATCTTCTTTCAGATTTATGTCTTCCACAGACTGGAAGGACTTAATCCTTCAAGTTTTTAAATTTGTGAGTCAAAGGTCTGTGGGAAACTATGACTAGCTCTACATTGAATGCTGTGGGTTTAGTGACGTCCAACAATGTACTTCTGGAGTGACTCCACTAAAGTCAATATCATCCACATGAGATAGATCTGCATATATTTGTTTAATTTTATTTTTATATTAAAGTTATAATTTTATGCAGGCTATTTTTTGACAAGAAAATTCATGCAGCTCTTTTAAAGTACTTTGCTCTATACTTGGCAACAGAGAAAATGAGAACAAGTGCACACAGCTATCAGGTATTTTGCCAATTCAGAGTGGCTAAGATATTAATAACACACCTTGCTGATTAGGATACAGGGAAACTAGTTTGCCCAAAATCCTGAGTATGCCAGCTTTATATGCTGTTTTTATTGCATTGAGCAAATACATTGGTAATTTGGGCTGTGGTGCATTTTGCAATTTCATGAATAAAATTTTTCATCAATCTAGACTAGTGGACTAGTAAATATTATTAATGGCTGTTCTGCATTCCCCATTGCAGTGCAAAGCAACTGAAACATACTAGTTAATATGAAGAATAAAGATTAAAACCACAGACATGAAATCATTTGGTTGACCCTTTTGCCAACCTATAAATGTTTTTCATCCATCCACAAATTTGAGGTAAAAAGCTATTCTGATCAGTGTGTGTGTCATCCCCACATTTGTTCGATTTTTGACTTTGACCATTGGGCATTTTTCTAGTCTTAATTTCTGAAAAATTTGGTAAGTCATTGACTAAGGAAGTTAATGAAATACCTAATTTGTAGTCAGAGGTGTGAATTTTCACAGGACTTTATGCACATGAGCACAAAGACACAATAATACAAAAGTGATCTGTCTGATAATTACTATCAATACTCAAATATGAGGTTCTTGATATAAATCATGCAAGACCATGTCTATTCCGTACCTGTTCTCTAAGTTTTGAGAACAGCTGAAGGCAGAATGAGGCTGTCTGGATGTACAAGAAGTCTTGCGATATATGCTCTGGCTTGCAGGGCAATACGAGACAGTCATTTCCCTTGGGTATAGTGGTTCTGCATTCTTTCAGACTATTCACATCATCCCAAAGGGTAGAGCAGCCCTCTGAGTCTGAAAAGAACAAAGGAACATTGTTTTCTGATGAAATTAAGTATAAAAGTAATCTGAGATTCTGAAGACAAAAACTTCTTACAGCATAATATGAGTATAATATATATCTATATGTTTTTGCCTATGTAATAGTGGGGCAAGTGGGTATACGTCATATTTCAATGTGGAAAATTCCCACATTTGAATAAAAGGTAGTTGTTTCCTAAATTTGACTGGGCATAGGAACTGCCAAATCAAACAAACTTTTCAGTCCACATATTTCTACCATCCTCCCGTGTTAAGCTTTGAAAAACACAATATTAATTTCATTATCTCTGTCATTTGGACTATGTAAATAGAACAATATTTTGACTATGTGTTTGATTTTTGCAATGCTATATATCGGTACTTAGTGGGGATGTAAGTCTATCACAGTACAACAAGAGGTCAGCAATGGAAGACTCAGAGATCAGGAAATTTGTTTTGTGCTAACTTGCTCTGTTCCAACTAATACAGAGGCAAAGACAGAAAAAAAGGAAAAGCAAAGTTGAAAATGATATTATGTAGAGGGTCTAAATAATTCTCCTTGTCCTTGGTAAGACGTAAAATTCAGTTAAACTTTGCTTTTACTATTTTTCAATTATCCTAACAGATAGAGAACACTAGATTTTGTTGCATGTTAATTGGCCTAAAATCAAAACAGGAGATCTCAGAAAGTGACTTTTGACATGGTTTTGGAGAAGCATGAGAACTTGTGGTGGGTTGAATTTCTCTGGCTGCCAGGTACCCACCAAGCCACTCTATCACTCTCCCTCCTCAACAAGATCTGGGGACAAGATACTAAAAAAGCTTATGAGTTTTTATATGGACAGGGAGATCATTTGCCTCCTAACATCATGGGCAAAACTTGACTTGGGGAAGATGAATTTAATTTATTGCCAAATTAAGTGTAACAGAGTAGGATCATGGGAAATAGGAACAAATCTGAAAACTCCTTCCTTCTATCCCTACTTTCTCTCAGGCTCAACTTCACTATGAGCATTTCTACCTCCTCCTCATCATCATCATCACCATCAGTGCAGGGAGATGGGGAATGAAGGTTGCAGTCAATTCATAAGGATTCATCTCTGCAATTTTTTCCTCTTCATGTTTTCCTCTGCTCCATCATAGGTTCCTTCTCATGGGATACAGTTCTTCAGTAACTTCTCCAGTGTGGGTCCTTCACACAGGGTGCAATCCTTCAGGAGCAGACTGCTCCAGCATGATTTCCCAAGAGGGTCACAGTCCTGCCAGAAGCCTGCTCCAGCATGCTCCATTCTTTCAGGTTAGATCTACCTGCTCCATCTGGCATGTGGTCCTCCACAGGCTGTGGGTGGATATCTGCTACACCACAGACCTCTATGGGCTGCAGCAAGACAACCTGCATCACCATGATCTTCACAAATTGCAGGGGAACCTCTGCTCTGGCACCTGGAGCATCTCCTGTCCATCTTCTTCACTGACCTTGGTGCCTGCAGGGTTGTTCCTCTTACATTTTCTCACTTCTCTTTCACAGATGCTGTTTTGCAGCATTTTTAACCCTTTCTTAAATATCTATCTACAGAAGTGCTTGCAATACGTATAAACACACACAAACACACGTACACCTATAAAAACTCGTCCTTTGTAGGGCAGGTTGTATGTGATAGATTCCTTTTGTTTGTTCAACACATGATGTGCATCTTTTAAACTCAAGACTGTTTTATCACAAGCGGGTTTTTTAAACTCGGTATTGTCCAGGATTCTCTAAATAAAATTTGCTACTTCATTTGCACTCTGTAAAGATTAAGCATTATCCAACAACTTAGTGTATCAAGCCAGTCAGAATGCCCACTGCTATTTGTGTAGTCTCACATTTAAAATCTTCATGTTAGTAGAATCCTATTCCTTTTTATTGCCACTGATATGTATCCTGATTTAAGCATTTATCCTAAATTAAAACCAGGTAAAAGAAGCTCATAGAAATTCTGTTATCTTATAAAATGAAAGTGTTGAATGATTGCAAAATATTATTTTCACTAAATAAAGGAGTCATAGAATTCTTGTAAGAGTTAATTTTTAAATTAATTTTTAAATCATTTATCTATACTGAAGATAACCTTACTGATCTCTCATGATACTCTAAGAATACAGAACTGAAAAAACAATGACAATATAAATATGAACAGGAGGGAAAAAAATCAATGGTTAAATAAATTTGTTTATATAACTATTAGGCTTTCCTGGAACCTAGCCAGCTGGAGACGTCTTCACCATTACTTATCATTTGTGGGTTTGTATTCCCACAACAGGGTATTCAGGGATTAGGAGATAAATCACTATGGTATTGAATTTGGTAGTGCAGAGGAAGAGTAAGGAAGAAGGTGTCTGATGCTCCAGGGGTGAACTTATACTTAACAGATATTCTGTTCAGGAAGGAAGATGTATGTTCCAAATCTACAACCATTTTGGGGAAAAGCAAGCCTAAGGATATGGGTTGTCAAAAGAATATATGCCATCCCCTGAGGAGGTGTGCAAAACATCTTGACAGTCAGCTTAATTTGACAACCTCCTAAACTGAAAAGATCACAGGAAAAATATAAAGCCAAGTAACATATTACTAGATACAGGAGAATGTGGTGGCTATTGTCCTGTACTCTTTGTTAAATATAACAGCTGTTTTGTAACTTATTTTTTTTTTAATCAGGTTTTCTTTTTAAACATTTGCATTAGCATTTATCTAATGATAATTGATTTAGGGGACCATTGGTAAAATTCAATCTTTCACATTCTTTAGGCATCAGGAATTTGCAACTGGAGTATGACCACAAAATTAACATTCTATAGAAGTTATCAGTATTCTTTCTATAAACTGGGCAGGTGTATCTTGAAGTCTGACTGCAAGAATAAAGAGACATGAAGAGACTATTCAATCTTTTTTTTATGTATTTGTTTGAGCTTTTTTTTTGGTTTTGGTTCGTTGGTTGATTGGTTTTGTGGGGGTTTTTTAGTAATTAAAATACAATATAACTACAATAGCTGAACAAAAGCAAAAGGTTGGGAACTAATATTCCCTCATCCTGTCAAAATTAGTAGAATAAGTTATTTCAGCACCTCTTACAGAACAGATCTAATAGGAATGGGATTTATTAATTCAAGAATACAGGCAGGCCCCAGGAAAGACAAAATATATAAAACACAAAAGATGTGGGAAAAATGGTTTCCATCCATGCCTGATTTCTATTTCTATAAGAATTCACAAAACTTCAGTTACTGCAGTCTGAAAAGAAGCTATGCTGCCATTTTTATCAGACTTGATTCTTAACTGGTTGCAAAATCTCTTATACAGAAATCTGTCCCTTCCTACAATATTTGCTTCAAAGAAACTTACTGATGTCTGCACAGTAGATTCTGCAGAGAAAAAAAGTTAATTATTGGCTCTGTCCCCCTGTAATTTCACTGTCTTTGGAGATTTTTCTCCATCTCTTCTTCACAAGTGAAGTTGGTGAACTATTCCTCTTTTGGATAGGGTTAGAAGAGATCAAACCACAATTTGTTTCATTTCCAGCCATTTTCATAGGCTATTTCAGAAACTGCTTAGGGCAAAATTCAATATAATTACACTTCTTTATTTGAAAGATTCAGATATTATTAAATTAAATTTATTTTTAAAGTTTATTTTCCAGCAAAATTAAATCATTGTTTTCAAGTTAGTGAAGAAAACTCTTTTTGTAAGGTGAAAAATATTAGTATGAAACATAATAAAACTCTGAGCTGGATTAATCACAATAAGAATGAATTAAGCCAAGAGTAAGCAAGGACTTTTAAAAATCCATTAATTAGGTTAACATTTGTGGTTTTCTTTTGATATCTGAGCTTTAGAGTTTTAAAAATGTGTTTGCCACATGCCATTTTTTCCAAAAGAATTCAAAAAGAATTTGAAAGCAGAAATTCCCACGCTATAACATCTCTCCTGATGCTAATGTGCTAATAGAAAACACTAAAAGAATCCTGTTAAGAACAATGACATAACATGCTATATACTTTTTTAGCTGTTTTAAAACTATCCTTAATCAGTAACAATACTTGATACAAAAATGTAAGGGCTTGTTTCACAGTAATATATAACACAGTGGAAATAGTGCTGGAAATTACAGTGTGGTGTCCTACTGAGACACTGAAGTAGTGAAACTGTCTTGAAAGACTCATAACAGAGACTGATGATCTGAGATAGACTTTTAAGCTATGAAGGGAATATGAATAAATGCTGTTGCCTGTTGTAGAAAGGACAGAAAAGTATGATCCAAGATCTTTGCTGGTCCCATGTTAATAAAATCATTCCAAGTCTCCTACATAAAATGCAATGTCTGATAAAAAGCATGTCTAAAGGTTGCCTTGTAGAAGATTTTCACCCTAGTTTCCACACAAAGATGTTCATAAAGCTCCAAGAAGCTTCTAATTATCTGGATACTCCTTCACAGTGGATCTTTGGAAGTTCATCCATCACTTCTGCCAGATCCTGCCAACTGTGATAGTATTTTCAGTGATCTGGGTAGGCCACCCACTTATCCCATACAGCTCAAAGAACAGGTTTCTGACTAATCTTGACTGCTGCTAATGAGTCATCAAATTTAACTGATTTTACCTAAATGCAAGTTTTAGTATTTCACCTGTATCACCACATTCCCCATCTCATGTAAATTAGGAAATATTTGATGACAGAATGCTCATCTCTACTAGTAGCCTTTGGTATTATTGTATTCATAAATGTAATCATCTGAAGTATATAATTATAAATGAAATGACAATGTGACTGACTTCAAGAAAGATTGCAAAAAGAAAATCTTATGTCAGTTTCTAGCTTACCTTTCAGGTTTTGCAGTGTGTTGGTTGGAGGGTAGGAAGTTGGCATCCAGGGAACTAACTTTGCTTATCCTGAATGGTAGCTATATCTTAGACTAACTCATAGGCACTACTGCTGCACTAAAGCAAGTATTTGGGACTAAAAAAATTATTTCGTAAGACATTAGTCACAGCTATAATTCAGAAGTATATGGGTTATGCTTTCAATTACTGGAGGGTTTAAGTATCAAATCATTCTTCTTGGCTTTGCTGAGAAATGTTTTATGATGCTTCTTTGTTTCCAGTTGATAAGCTAGCAGTTTCTTGTGGCTGCAGGAAAGATTGCAATGGCTACTTCATCTGTATTAAACCATTTGTCACGGAGAGTTAATGGATTAGACTTTTTTGCACTTGTGTGTAAATTTAATACAGATCATACTGTTTAAGAAATGCACTAAAAGCAAAAATATTAATGCAAAATAATAACAATAATTTTTAAAATAAAGTTGTGCTAGGGAAAAATAGCTACAGTGGTATAAATCATATCTAGTAATTCACTAAAAATATTTCAGATGAATATAGGAGATATTTTCATTTACCTCTTTCCCTTTGGGAAAGTATTATAATTTTTATGCCTGATTGTTCACTTTTATTAGACACGCAGAATTCCAGAACAATTTACACTAAGAGAACACTCTTTTTTTTTTTTTTTTTTTGGGTTGGGTTGAGTTGGGCTTTTACTAAGATTAGCATCAATTCTTCTAAGAAATATCAAGACATGTATGCAAGTGTTTTACATAAAAATGCTCCTTTGTAGAGAGTATTTGAATACATAGTTTCACAGCTGGTTCCGGTTAATCACAGGTGTATGCTTGTAGAGGTTGTGCCAAGGACCTATAATAAATTGAAGCTTGATTCCAATGAATCAAATAGACTTTTTCTTTATTTTAGGTACATCAGTCAATCACATCTGAATAAAAATTAAACCATCATAAGTATAGCCCTTTTTTAATAAAAGCAGGAATCGTTAAAAACACTGAATTAAGATTCAAGGGTTGCATTTACCTTATATCTTCATATAAGAAAATAAATACTTAATGAAATATGGGAAGCAGTCACCAAAAGAAATGCAATTAAATTACAGTTAAATGTTTAGCTGATTGAAGATAGTGGAGTGAAATAAATAATGTATCCAACCCACAAAGCTGATAAAGTAAAAATATCTTCTCCACGGAACAGCTAGGGAAAAGAAATCACTTCTTTTTGCATGCCAAAAGTATTCACTGCCTCCCTTGAGTCCTAAAATAAATCAATGGACTATAGTGACTGGCCGTTTTACATAACTATTCTATATTTTAAAAAATGTAAAGAGTTAATTAATTTTATTTTCAAAAGACTTAACAATAGTTGTGCAATACATAATGGATACTTAATGAAGAACATGCTGATGTGAGTTCAGCAAGATCTGCAGAAACGTATCTGCAATACCCTAAGAATCTGACAGATATTGTCAAATTAAAGCATTCCAATTAACCTGAGATTATGTCATCCTTCTCCACAGTACCAGGAGAAACACAACAGTTATTACAATTAAAAATTAAAAAATACAAAATTCACCTTTCATACTATAAGACTGCATTTTCAGTTCTGTATTGTAGTTAATAATGGGGCTTAAATACTGATAGCCATGCTGGGTTTTCTATCATGAAAAAGGATGTGTGTAACTATCTTTTCTTTCCCTGTCCCAAAGCTACGCTGGCAACACTCAAAAACATCTCTAGTAGCTTTTAGAATTTCAGTAAAGCAGTTAACAACTTTACTGAAGATTAATACACCATCATACTTGCCTCCAACTATATGCATTTTGTGTGGTATATATAGTGCATTAACTATGTACGGCACATATAGTTACTGGAGGCTTAGAAAACACTTTTCTTTGAGATTGTTTCTCTACACGGTTACTAAGTTTGCTGCTTTTGCCCCTACTTCCAATGCAAATAAATCTATATGAAAATGAACAAAATTAAGCACTTTTCTAAATAGAGCTAGCACAACAAGGTATATAGCCTGTCAGAACATGTACCCCCTGCTCTGCACCAAGAAGATAATAAGCTACCCTAATGAGGCAAGTTAAGCAAGTCTTGGTGGATGCATCCTAGTAAAAAGCTATGAGATTTAAACAGATTTCTAGAGCCATATCAGAACCTCCTCATGAAGGCAGAAGTACCTCATTACCAAACATGCACATTCTGCTAAGCAAATGTTAATCTTGGCTTCATGTTGATGGTTTTTTTACAGAATTAGCCACAAAGCTGCTTTTTGGATTTTACTGAATGTGCAGGCTGTGCTCTACGGCATCACCTTGTGATTGCAGAACAGAGGCGCTCCCCTCAAGCACCAATGGCTGTTGCTGAAACTTATGCAAGAGTTGCATAACAATCCAGATGTTGAAAGTTGCAGAGATTTACACAGCTGTTAGCTTTCCTTCTCCAACAGAGAAAGCATTTTTTTCTCTCCTGGTAAGCAGCAACATGAAATACATCATTAAAGATTTCCTTCCCTGCTTGTGGTTTAGCCATAACAGTATGTGAACAGATGTGTCACCTCTGTCCTGGTCTGTACGGTGAGCTGCCAGTATGTTATAGGTAACTGTTAGAGACCTGTTTAACAGGTGGTAGCACTTGGAATAAATGTAGGCAACGCTTGAAGATTTGCTTACAGTAGATTCAATCACATTCAGACGGGAGGCTTTGAGGTTTGGATACAAAAAGTCAGCATAACATGGCCATGATTCTAAATTGGAGTATTATATAAAATGTGTATAATACCCTGTAACCAGCAGAGAAAACAGTGACGTGGTATTTAAGCTGAGATTGTAAATGAAAGATTTTGTGCCATGTAACCCCTGATGGGGGAGCTCCATTAAAACACTTGTGTACGAATCCAAACAGCTCATTTGAAGCATTTATTTAAGAAGTACAAATGCATTAACAAACTAAATCAGTCTAATACCAAAATGTAATAAGCAGTTTGTCTCCTTTCAAGACCAATTATTTTCACAAAGTAAGTTTCCATTTTCTGTATGTTGGCAGAGCATCAGCATCTAAACAAAACCCAGCACAGTGATCTCTGTTTCATATTTTGAAGAATTTTATTACAGAGAAAGCAGAATCACTCAACTGAATCAAATTATGATTTGTATTGTTAAGACCCAGTCAGAAATTGACCAAATTCTTTCCCTAAACAAGGCAAGAAAAATAAAAAGTTCTAGAAACTCCGGTTATATTAAAAGAACTCTCTTCTGGCTACTGAATAGCTGTGAGAGCTCTCGTTCAACATTTTGGCTGCGTGCTTTATCTCACAGAGAAAGGATATAAGCCAAGCGCTGGAAATTTATCAACTCCTATGCCAAGGGAAGAACATATCATGTGCCACTGAAGGAAAAAAAAGATGGCTAGGCTTTTGGACAATGGTCAATTAATTTTTTTCCACAGCAGTTAGTATAGGAAGGGAAAACATATTGAACCTGTCATAATTGGTAACTTCTGTATGACACATGCAGCATATATTTCAGACAGAGTTCCGCTGGTCTCCTGGAGAGTTAAAATATTGAGCTTTTTTAATACAAATAAATGGTTATTTTGCAATTTAGCAGAAGCAGAAATGTTTCAATAGGATGTGAGTGTTGCAGTGTTTTGTACATTCTCCCTCACTGTTAAAAGAAAGTGTTTGAAAAGCACAAAATGTGACTGACTGTAAAACACAGGCTGGTATTGACCAGTGTATTAGGTTTTATAACCTGACATAAATTCAGAAAGTAAGTCATTGGTGAAAAGGATGAGGTAAAGATTGTTGGTAACTTTATTTATACATCAGTTGCATGCTAAAATCTGGTTTCCTGACAGTATTTAAAGAATGACAATTGCATTTCTGGTCTTTGTTTTTTGTTTATGGCTCTAACTTTTCAGGGTTTGGGTTTTTTTGTTGTTGTTGGTTGGTTGGTTTTTTGCAACAGTACTATTTCCAGCATGTGTTACAAAATATCCATGAAGATTTACAAAGATTCTGTGTGACTAGGAGCAGTTAAAGAAAGGTCATGATTCCCCACACCCTTTTCACAGACACAATAAAACTTCCAACCACAACAAGAAGCAGATGAAAAAACTTTTGGTGAATATATTATCTAATAAAAATGGATTTTCCTCTTCATAAACTCCTTTCGAGCTGATTCTGATTAGAAATGTTCATTGTATTCTGTACAGACGCCTGGAATAAATGGCCTAAAGTGATTTCAATTGGGTATTGATTGTTTACTTCAGGCAATAAGTATAATATATTTAAGGTCTCTAACAAATCATTGAAACAGCAGGTATTGTTTCTTCTTCCTCATTGGGTCACTGTAGCTTTCAAGTATAATCATTATTCATCTTTGTTCATTTTATCTGCACAGGGATAGTGCAGTTTCTGAGGATCATTTGAAGTATGAAATCCAATAGCTATTAGCAATGCGACTAACGTTCATGGCAACTCATTGTCAGGATTTCACTAATCATTTCAAGGAAGCAAGTACGCTTCTTTTTGACTGTATAAAGAAGAATGTCCTGGTTTGGTGGGTTTTTTATTTTAACACTGTAAGAGTCTAATCCTTTTAGTTAAAAAGAATAGAAAACTGTAAAGCAAATCTGGTTCTAATCTTATTTTGAATGGTCAAAAATTCTGTCTGAAGACACAGCCCAAACTGAAAATTATAAAAATCTGTGTCTTGAAGCTATGAGGAAAGGCAGTTTGATACACCAAAGGAAAATCTCATGCTCTTTTGTTAGCATGCAGCCAAAATCAAGTTGTTCGACCAGGTCCCAAAATGCTGCATGTCCACACCACACAGTGAGGTGTCAAGCTGAAATACTAAGAGCCCAAAAGCAAGATAGTGCTATCAGTGCAGTGCTGGTACAGCTGCACAGGCCTGGTAACGTTGTCTCCAGCCCTCCAGTTATCTCATTCAAAGCTGTATCTGGCCGTGGTGTGACAATAGGTTAAACTCTCTGCGTGGCTTCTGGTGACAGATCAAAAATAGTGTGGCTAAATGATGCAGAGTGCCAGTCCAGATTGCTTCTATTCTGCTGTTTCAGATATGTCCAAGTTTTTATCAGCTGCTTCATGCCAGATGTCTGTTCTCCTGGGTGGAACATAAAAACCCCATAAAAGTTGGCATAAACTTGATATCATGTATTTGGGCTAGTTTGACAAAATAAAAGCGTTTGCCCAAGCCCATCTAGACCAAGCTGGCTCTTCATTTCTTCTACTAGGACACAGGTCTGAAGGGTTACACATGACCTAAGGGGGTATCTGAACAGATGCTTAATGTGTAATGTAGACACAGAGGAAACAACAGCAATCCAAAACCACAGAGATCTGTACAACACTTCCTTCCTTCTTTGGAATACGGTGGATTGCTTACAACTGCCCTCTACTGCTGTTACTCATAGAGAAACTGTGATTGCATTAGGCTGATCAATGACTAACATGACTGATAAGAGAATAATAGACACAAGTGTTTATGACAGCCTCTAAATGGCCAACATCTGGGATTTTTTTCACTATTTATTGTTTTATAATCCCTACCTTGAAAACAAGTAAAGATTAAACAATCTCATATTTTATTACAATTTTTACTCTAATATTTTTGTTTTTATTTATAGAAAATAGCATATATCTCATATCCATACATAACTAAGTGTATATATATTAAGATTGTATGTATATTAAGATCTCTTTTAATCTGTTCTTTACAGTTTTGGAGAAAGTTTACAGACATCATTTCAGTCAACAATGAAAAGTCAGTCTAGGAGACAAACCAGAACAAAAATGTTTTGTTCTTCCCTCTCATCACCTTAAGTCCTCATTATTTAAAAGATCATTGAGCATTTGGTCTTGGCAGCTGTCATAATCCACAGTTTTGCATTTACTGTTATAAAAAGTTCAATTAATTATGAATAGTGAATAAATGATTAAAAATGCATAGTCTTTTCATGAATTATACATAAGAGCTAAATTTGTCAGATAAACTGTTCCTAAAAATATTTTCTTGGCTCTAAGTAAACAACAGAGTATATAAAAAGTAGACTGTAGTTTTGGTTTTTTCTTTGTTTTACTGAAATAATATTAGAAATATAGTTAAAGAATATTAGAGGGTTTTGGCAAGTATCCCTTAATGTCTTGAGGATTTCATTTCTCATGTGTGGAGTTAGTAGACTGGAAAGACAAACAGATGTAGTCAGACCAAGGCAGTTACAATCCTTAAAGTGGGGTTTGCCCTGTTAACTGGTTCAAAAATAAAAGTCCAAATAAATAAAAAAGGATTGGGGGTTTCTTGTTTATTGTCTCTCAAATATTTCCATATTACATCTACTCAGTTTTCCGTTTAAATGTAAAAAAGCTGTGGTATTTCTCTCTAATTGTTTCATTCTTAAACTCATCCTAGACTCTGAAAGTGAAGCTCTGGCTCACACGTCTCCTACAAAGACTCTGAAATCTGACTGTTAGGAATTTGTCTGATGAGGTGCCAGCTGGAACCAAGCCTGGTTCATTCCCTGAGAGCTGCATTAGTTCTGCAGTGCAACAAAAGGCAAAAGTAACAGCCATTTGCTCTAGCAAGAAGGCTGAGCACATCAGCAGATGAAGTATCATGTGTGTCTCAGAAGACTGTGGTTACCTTCATGACTCTTCTGCTCTAGGTTGTTTAATCACCTTGGACAAATCACTCCACTTGCTCTTGTTGTCATTACTACATCCACAAAAAGAAATAGTCTGTCAAGTAGGTGATCTAAAAATAGGGTAAAGATGGCATAAGAATTACTTGTTGTAAAGGTAGTCAGGAAAGGAATAACCATAGGTAGCCTAGTCTTCTTTTAAATTAAAAAAACATGACTACAAATATTTAAGAATAGAATAAAGCTGAATGTAATTTCTTATAAATTATACACTAACTCTCACTGGGAGGAAAGGGCAACCTAAATAACTAATCATCCTGACACGAAGCCAATTGACATAAACATAAAAATTGAGGACAGGTAATGCACAAAACCATTAACAGTCATCTATAATTTTCAAAGACATTATTGTAGCAGTTAGTAGAGCAAACCACAATCACTGAAATTTTATATTCTGTAAAAAGTTATTTGATGGTATCATAAATACTGTGAAGTTCCTAATTGGACCTGATTTAAAATCAGACAAAAGATTAAACTGAGGAGAAAAAAACCCCACAACAACAAAATTTTAAAAAAAAACACACAGAAAAAAATAAAAACAAAATATGGAATTGAAAACAAAAGAGAAAAAGACAAATACCTACTGATGTGCTTGTGCACTGGGCAGTAATGCTTATATACTTGTTGCACACCCAATGTTAATCTGTAAAAAACTTTTCTTCCTGCCTCTCCAAGTAAGAACAGACAAAAAATCTACAGCTTTTTTTTACTTAGGTATCCTATACCTTTCTTTATCAAATGATTGAAAGAAATTACAACTCTCTGCTTAAATCTTTGTTGTCCTTTAAATTGTTGATATACTTGCTAAAGATATATACCGACAAATGACAACTACTTGCCAGATAAGAGACGACATCAGCAGCAGCTGGATTTTTTCTAATTTTACCTTGATACAGAAAGAAAACTGATTGTTGCAGTGTACATTTTACAAAGTTTCAGATTTCTTGAACAGAGAAAGCTCAAACCCCACCTGGGAGCATTCGTTCGTGAATGTCTGTTGAAGGACAGAACACACATTTAAGGACTAACCCTCCAAGTGCAGGATATTTTTTGAGGCTTCAATTACAGTGCTCAGAAAGGAAGCTCACAAAGATGGTCCTTTATTAAAAAAATGATTCTAGAACACTCAAAAAGGAATTAGATAATTTTGACAAAAACTACCTTTCACTACTCCAGTGTATAATTAGGCTCACACAAAAGAAGATTCTTCCTCATTTTAGATATATGCCATTTCATCGAAGGTGACAAAGCAGAGAACAGGTACCATGTAGTCTGAAACAGGAAATGTGTATTTCAGGACATAATAGCCTGAGTGATTTCCTTGGCTGGTCCAACCTCATGACTGACATTGCTTACCAGTGAATTTAATTTACAAAGGGCAGAAACTTTCTGCTACCTGGAAAAGACTGAATAAGAATCAAAATTTAATGGAAAACAGGAGTTTTGGGGGTTTGATTTGTTTTGGATTTTTTGTTTTTTGTTTTTTTGTTTTTTTTGTTTTTTAATGAAGAAGGTCCAAACAACTTTAATGATGTTCTTTTGTTTTACAGCCCTAATCCTCATTTTCAGCTCCTGGCTGTTTGAAGTACTAGTTTTCTGTTTAATTTTGTTTTCACCATTCTCCTGAGCTTCTGTAAGTTTCCTACAGTTCTATCAGGGATTACACTTAAACCCTATTTGCCAATTTGTTATGCTATTGAAGGCTTTATTGTAAAAAAAGAGAAAGGAATGTGTATGAAAAAGCACTGACTTATTTTTAAAGGAAGCTATTCAAATTACTAGACAGAGAATGAAATAAAATCCTCTATTTCTCTCTGGGAGGAATGTGCTCTCACTTATGCAGAACTTTACAAACAGGTACTTTTTGCTATAAATAATTTAACTCTTTTTTTCCTATCTTAATCTTACCCTTTAACTTCTAATTACTTACTAGCTCATTAGGAGTGATTTCTTCAGGCAAGCTATAAAATAATAATCAATTTTAATAATCCCTTGTAAAGAGATTTTAAGAATAAAATTTTATTCATATTCTTCATTAATGTCTTGATAAAAGGAACTAATAAAATAAGAAATATATTAATTTTTAGATGGTATTCTATAACATAGCAGTTGCAAAGTCATTACATAAAAATAGATAGCCTATATAACTATAATAACAGAGACATTGTTACAGAGGTTATTCTATGTAGTTTTTGCTCTTCTGTTCCTGTCATGATCTCAGTACCTCTCATGTATGACACATGGAGGAAACTTAAACTAGGTTAGCAAAATAGGAAAAGTGTCTTCTGCTCTTCAAAACTGAACCAAACATGTCTTTACTCCAAGGAGGCAGGTGTGTAAGTACCTAAGCGTATGCCAGTGCTTCGAAAAGGTCAGCATTTCTGAAGAAATAAATATATTTACAGAAGTTTAAGCTTGGCTTGTGAGTGAGAAAAGCAGAAAATACTCTCTATTTCTTTGAAAGTATATCTACACTGAAAAAAATTAATAAAGATCAGTCCCTGAGCTAGAAGAGGTATGGCTGACAAGCCAATATGTCAAAGAGCAGCTCTTTGTAGAACTAAATTCAAATCTAGAAACAATGCAACTTCATTTGAAGAAAATGCATCTGAGTTAAACTTCCTGCTATTCAGGGCAGCCATGTACTACTCATCTATCTAACTCATTCAGCCATACCTGACTCATTCCAGACACAAGGGAGGTACACACATATTTCTACATTTCCTTGTGTAGTCTAGGCAGAACAGTCTCAGATCACCCTGCACCTGCTGGTGTAGGCACAACCTTCGAGAAAAGTCCTGAGTTCCTTGCTATCCATTAAGCTGTGTCAAGAAGTTGGGAAATTGTTCTGGAATGGTCACACTCTGATTGAACCTTTTTTTCTATGATATTGCTGTGACATATCAAGGAAAAGGAGCGTCCCCCCCATGTGGGAGTGAAGAAGAGCGTAGCAGAATGCAAATTGACCTCTCAGGTCAAGAGGATGAGCAGAAACCACTCTAGACCTTTTACTTTAGTTTCACAGGACCCTGCTCGAAAAATGAAGATTAGCATATGCATAAATGCTTGTAATAATATACAAGGAAAATAATATACTAAAAAGCATTTCTGAAGATTTACAACGAAAGTTGGTATAGGTTTTAAAAAATAATTAAACTGTACTTGTTGAGTAAGTTTGAATTCACAAGGTGACTAATAGCAGATACTTGCTTCTAGCATAGCAGTTTAAATAACTGAAACTGTAGTATATTTTCTGCTGTCCTTTTTTAGCATAAGCAATACAGTTTACAAAAAATTTATACTGAGAAATTAGTACTGTTATGGCAAAACTAAACAGCAGAATAATAGGTATTTTAAACAAAATAGATTCCTTATAATGACTTTCAGCCTTTTAATCATTATTTCCAGGAAGTGAGAAGCTCAGAAACAGAGTACACTCTGGGGGCAATCAGGCACAAACATGGCATTTGTTCTTTAGCTAAATACAATCTCTGACTGCCTCCTTGTTGCCTTTGAGATATAAATCCTCATGAGGCCTCAGTCAGATGCAACAACGTTCCAAGTAGTCAGTCCAGTGGGATGTCTGTTCTGATTATCCTGATTCATCTTCAGTGCAAGCTGCTGATATATGCGTGTAATAATAAACCAGTGGGGAGTATTAAAGTGTATCTGGCTTTTATATAATTAGACATTTGCTATAAAGAACTACAGAGTTATATAATCATTCTAGTAGACATAAACGAAGCTTTACTTTGTATGCTACCAAAGAACAGATAATTCGTCATCTATTTCATCCATTGTTTTCAACAGATTTATTCCTTTACATTTCTGACTATGTATGAAGATATCAGTAATGAAAGCCTATAGATTTTGAATAACTATGACAAGATTTGAACATATTCAAGCCTGTCTTTCTATGTAGGTGCAATTTATGCTGGGAGAATATTGAATTTGCTGGTATTATTTATTGTAGCTGCTTAAATGAAGAAAGCTGTAGTAGCAGAAGGTATTTACGTTATATAAATATGCAGTTGCTTCCAGGAAAAAATTTTGCAAGAATCGGGTCCCTAACCAGTATTGCCACACTGGCAAGTATTTCTAGTTCAAATGCAGTCACAACCTTAGTCACTACACTTGTTTCATATATACATTTTTCAGGGGCAAATGAACACCCACCGTGTAGATTGCCAATAGTAAGCATACCAAAACTCCTGAATAATTAAGGGAAATTACTGGAAAAACCTTAATAGTTAGAAGAGATCAGCTCCCTTGCTTAGTCTTAGAAACCGAAAACCTTCTAGAAATAAAGAATAAAATATGCTTCCTTGAAAAAATGAGACAATTTTCAAGAGTTCATCACTATAGCTTGTCAGGAATAGGTGGCAAATATCATTATTCTCTAAGAGAAAATCCCCTTTCAGGTCCTGTATATGTACACAGAGATGAATTAGGACAGCTGCTAGAGTTTTGAATCACAAAAGAAATGTATCCCAATAGGAGAAATTTTATATACCTACCTCCCATTGATTTCAATATCATGCAACACAAGTTTCCATATTCAGTAAATATTTTCACTGTTGTGCACACCATCACAGCACTATTAAATTATTTTGATTTAAGCTAATCGCTGTCTGGGTCTCCTTTATGCCAGTATCTAATGGAGTGCAAGTGTAGGCAGAATTTAATGACATAATAAGTAACCACAGTTAGGCAAGTAGTCCTCCCCATGACTAACCTGCAGTGCACAGCATACACAGTGTGTCATCTGCATTTATTTAGAGGGCAAATTTGCTGATAACTGTTAGTACTGTACACACTGAAAATAAATTTTTAAAAATTGACCTTAATCTGTTCTTTGGTATCACATCTTAGGAGATTTTCCTCCTGACATGCTACCATCCAGATAGAATCTGCCAGAGGGCACTAGTGGTCATTTAGGGTAATAACAAAAATCGATATGTAACAACTAATATAGTGAGTACTAAAAATAGACTTATTTAAAAATATGGAACCTCTTTTTCCTACTGCATCCAATGCATATTCTATTCCATAGTTAAAACATTTATATTGCTATGTGTCAGCTGGATCCTTTAGGCTTGGGTACCTGATTGTGTCTTGGCTCTTAGGCACCTTCAATCTCACTGCATTCTTTTCCTGCTCTTAATGCAAACAGAATAACCACATACATGATAGAACACTATAAAATGACCACAGGTGATGAGAGAAAACATATTGGATTTCATGGAAATGACTGAACAACACTGCTCTTTAATTGGCTCTAGTAGCTATTTTTCATCACTCAGAGAAACTCAAAAATCAATGAATATTTTTATGAAATGTACAAATCCATCAAATGAATGTATGCATGCAATATAACAGCTATGATAACACTAATAAGTCTCTTGCAATGGGCTATGCAGCAAACTGCCTTTAGAAACTATCAGATACATCATGGGACCTGATAGAAAATCCACAGGGGAATAGTATACTTTACTAATGGGGGGGGGGGGGTGTTTTTTAGGGTTTTTTTTGTACATACCATGTCAGACTCGAACTGTCAAAAAGTTTCAGTAGCAAAACAATGCAAAGATAATATGGGAAGAAAATCTGCCTTGCAATATCCCTTAACCTTCAAGTAAACAAACATGGAGAGTCATAAAATGCTTCATATTTTGTTGGCTTTTGCCTGATGAAATGGAACAGCCCAGAGCACAATAGGGAAAAGACTAAAGACATGGGAATTAAGAATTTCCGCTTAGGGGTTTGCAGGTCAGTTGCCTCAGTTGTGAAAACATATCTATGTCCTCATGTAAGGAAGTCAAATGGACATATATACCCATTTATCTCTGTGTTGATGGAATTTATTCAATATGAAGCCATAAATACTTGTTTATGCGCAAACACTGTAAAAATGAGATGTAAGCTTTTCCTGTACAGTGTAATTCCATGCTTTCATAATGTAATGCAGATGCCAACTTTGCCAGCTCCATATAGAACCAGAACCTGTCTACTGACATCAGAAGAATCTCAGAGAAGAGTAAAAATTTTTTCCCGTTGTCAAAAAATTTATGTCCAATTACGCTTATTTCTGAATGTGTGACCAATCAATAAAAAAACATGGCAAACCTTCAGGAAATCTTGTTAATTTATTAACATTATTGTAATTTATATTTCTTCCTGTCTTGTCTTAGGCTGGATGTCCTTACCATAAAAACACTGCAGGATATTTTATAAAAGAATCTAAAGATACATTTAATGTTGTAGTGCTGTCTTTCAATTTACCTTTCTTTTAAGATTTCTGGGGAAATCTTCACTTACAAAAAAGAAGAACACAGTGTCTGCTATGCCAATTTTAGGGAAAATAAGTTTTCAAAGCAATTGTGTTGCATATTTTTAATCTAAGATTGAGAAATAGCATACTGTTGCAGGATTTCATTTTAAGACACCATAAACCATCATTGGTGTTTAGTTTAAGTCATACTATATGTAAAAGGTAGGAATTCTTATAGAAAGTAATCCTGGCTGAATCACGTAGGTGTGAAATGATATGGAACGAGCATAACTAAATAATGATGATGTTATAGAGATATCAGTTTTCTGATCTCTTTGTATCACTGTGTACATAAAAGGAACAAAGAATTCATAGAACCATAGAATCAAATGGGTTGGAAAGGACCTCTGAGATCAAGTCCAACCCTTGCTCCACTACCACCACAGTTACTAGACTATGGCACTAAGTGATCAGAGATCTGATCCAAGGTTACTTGCCTGAACCACATCAGACTAAACTTTGAACAGGGTCAGCTAAATTACTGAAAGGGCTGTTAGGAGGTTGCAAAGGATGAGTACAAAGAAAAATATTTCAGGACAGCTAGATCCTGCTGCACTCAGCACCCTGAGAAAGAACATGGCCTAGAGAGAAAATCCAAGAAACTTGTTTGAGATTTCACTGAGATATCCTAGCAACAGTCCGAACTGGTGACTGTAAGCAACTGGTTCAGATGAAGGATATTTATTAAAACCAGAGTGTGACTTCAAATCCAGGATGTATTGAATGATAGCATTTGACTTCTGGGGAAAAAAAAACCCTGCAGATTTCCAGCTAAATGTTCCCCATGGGTAGTTTCCACAATGTGCTATTGTTGTATTGTATAAGTATACTTCTGTCAAGTTCCAACATTTCTCTCTATAGATTATGATTCCTGACAGTACTATACCTCCCACCACATAGTTGCTGTGTTTGCTGAACCCCTGAAGACTGCCACAGACATCCACAGACTTGATGCTTTAGCAGAAATGTTGGTTACCAATAAAAGCCAGCTTACAGAGGAAGGTACATACGGACAACTATAGCTCTCATGAGAAACAAGAGTAAGACTTTCTAATCAAGTTGTTTGAGAAGTAGGCTTTTGTTGTTACAGTTTCGAATAAATAAGAGGCATTTTTATTAAACATACCTTTTTTAAACAAATCTTCATTTCCCTCATAAAACTTTCTTCTTCCTTAGTTGCACAGTCATAACATACATGTGCTTCACCTAGACAAAAGATCCCTTTGCATGAGAAGACATTTTATAAGCTGATTTATCAAGTGATTCTTAAAATAAATGACAACTCAATTGCTGCCTATTATTATAGCCAAAATTTTTACCTCTGTTCAAAATATAACAGAACAGGGTTAACATCAGTATATGTGGGGTGAGGCAAATCTATGGCTACTCTTGTGCCAGGGAAGAATATCATAATAGATTGGCATAATGTGGAACGTGGAACCTCCACAGTCAAACTGGCAAATATCTGAGAGACCTTTGCTGTCAAGCTTTGCTGTTGCAACAGTAATGCCTGCTTGTGAAATTTTTTTAGAATAGAATGAAGAGAATCATAGAATCATAGAATTAAATAATAGAATTGTTAGTGTTGGCAGGGTCCTTAAAGATAACAGAATCACAGAATGATTTAAGTAGGAAAACACCTAAGATCATTGAGTCCAACCATTAAACTACTACACTGTCAAGTCCGTCATTAAATGATGTCCCATCTAGGTCCTTCCCTCCTCCTGCTGTGGGCAGGGACACCTTCACTAGACCAGGTTGTTCACGGCCCCATCCAGCCTGGTCTTGGAGTCCAAGGTGGGGAGTGAACAGTTTCTCCGAGCAACATGTTCCTGTGTCTCACCACCTTCCCAGGAAAGACTTTCTTCCTTATATCTAATCTAAAACTAACCTCTTTCAGTTTAAGCCATTCCCCCAGGTCCAATCTCTATATGTCCTTGTAAAGAGTCCCTCTTCGACTTTCTTGTAGGCCCCTTTTATGTAGTGGAAGGTTGTCCCCAGAGCCTTCTCTTCTCCAGGCTGAATAATTCCAGCAGTGGCTTGTAAAGCATAGAAGAGTGGAAAAATATCAGAGCTGTGTTGCATCCTCCAGTGTGACTTAGGTGAGTATATAGATGCAATTGGGCGGGCCCTGATAATATGCTGGGTGAAAATAAGGCTCAGAATAGTTAACTATTTCCATCTCTTTACAGAGTTATATTCTAACTGGATTTGTCCTAGATTTAACTATGATTTAGTCCTTCACACAGAATATAATTTCTGAGCATTAGAAATTCCTTCTGACACTGTTTCCATCTTCTCAGTTTAGTGTTTGAATTTTGTTTTGAATATTTTCAGATTTTAGACAATAAACAGGAATAAAGCAAGCTGTCATCTTGCTCAGCAAGACTGACAAGACTCATCATGATAATTACTGAGTAGTGTAGGCAACATACAGCTTAATTTCTGATTTCTACAAGTCTATCTGACATTATTATTTATCATTTACCTGTTGTCAAAATTCAGGGATAATACAAGAGGAAGAGGAATGTTACATTGGTAGTACACATGCATTTTTAGGTAAGCTTCATTCAGTTTCAAGATAACTCTAAACTAGCTTTTGGGAGAGGAGATAAACACTGAAGGAATTAAAATATTAGAATTATGTGACTTTCTTTTTTCACATGAGGTCAGAGTCATGACCAACATCATCCATGGCTATTATGAACCAACCCTTCCCTAAAACATTGTTTTAATTTACTTTGCTGAACTTGGACCACTCAAATTGATAAATCCATGCAGAATGACTGTGCCTCAGGCTGAAATGCCTTTGAAAATGCCACTTAAAACAATTCAGAGGTTTCTGAGAACAAGATCAGAGAAGAAAAATTTTTGTTTTGCCCTTACTGAAAACATCAGTGCAATTGCTTGTGAAAATAGTGTACCATCCCTCAGTTTCACAGCATGAACTGGAACTCCAGCACTCTTCTAATGAAAATAAACAAAAATTTGAATCAATTGTACATCTCTGAAAACTGATGATTTTCTCAGATTTTTAAAATAAATGGGTAGACTTTGACTTTTGAATTTCCAAGCACAGATTTTACACTTCTTTTGAAGTCCATTCCAGGTCATAAGAAACCAAACAGGTACAAATATAAAATTCTTATTATTATTTTCAAACAGCTATTATGGCTTCAGAAACAGAAAATATGAGCACTGAATGTAGGTAAAGAGTTGTACTAAGTCACAAAGAAATATGATTTAAATTAAGAGTTACAAGTTAAGATTCCACACGTAAGAGTAACAGTGAAATTTACTGTCTTAAGGATTTATGATTATTGATATTTTTTCTTCTTTAATGTCCTTGTTTATTTGCCTATGCTCATTGTAATAGAGTAAAATATCAGCAACATGCTATACATACCCACACTCACATATACATTAACTTTGTTTTTATTGGTCACAAAATACAGAACAATACCTTGCATCTTCATGGCTATGAGAAAAGCAACAACAGCTGTCTTATTTGTATAAACAAAACAATGAGATGAAAAGAGGTAATAGGAAAGAAGAAAGAAAATTTAATTTGATTCTGTAGCCTTTTCTCTTCAATGTTTCTCCTGGAAATTAAAAGCAGTTTTGATTTTTTACACTAGGATATCAGTCTCAAAAGTTTGACCACAGTTCCATTGTTCTTCCAGCTAATAATGCTGCAAGAGAACACAGCAATCAACTGAATTTTAGTCTCTTAGTTAAAAAGACACATTCCAATAGCATGACAATTATGGTTACCAATTGAAAAAGCAGCTGATTCCCTTTGATTTTTACTGTTTCACCAAACTTTTATTTATGTTTAACAGTGCTTGCCTTTTCTACCCATTTACTATTTTAATGTTCTACTTTTTTCTCTTTTCACTCTAGCCAAACTTTCAGACAGAGGTAATTTTATAAAAAAAATTGGTTTAATTTTTTTCTCTATGTGACCCAGCCATCATGGGTTTATGCAAGGCATGCCCTACCAACCAATCTGATCTTAGTCAAGGTGACCCACTAAGTTGATGAGGTAAAGGCTGTGGATGTTGTCTACCTTACTCTTCAGTAAAACATTTGACACTGTCTCCCACAGCATTCCTGGAGAATCTGGCCACTCACGGTTTGGACAGGAGCACTCTTTGCTAGTAAAAACTGGCTGGATGGCCGGCCCAGAGAGTGGTGTTGAATGGTGCTACTTTCAGTTGGCTGCTGGTCACTGGTGGTGTTTTGCAGGGCTCACTGCTGGGACCAGATTTGCTTAATATCTTTATCAATTATCTGGATGAGGAGACGAAGGCCACCCTCAGTCATTTTACAGATGGCACCAAGATGGGCAGGACTATTGGTCTGCACAAAAACTCTGTGTAGAGATCTGATCTGAACAGGATGGATCAATGGGCTGAGGCCAATGGTATGAGGCTCCATAAGACAGTGTGAGGTCCTTCACTTGGGTCACAACAATCCCAGGAAGCTCTACAGGCAGGAGGAAGAGTGGCTGGAGAACTCCCCGGTGGAAAAGGACCTGCAGGTACTCGCTGACAACTAGCTGAACATGAGCCAGCAGTGTGCCCAAGGTGGCCAAGAAGGCCAATGACATCCTGACTTGTATCAGAAATAGTGTGGCCACCAGGACTAGGGAAGTGATTGTCCCTGTGTAGTCAGCACTGGTGAGGCTGCACCTTGACTCCCGTGTCCAGTTCTGAACCCCTTCACCATAAGAAACTGAGGTGCTGGAGCATGTCCAGAGAAGAGCAACAAAGCCGATGAAGGGCCTGGACTGACATGAGGACTCCTGTGGGAACTAGGGTTGTTTAGTCTGGGAAAAGAGAGGGAAGACTTTATTGCCCTCTACAACTACCTGAAAGGAGATTTTTTCCAGATGTCAACACCAGGTGGGTGTTGACATCTTCTCCCAAGTAACAAGTGATGAGATGAGAGCAAATGACCTCAAGTTGCACCAGGGGAGGTTTAGATTGGGTATTAAGGAAAACTTCATGGGAAGAGTTGTCAAGTACTAGAAGAGACTGCCCAGGGAAGTCACACAGTCACCATCCCTGGAAGTATTTAGAAGACATGTAGATGGGACACTTAAGGACATGGTGAAAAAGTGGACTTGGCAGTTCTGGGTTAAGAGTTGGACTTGATATTTTTAAAGGTCTTTTTCCAAGCTAAATATTTCTATGATTCTGTAGTTCTGTGACACCTTCAAAGACTTTGGTATTTTTCTAATTTGCTACATGTTAAATTTTCCCTATTCTTTTTCACTTATGATTGTTCTATAATCAATAAATCATTTTGCTGTTTTAATCTCACTCTATTGTTTTTCTACTAGATATAATAATTCTTCTTTAAAATCTTTTATTGCTGTTTAGTTTTCTGACGGAGCAGCTATAGAATCAATACTTGAGAGATACTTGAAATTCCATTAAAAATTGCAATATTACACAGTCCATTTGCCAGAAAAAATAGTGATTAATGCCATTTAATTTCCTTCATATTTTCTAGTATTTTCTTTCTTTTGCATTTTATTTGAAACATAAATCTTGAATATCTTCACAGAATGCAGAATTCATAGGACATACAATTTTTGTCAAAGCAGGGAGTATGCCTATTTAGGATTATGAATGTATGTCTGAATAGTAAGATATTCAGTGTAAAAATTTATTTTTTGTGGTCTAGTTTTCCATATGTCTTGCCCAAAGCATTTCAGATTAAATTAAATGTGGCTTCTGATAAAATGGTCATCCCTTGAACTTTCACCAGAAGGCTTTGTAATAATGAGAAACTGAAGGGGTAATTATACTTTTTAATGTATCTTCATTTCCATTGTCCAATAATGTGAAAGAATATGAGGGCTGTGGGCTGAATGATATGGCAACCTGAACATAAGGTATATTACGAAGCACAGAAACATCTATTCTTTCACATTCATCTTAAGAGCCCCTCACAAGAGCAAAATAGTTCTTGTCATGCATGAGACTTAACTTGGCCCTCACAGGACTGTGGAATGGCTGCACTGTCTTTTGTGTTATATTTGCACAAATGCAAGGTTATGTTAAAAATCACTGTGGTCAAAATTGTATGACCCCATATTTTGCTGAAAAAAATCCCATCTGCTATGTATGCCATCAATATGCTATCTATGACAACAATGTTGTTTTATTACATTAATTTATGTTATTGCTGATAACAATGATGAGAAGTCAAATTTACAGACAAGCATTGGGATTTATCTGGTTTATTGTGGGTTTCTGACATGAATATTGAAACACTCGAAATTGCCCTCTTAGATATTTTTTAGTCTATGGAGATGTTGTCATTGCACTCAGTTGAATCTACCATGCAATCTTTCTAAAGTAGGCGCCTACATTTAGTCAAATTTAACCTTAAACTAAAATGTAGACATTTAAAACTAGGTGAGATAAATCCCATCAGGGCCTCACATCCTTTTCTAACCATATAGAATGTTACATCAGGACATGGGGTAATCAGTCTTATATCTGAAAGATGTGTAGAAAATATTTCCTCATTTCACTGACTAGCAGTTTTCCTCTGGAAGGGAAAAGATGTCCACTTAACACAAAAATCCTGTCAAAACTTTTCAAAATTACATGAGAATTTTATTTGGTCTTTAACTAACTAGCATTTAAGAGTTTGAATTCACTAAAATTGTTTTCTGTGAAAAGTTTCTATGTGCTGCAAAGGAGTGTAGTACTGGATAATAATTTTTTTTTTCCCTGCTTAAAACAAAAATATTTTCTTGGGACTGTAATGAAAAGAAGGTGAGATCATTTGATAAATACTTTTCTCCTAAATTACATTGATGAAAAGTTTTATAAATTAGTTTAGCAACTTTTTACAGCAGAGGCAAATGTCACTTAAAGGAAGCTAGCGCATAGCATCAGCTAAGACTTTTTAAATGCACTTTATTCCAATGAGGGCCATTACAAAGTTGAAAGCAATGGGAGGTTTCTTATGAGACAGATTTTTTTTCTCTTACATTGTGAGTTATATTAAATTTTTTTTCACTTTGAACTGGCTGATAATTTTAATCAGAGAATATTATTTATGTAAAGTCTGGTGGGTTTTTTTTCTGTTGGAACACATCTTTTACAGTGAATGTTCACGGAAAATAAAGGGATTCATTATTAACAGGCTTAATGTAATTTGTATTCTGAATGACAACTTAATTTTTAGGTTTTTAACCAAAGAAACATACAGCATTCAACTCTGTCTCTCCTATCATACACAAATGGTCAAATCATTTATCTGTTTGCTTGTGCTGTTATTTTATGTTTCCCATTGAAAACTCTTTCATGATTATTGATTAGATCAGTGAACGTGATCTTACTATTGGATGGTCAAAGCATTCACAGTAGACATGTTAAGATCCACTACAAATTTATTGTAGACAACTAGGATGAACCTAGTTACAAGACTGAACCTTATAAGTTTGAATTACTCATCTTCAAACTAAAAAAATTTTCTGCATCCCTTACAATGTCAGTGACTAGACTGCTTGTTCTCATGTATAGCTTGTTCTTTTTTTTTTAATTCCAGCAAGTTTTGTAAGGAGGAAAAACCACTTCCCAGCTGATTCTGGTCAAAACTTTAATGTTTTAATTTGGAATGAGAACTACAAGAGAGCTAACTTAAGCACATAAGACCCCTCAACTATATTTCTTAGATTTATGCAAATACCTAGAAAATGAAGTACTCTTACAATTTTACTGCTTTTTATTTCAGTTTCTAAGCCTCAGAGTATTATCACTTGCAAATACAATTTCTTTCCCATGAGAAAGACTAGAAATTTCTTGTAGGAATCCAAAATCCTTGCAGCAAGGATGATTTTTGCATTGAAATTAACTCATGGAAAATTGCATAGTTTTGCATGTTTTGAACAGAAACATGAATGTCTTACAGAAAAAGAAAATCCCGATTACCCAAAGTAAGTCTGGAGCATGTCCATTTACACCTCACTCTGTTTACATATTTCAACAGAAAAGTTAACAAACAGCTGCTCTGCAGAGAGAACAGGTCTGTTCTCATAGAAATACCATAAAGAAACCACTAGCAGTAACAAGAAATATGTTGACTGAAACTTTCACTATTTTCAGACTTAGAAATACAACATTACGCTGCTTGCAGGCAACAATGGCCCAGCCCAGTCTTGTGGATGGAAATGAAAAATCACATTTTTCTGAGACAGAATTTTCCATCCAGAGGATGGAAAGTAGGAAACTAATATACATTACTGGCCTTTGATAATCAACCTGAAGGAGGCATGAGACTAGTGCTAATGGCAGTGACCAGAGTTTACAGTTTGAGAAATGTAACCTTTCTTCACAGGTAGAAAGCAGATAAGCTTAGCCACTTTTTTAAATTTGTCATATTACCATCACTCTGCCTTTATATTCCCTATACATACTTTGTTAGTCATAATCCTGTGGAAATAGTAAAGGTGCAATGTGTGTTTGCGTTCTCTCATGAATTTAAGAGCAGCAGTGTGTCTTGTCTGTATGCAGCTTACGTAAGGTACAGGGAAACTCAGTATGTCTTCTCTTTTCCCCCCTATTCCAAAAGTGTAGTATCCATGAAAAAAAGAAATAGAACTTATCTTTAACCACACAACATTTAAATACTTTGCCAGTATAATTATGCTCAACTATATTGATTACAATGGTCTGGCAAGCACAAGAAATTAGACTGGCCAAAACATAAAATGATGTGACAATTATATCTGTTTCATGTTTTCCCAGGGAAAAGGCTGATAAAGATGCATGCCCTTTCTTATGCTGATATACCAGAAAAAGCTTCTAGGCTAGCTTTACATAAGGCACAGTGAGGAAAGAGCTTCTTTTCAAAGAAAAAAAGGCAGTGTTTCAACGCAGACACTGTTCCTTTCAGTGAGATAGATTTTAGGGTCAATAATATGATACAGTCTGCATCTTCATGAGGCAGCTGTAGAACAGGTAGGATAGTTGCTTAGAAAGACGCTCATGTACTGTTGAGAAAGTACCACTATTCAGCCATGGAAGGAGGGAAACAAGAAAGAGAGGATTTATCACACACATAATTTTTATTTTTAGTAAGACATGTTTTTTCATATACGTCAGGGAACCAAAGGTACTGCAAACTATTTTTGAGAAAGAAAAGTTCTCTCCTCCTTTTGTTTTTCAAGAAAAGATATTTTAGTGTCCTACTATTTATCTTGACCATTAGAGCTGCTTACACTCCCTTAGTGACCCCATTTAACCAGCTTTCCGACTCATGTGTCCTCTTGTTACCAATGCAAAAAGCAGTTGGGGGGTTCATTTGCACAGTAATAAATGCTGTCTCACAGCCTGCTGGGAGAAAAGAAACTGATTGAAAGATATTACCTCCCAACAGTGCTTGTTAGCTCTGACTGGCATGTCAATATGAGACACACTTTTATTTTCAACCCTGTCCACCCCCAATTCCAGATAGAAAGACATTTTAAGGGCACTGAAAATTACTAATATAAATTCTTTTGGTAAAGATTGATATGAGTCTTCGTGTGTCTCAGCATTATAGCTTTCACCACATTTATCTCACCTCTTCTGCTAGAAATCAGTAATGTAATGGAGAAGTATATCCTATTATTCCCAAGCTTGTTCCATCTTAAAGGATGTTTTAGCTGCCCTTTTAAAAAGAGCAAAGCTAGGATTTGATTTTGTTAGTTTTCTTTAAAGGCACAAGTTCAGAATCCATCCAACTATTGATCAGTCAACAAATGAAATACGTGAGACTGGATGGTTCCCAATTCATTTTAGCGTTGCTTGACAGATGACATTGATAAATAAGCCAAATAGAACAAAGTTACAGGTAACTACTCAGTCCAAAGTCTGTGTAATATGACCACATTTTTTGAAAAGTGTACTTAACACCTTTGCTGACATAGCCTTACAAGAAATAAAACAAATATTTCAAATAGCCCAGCTTGTTTACTAGCTGGCAACTATGATTGCATCTTGGGAGTAAGATTAGTGATCTTGGTGATGAATCTGTATTATGTAAATTAGCATCCCCACAGCCAGAAAGAAGCCTACACTTTTAGCTGAAATTTATTGACAATTTCAGCTTAAAGGATAAAGCTTAGAAGGCTGCACTTCTGTGACATGTTTCTGCAAAATGAACTCTTTGCTCATTACCAATTTCTGATCCTGGAAGCCTATTAACTAAAAGCAGTGGGGGGAAAAAAGTGCCTTGAGTGCCTTGTAAAATGTTAAAGGTATAGTCATGTGAATCAGAGTTAACATTTAAAACAGTCAGAATACATGTGCAGGAGGAGCTGGGGAGTTCCCACCTCGCTCAACTTACTTATGGTTCAAATGGTAAGATCCAAATTTCTCACTCAGTTGCCACCTAATTCAAGAGAAACTCTACATACTTCAGGTTTTTGCCTTGTATTTTGAAAGCCAGCCTGTCCAGAATGGATGGCACTCTCAAAGGAATTATTGGGTTTCATAAGTCCTCTGAAGGCAAAGCTACTGGTCCCACTCTGGTGCTTTGTTTTGCCCAGTATAGTGCATAGCAAATGCTTACTCCAGACTACAGAAACATGAGCATGTGTTTCCCAGGAGGTTTCCTTCAGCTCTGTGATAGAGGCTGTGCAGGGCAGAAAGCAGAGCAAGGTATGAGTCATGTGCTGGAACTATTCCTTTCTGCTTAGAATAACTGGAGATCTGGTAGGTCTCTCCTTGGAACATTCACCTACTTTACTGTAAGCACTGGTTCCTGTTCAGGGTAATGCTTATGTGACTTTTCCAACCACTATTTAGTGGAAAATGCAGTCCTTGAATCATGCCTGGAAAGCTCCCCAATAGCTGAAAGGCCAATCCCCAAACACTAATACATGAACTCTTGCTTCTTTTTTGTCCCTTCTCTTCAGTCTAGTGAAGCATATTTTTGACACATAGTGGAAGAGAGTCAACAAAAAGATAAGTGGTCTCCTTTTATCCACAGTCGAGTGGCCGCATGACTGTCCCAGGGAATGGTAGTTTGAGTCCCTTCTGGTAGAAAAAGTATTGAGCCAAGTGTGTCAGTGGAAAAGTGTTCAACCCAGTATCAAAAAAAAAAAGCTATATTAAAAAAAACAGAGCTTCCTTTGGTAACTATACTTGAGGAAAGGGATTAATTTAAAAGAAAAATATTTGCTTTGGTTCAGATGACAATTAGCAGAACTTGAATTGTTGTTATGGAATGGAAGAAGGTGAACAGATTATCACAGAACAGCAACTACACACACTCACTCCATATGGGGTCAGCCTGAGACGGAGTTAACTTCGCCCCCAGCATTCCCTCATACTGCTGTGCTGTGTGTTGGTAGATACAGAGCTGTTGATAACACACCAGTGTTTTGGCCACTGCTGAGCAGTGCTCACACAGCACCAAGGCTCTCTCTCCTACATTCTCCTTTCCAAAGGCCATTAGGCTGCATTTGGGCAAGAAGTTGGAAGGGGGCAGAGCCAGAACTGCTGACCTGAACCCACAGGCATATTCCATACCATATGGCATCTGCTTAGCAGTAATGCTAACACAAAGAAGGAGGGGAAGATATTCAGTATTTATGAGATTTATCTTCCAGAGCAGCCACTCCATGTACTGAAGCAGTACTTCCCAGGAAATGGCTGGATGTTGCCTGCTGATGGGAAGTAGAGAATAAATCTTTTGTTTTCCTTTGCTTCTGCTTGTGATCTTTGCTTTTGCTTTATTAAACTGGTTTTATCTTGACTCATGAAGGTTTTTTCCAGCTTATCTTTTCCTGTCCTTCCCAGCTGAAGAGCATGGTAGGCATCTGGCATCCAGCCAAGATCAACCCACCACATCTCTTCCCTCATAATAAATCAACAAATAAAATATATAGCAAAAAGAGAGAGGAAGTGTGTGAGAAATCAAATTTAACTTCTACTCCTTTTCTTTAGAGTAAAAAAATCTCAGGAAAAAAAAATCATTTCTTAGACCATAGGAAAACATGAATTAAGGAAACATTTTATTCAGTAGGAGACAATTTCATCAGTAGGCCAGAAGAAATCAAGTAGATGTTGACTCAGCTGCTACTGAAGCCCGGAAGCTTTCTGAATATTTCTTACAATTACACAAATCTCATCTGAGGAACTACAGATTTGAAAGTAAGAGCTAAATCCTCTAAAGAATACTTCCCCAGAGGCATTTATTTCTAATGGAAGTTATTCCTTTAGATATTTGAGTTGGTTTACTCCAGAGAAGTTTGATTCTTTGCACAAACAAAATGCTGCAAGATAAAAATGTTGGTCACCAGGAGTGGTAGTTAATATTATTCCACAGCCTTTCATCTTTTTTTTCATGGCATTCATTTCCATGGTCTGATAAATTTTATTCCATTTCTTAAAAAGCTGCAAAACTTTCAAGAAAACAGCTACACAGGGACAGAAATTGTTCAGAGGCAGATGAAATAAAATCTCCTTGCAAAAATAATTTAAATTGGCCTGCATACAGCTGTATGTGAGTGATTCCATTTAGAAAGAACAACTTTGCCTCTAGAGGAAAAGAAGTCTCTCAGGTTTGCTGCTCCTCATTCAGGCACTCTGTTACACATCTGTAGCTCTTCTATATTCTGGTATATGATTTATGTATATTCACCAATAATTTTCTTTAGGTAGTTTAAAAACTAACCATGGAATCAAACTTGCCAAAAAGAGTGTTACAGTACAATGAGGACGACTGGAACACATTTTCTGAAAAACACAGTTAAGTCACGTTGTTTATTGTCATTCAGTATTTCAGTAATTTTCTGTATAGAAGCTGTATAGAATTGTAATAGGAAGGCTAAAATTGGTGTGAATGAAGAGTGAATGGGGATGTCTGCATGCAGAAGTATCAGAAGGAATGGGATAGGCCTCGGGGCTCATGAACAGAAACAGGGCTCTCTGAATGGCCTCTGTTAATGGCTTCCAGATTAGCCATCCACCACCCATCATCAGGATAGACATACTGGTAACCTGCATGCAGTCCTGTCGTGGGTTTGTGTAGGGACAATTTTTACCACACCCCTCACAAATTGCTCTAAGGTGAGGGAAGGTTTATGCAGACAAAGAGATCTGACTGGGGAGAAAATAATATTAGGATTTATTACTAGCTAGGAGAAACCTAGGAGACACGAGGAGGACTTGACAGTTCATGTCCCTTTTCCACCATGCCATCACAGTGGAACCTGGAGTTCACACCTGGACAAGCCTCAAGGTACTTGACTGCTGGACAGGCTCCTTGGTTGTGCACATCCTGATGCTTTTCAGCATGAGACTGTGAGAGAGCGAGGGTAACTGAGGCAAAGCTGGTTTGTTTCAGGTTTTATTTTAAATGAAATCACCTTACTCTTCTATAATGTCTGGCTGGATGTTTCCTACATAGTTGAGACGTGGTGGCAATACCATTTGCTACAAACCCGGTGGTACATAATTGTGTTAAAGTGTTGTAGATCACAAACACAGGGACGTTTCACAAAACTTTTGGCTGGACAGAACACTTGTCATCAGTTTCTCAACTGTATGGGAGCAAATCCAGCTCTGCAGAAAGGTATGCAGACTTCTTCCACTAAAGACAAAAGTGTACCTCTGTGATAAATCAAAAACTAAAGGACTGTGGAATATTTAATACATGGAAAAATGGAAATATTAAAGTAAAAGAATTGTAATAACAGTTGAAGTAAAGATAATTTTCCTGTTCAACATTCAGACACTTTCAACCAGTATTCTGAAAAATTTTGTACTATAATTTAAGGAGTTTAAAAAAAAATATCCTAAAAATAAGAATTTCAGAAGGGAGAGGGTACATGACAGAGAGAATGACACCTGTTAGGGAACCCATGTCAGAGAGAATTAGATCTTATTCTTCTAGTTCCAAATCTTAACTCAGCCCACAAAAACTGTTACTAAACAGAATAGATTCCTTAGAAGCATGAGGATTTCTTTCCCCAGGCTTTCATCTACTTTCCCTTAATACATTTGTACCAAAGATGTGCTAAGTGTTATTTCTTTTGGGGAAATTATGTTTACAGTGTTTGGAGTTTTCCAGATCTAGCTGTCCAAATAAATAGTATATTATTGAGAAATGCTAATAATCTTTAATGAAAATGCTTCTTTGCAGTCTTCGAAGCATTTTTATGAGTATTTGAAAAGGCTTTTCTTGGAATGCTACTTGTAACCCAACAAACAGGGCAATAAAATGAATAATAGGAAGAAAAGTTTCTGCAGTCATTGAAAAGGTCTAAAGATGGTTATACTTCTGATCACCTGATGTCAAAAAGAGATGTTTTTAGTGGAGTAAAGAATGTAAAATAACTAGTTTTCATTACATCTTCCTTACCTGAAAGTCAGGCTTATTCAACCAAGGACATAAAATTTAAAAGTGCAAAGAAAATATACCAATTTACATTTTGTTCAGATTACCGAAATTTCAGAATATTTTTTAGTAACAGCTATATTATGAAGACTCAGGTCTGCAATTGTCTGCTGTAATTAAATCTTACATGCTGTGGGATTCTTAATTCAGAACCATGAGATAGATATAGATACATACATACGTAAAATACAGAAGGGACAAAAGAGATCACAGTGAGATAGGTACCACAAATATTATATTCTTCATGAGAAATTGGAGAAAATATATTAATTTTGTATGATCTGGGTGTTTCAAAAGGTTTTAGTTTTAATTTAATTACTTTAAAGTGAAGCCTTCTGTATCAGCTAATTCATTATTGTGTTCCCCCTCATTTTCCAACATATTTCCTTCTTAATCAATGACAAAATACAGTCCTTCAGTGAAGGAGTTGAATTGGGAAAACATATTCTTTCAGTAATAGTTTGGTATCCAAGAAAGGAGAACAGTATCTGCATTTAGCTAATTGACCAGCTATATGTAGAAGAGACTGGTTTGATAAACGCTTACTGAGTTTCCACAAAATTACACAAAACAACATGTAACTTCAGAAATCTCCTTACTGGTTCTTAGATAGGGTAACATAGAATCAAAGAAACATAGAATCATTAAGGTTGGAAAAGTTCTCCAAGGTCATCAAGTCCAACTTAAAGTCCGCTTCACAAATATTACTACCTTATACTGGAACATACTTATATTTCTTTACCTGGTGAAAATTGGAGATGAGAGGAGGGTTTTTTAATTATTTTAAGACTTGAAATACTTGGTGTGAAGCAAAAAACTATCTCTTCCTCTTTTTCTCTTTTTCTCTCTCCTTTCTTTCTTTTCTTTCTTTCTTTCTTTCTTTCTTTCTTTCTTTCTTTCTTTCTTTCTTTCTTTCTTTCTTTCT
>JAWMRA010000041.1:39933141-40111141 GCA_035584735.1 Pseudotriccus pelzelni
TTTCTTTCTTTCTTTCTTTCTTTCTTTCTTTCTTTCTTTCTTTCTTTCTTTCTTTCTTTCTTTTTCTTTCTCTCTCTCTCTCTTTCTCTCTTTTTTTGCCTTTTAGTCATGTACCAAAGACAGAGCACAAGAATGTTTTAATAGTCTCAAATTTAGATAAATTTATCTGAAAACCTTATAACTTTAGAACAAGACTGACTTGACTGACATTTGGAACGAGGATCATTAAATACATCCTAATAAGTAGTGGATACATTTTTAACCTTTTTTTTTTTTCTTTAACCCCCTTGGCAAAAATCTGATATGCTTCACTTAAGCACAAATTCATGAACTTAGATGTCTGCCTTTCCTAGTATGTCCAATGCAAATGAGGTGAGAAGAGGAGCTCAGGGAATCCCCTGGTATGATATATCTTTTATGAAGGTATTGAATTTTTCCTTCCATTTTAAAACTGTTTTGCTTAGCTTGAATAACTTCTTCTTGGGGGAAGGAAGAGAGAAGAGACGTGGGATACAGTGTACACTAATACACTGATCCTTTTAGATGAAGAAAATTCAATACCCAATAGACCATTTTTTTTATTATTTGCACTGTAGTAGAGCTCAGAGGTCCAGTCAAAGATCAGAGGCACATTTTTGTAATGAAAAAGAAAGACAACCAAAAGCAAGTGAAGACTTTTCCAGTTGTTATTGGCAAAAGTCTACCTCTTTGTTTCCAGAATAATAAAATTCGAAGTTACTTCAGGGCATATTATCTGGATCCAAGAGGTCGGTAAGATTCAGGTTACTGGGAAAAGCCCTCTTTTGGCTTTCAACTAAATAGTTTCATAGTATTTAAATTCCCATTGATGCTGCCTTTAACTAAATACCTTTTTCTGATTTTTGCTACTTGTATTTGTGATGGTAGATAGAAAGATATAAAGTGTAATTTGAACAAGCATTTGGGAATGGGTTCTTGTCTTATTTGAATTCTTGCAGAAAGTCAATATTATTAGAAAGTACTTCAGTGAAAATATTTCAAAATTAAATTATCATATTGCAGTTTATATCCATTTGTAACTGGAATTGCTCTGTATGTAGTGCCTTAATTCCACTGAAAATTATAGCAAACTCTTTTCTGACTGAAACAGAAATACCCTATTTAAAAGAGTATTTCTCAAAGCTGACCACAAATTACTTTCCAGTGCATTATAAGGAATTAGATAAATTCATCCAGGATTGATTACTCGGTGTGTTCTTTGGTGTTACAACATCAGAAGGATAAACTTTTTGGGTGCAAATAGATGAAAACCTAGCATACATGAGAAAAGTCATCATGGGATTCCTCTAGTCGCAGTATGGCTTTCCACTGACTCACTTTTCCTCAATTAAAGTCTAGCCGGATTGGTTTCTCTTCTCAGTATTGAACCTGAGGCTGACAGTCCCTCATTTGAGTTAGAGGTGCTCATTCAACTCCCAGTATTCTTAATTTGTAGGAAGTTTCTTCTGCACACAATTGTTTTTCAGAATTTATTGCTCCCCAGACCAAGGAAATGAAGAAATTCACATTCATCATATATATCCCCCTAAGCTCACCTAATATTTATCTAAGGCATTTCTCCATAACATACATTAAATCAACAGTATTATGCTTCTTAACTGCTGCCTCTTAGACTCACTCTCATGGCTGATTTCCCCTACTGATGACGAGTGCAAGTGCTTCAAATGTTAACTTTAAAGACCGAATGAACTTTTAAATGTATGTCAAGCACTGTCATATTTCTTTGGCAGCTTGGAGCACTTCTCTATACTATACATAGGGTTTAATTGCTCAGTAGTTCATGACATGTTAATAGAGTATCAATCTGATTACAGAACCCTTTGAACTATCATTGGTGAGCAGATTGGAATGTCTCCTCCATTCCTTGGTGCTAATAACGCCAAGGTCACGGATTAATCCCCTGTATGGGTCATTCATTTAAGAGTTGGACTTGATGGTCCTTGTGGGTCGCCTCCAATTCAGAATATTCTGTGACTCTGTGAATTTGCCTGCAAAATGCACCATTTGCCAGGCCTTATTTAATCAGAATCAGAAGAAAAAAAAAAAAAAAGGTGAGGGGGAAGGAAAAGCTGTAGGGAGAAATTGATTTTAAACTGTCCTGTCAGCACAGCTTGTTTATAAGCCATTAGCAAGAAATTGCAACATGGAGAACATAGCTGATTTGGTTAACAATTACCCTCACAAACTTATCAACTTTCTGTCCTCATAACATGAATCTCTGAGCTCATTAAATGGACTCTCAATTAACAATTACTCATTCTGCCAGTTGATGGTGTTAAATTATGGTAAGAGAGATTGAATAATTAGCTCGTTCTAAAGGACAAATGCAGAATGAATTCCTAGTCTGTACACATGTATTATTTATAACAAAGTAAGAGACGGAAAACAAACTGAACCAAGTGAATTCCTGAGATAAGGCAGCTTCTCATACAGGACCACAGCATCCAAATGGCACAGGAGAATTTTCCAGGCAGGAGGAAGAAAGAGGTTCATTTATATGTACAGGCCTTGAAGATTTACAGGTGCGTTCAGTTCTTAAATCCATGTCCTAACAACTTAATTTGTTAGATCCAGTGAGATTTTGCAACTGAACTTAGAGCTCCTTGGACCATACCCCAGTTGAGTATTTTTTCTGTTTTTTCCATAGTTCCAAAGGGGCTTCCCCTTGATATTTTTGACATCTACGTTACGACTAACTCATCTCAATCAGTCTTTTTATCAGTCAGGTTTGAAATGCTTGGTAATAAATGTAACTTATTTTATCCATCAAATCTTGACATAGACTTCATTCCTCCTTTTCTTTGGCATTAGTAATAAGTTGCCTGTTGAAGATTCACTTGAACCTTACCTCATTTTCTAAGTAAGGAGGAAGATATAAAAATAATTAACCATTCAGTAAATGTCAGGCATATGTAATGTGTATAGTGCTTCATGTGCGTACTATTTGAACCCCATCTTTAGATTTTCTGACTGACAAAATCACTTTTGGGGTGAGTGAATTTATTTCCTGCAGTTCCCAAGACTGAATGGCACTCAGAAAAACAGGTTAATTGATCTTTTCCATTGCTTTCCTTGATGAAGATGAGAACGAAAGCATAGATGATAAGTCTTCGAATTTCCGAGGGAAAAATTCAATTATTTGCATGCTGAAAATTCAAAATAAATTTTCAGTGATGTGACAGAGATGTTTAAGAATCTTCCAGTCTTCAATATCAGGAAAACTGAGAATTTCAACAACGTACTTTTTCCCCTTTAAAATTCAGAGACAAAAAAAAAAAAAAAGAAAGAGAGAAAAATACAAGGGCTCCAAAATATTCTGTGGAAAAGATGCTTTATAACATTTATTCTGAACTAGTGAACTCAGGTTGTACAACACATAATTGAATCAGATGAATTTTCTACTGCTGAAAATAAAATTAACAACGCATAACATTACTATACAAAAAATATTCCGGGAATAGCTTTCAGCAGTATGAAAGCTGTGAACTCCATATGTTAGTATTGACTCAATGAACTGTCGCATCATCTTAACATATAGCCAAACTCTCTTCCATTATGTTTTGCTGAAAGAGAAAAATATTCTGATTAACAAACTGGTGTTCCATTTGCTTCATATTTGAAATCTAAATGCAAAAGTAAAGTTTATGGTAGAATAAAATAAGGGTACGTATAATATTTATTAAAGAGTTCTATGATTGTTTTTACACAACGCTGACTTTTAAAAGAGATACAGATAAAATTTTAGTCTTAATTTAACCATTTCTAAGATGGTCTAGAGTTAGCCCTTTCATAATGTTGTTCTCATTTTTCTTAATATCCTTTAGCTCCCCACTAGGTGGTGTCTTCTGTACTTAATTTTGTTTTTTCACTTCCATCTTGCTACACATTTATGTATTTGGATATTCTCCATTTGGATCCTATAGACTGTCACAATTAGCAGCAAAGTGTTGATATTTCCAGATATGGCAGGGAATATTGGCTAAATGATTTCAGAAGCTTTTTTTAAAAAATGTTCTTGAGTGCACCCTCCTGAGACAGGGATCTGAAGATGTCCCTGATGACCTAGATGATGACTTAGATAACTAGATGACCTTTATAGGTGCCTTCCGATCCCAATATGTGATCTTGAAACTGTGATCTTGCATGCACACTCCTTAAAGACAAATTCTGCTGCTCTGGGTTTGCCTGTGGTCATATAATCAAATCTATTAATTACTTTATTTCTTACATAATTTAGCACTTCAAAATTCTTTTCTTCTAGAGCCTCTCATTGACTAGTACTTGATCCCAACCTCTTTATTATGCTTTTTGTTTTAGGAGCATGCTAAAAATTTCTTCTCTGGATATTCCTGAATTTCTGAATCTTTTCATGAATGTTTTCTTTCACACATAAATTCTTCATCAGAAGGTTCAAAAACAGTCACTGTCCTTACATTTTGCTTATTATGAGAAATTTTAAAATGCCTTCGTACAATTTTACTACTTATCCAGAATTTACTGTTTGGGTTAACAGCTCTTGATATTTAAGCTAGTAATTCTTTAAAGAGTTCAACCTTTTTTTTTATACTTATCCTGAGTAAAAAGCAACTTTGTTCACCAGCTTCATTGCAGTTAAGCCAAATCATGATGATTGCAAAACCAATTCCAGAACAAAGATTAATTTTTTTAATTAATTTATTTATTTTATTCATTTTTTATTTATTCATTTAAAGTTATACAGCAGTCAGAGAGAAGAGTCAGAGTGTTGCAGGAATGTTTGTGCCTGGCTGTTTACTTTGCTTTCATGACAACCTGGGATTTCTCTTGCCACTGTAGACCTGCCTGGCCGGAGGGACTGTGATAGCTGACCATGGGAACCTTCACCAGACCTGGTATGCTTTTTGCATATGGGTACTGTGGGCTATGTCCTCTGTCAGTATGGACACTGTTCTGCCTTGCTGTTACCTTTTGCTCCTGGTTTGCTTTTCTTTGCAGAACAGACAGCCATTGCCTTTAACATAAGGCTTAAAGCACAAATGCAAATACACACACACATGTATATTTTGCATTTGTATAGACTTCTAAATTCTTTGATTGTGCTTCTTTGAAACTTTTCTTAATTGTACTGAATGGGTCACAAGAAGTCTTTAAAAGAAATATAGAGAGAGGTTCTCTGGAGTAATATAGCACCTCAGCGTCTTATATTCTTGCACTCTGATGTAAAATAACATACTGGGCAACTTGGCATTTGGGCAGCAATTTAGATACTTAAGCATAGTTAAGACAGGTTAAGTAGTTGATAACAGAGGCCAAATCAGAGATGACAGTTTTAGGCTCATTCTTGTCTTTAGGCTTGTATGTTTTTATATGGGTTCAAACTGAGGAGAAGGTCAACTAAGACCTTCAACAATTCAATGCCATTCTGTACCCATTTCAGGAGTGAACATGTTACCTCTATCATGCATAAGTATTACTACACAAATAAAATATTTTAAATTTTAGACTGAATTTCATAGGTTTTCTCAATGTAATATGTGAAGTCTCATAAAACTGTTTAAAAAAAAAGAAGCAACACAACAAGGAAGTCTCTTGCACAAACTGTAGGTTATGATAAATAAGGAGAGGAGTAGTTTACAAGTCACTAACCTGATGAGGAAAAATTCTAAATAAATCCAAGTATAACTGAAGATATAATAATAGTGTTCATGAAGTACATATCCATTTAAGTCTCCATGTGCCAAGTTTCTAAAAAGATAAGAGTAATTTAACCATATTATGAAAATAAATACCTTTGCCAAACAACATTCTGGCAAATACAGGCATTTTTTAAGATACCTCAGTACAATACCTCTGTGATAGATTCAGATCTGCATTGAAGTCCCAAACTTGCCTTCTTCATGTGTTTGTAAATGAGAATTTTGCCAGGCTTTGGGAGACAGCAGGAAGAGTAATTATGCCTCTGGTGTTCCTTAACGCAGGCACACATAATCAAAGGCACATCTATTTACAGTGTGTACAGGGCAAATAGTCCCACTTGGATCATTTTCTTCTGCCATGGTGTCACACAGTCAACAACTGGCAACTGAGGCTCAGACATGACACTTGGATAATGCTTTATATGGACATATAAATTTGATCTGCCTTTACAATTGAGTCTCCAGGAAACTCACATCTACCTATGGATCTTACCCGGCTTTAGTACTAGACAATGGAGAAGTCACATGGCTGCTTTCATATCCCTTGCTTGTGATAAAGCTAGCAACTCTGTGGTCAGATTGTTATTCCTTTTGAGCAAAGACATTTAATGTGTCTTTGAAAGACAAAATGCATCTGTAATGTATTGACAGGTCACTTTCTCTATGGTCACATCCAAAGGAGATGTTATAGTAGTTTTTGTCTTGGTGTGGCTAACACTTGATCAATAAGTTTTAAGTCTCTGTCTTTCACACTAACAGAGGTCATCTCTCTCTCAAGTCAGCATTCAAAGCTTCTAGATGACAGCAAACCCGGCCCTATGGTGCTTAACAGATGTTATATGAAGCAATAAAAAATCAGGCAAAGGTGCTAGGAAATCCATCTGAAAGAGGTGAAAAAAGTGTAAAGTTTTACTGAAGTAGATCATTGTTTTGGAACATCTGGGAGGTTATATCTGAATCAGGAAAATGCAGATGAGCACTTCGTATTTCACTGTCACTACGGAGTCTAAAAAAGCTATTCACTGAATAGCACTGAATATTTGCTGCACCACCTGTAAAGAAAGCTTTTTAAAATGTCACCCTACATCTGACAGTGATAGAAAACTGTATTCCCAATCAGTTCAAGATGTTTTTTAATAAACAAGATAAATATCTCTGTATTCCTAGTGAAGAAGTACAATTCTCTTCCCCTAGCCCCACATGGCTCATCTCTTCATGAAGTAAAATTTTTTCTAGTGAAAGGAAGTATTGTTAGTAATTCATTATGTCTGACATCAGAGTTGTAGTAATTTAAATTGAGAAATTGGCAGAGAAGTTTTAAAACCCAGAAATGGCACAAAATGCAGAAAACAATGAATAATAAAGTATTTATCTCAGTGGCCCTTGAAAATAACAGTGGCCTGTTATTTTCAGAAAACATCATCAATAGAAATGAGAAATTGTAACCATGACAAGCAATGAAAACATTTGCATACATGCCTTAAATAAAAATCTTGCAATTATTTAATAACTCAAATTAAACATTAATAAAAAGATGGCAGTATCACAAGAAAGGAATTCACAAAGTTTAATTTTCCAAAACCAGTACATTACTATTTTATTTTCCATCATGGAAAGCAATTTATTATGTCGCTTTAGTTAAAATCCCAATCTTTATTATGCAAATTCAAACAATAAGTATCCTACTAACAGCTTTTGATAGTTTGTATAGTGCCATTTATAGAGCTGCAAAGAATCAAAATTTATCCTATAAATGGCAAAATTATCCAGACTAGACTTTATGAGCTAATACTTCAAAAGCTATTGCACTAAAAACTGTCTCAATACCTTAGCAACTGCAGCTGGAAGCCTAACATTTTAATAGTGAATGTTAAATATTAGTATGAAAAGTGACTTTAGCACTCGAAGTCATTGTGTTTAAAAGTAAGCTTTCATAAAGGATGTATGCAGTTTTCCTTCACTTGGTCCTCTTCACAGAACAGCTTGAAAATGTCTTTATCTGGTTGCTATGTGTGTTTTCCCAACCATTCAGCTCCAGTATTCATTTAATTATAATTTGTTAAATAGTTCTCATGTGCCCCCATTCCTTTTCCTATTCCAGACCTATATAATAGATCATTTGCCGATATTCTCACCTTTTCAGCTCCTAAGAGGGTATGCGTTAAAAGCAGTCTGAAGATACAGGGATAATTTATCATTACCAAATCTATCACAAATTCAAGTGACAATAATTTTAATCTTTAGTAAAATTTTTTAAACAATGCTTTGCTAAAAGTTTTCTTTCCTTGTTACAGATACCTGATGAGTGAATTAGAGCTTAAATAAGTAGACCTAATTGTTACCCTGCACTATACTGCTATACTGCCCTATGTAGACAGCTCAAACAGACCTTTCATGAGGAGTGTTCAGGCATGGTGTTCCAGACTATTGTGCCTCGTGGACATTGAAGCTACAGTTCCTAGGCCCTATGTTGTCTCTAAACACCCTAAGAGCTGCTGCACTGTGCCCCTTCCCAGAAGTCACAGATAGACCAAAGCCACTCTTGATCATAGCGGTGATGATAACCTATTGCTTACGCCTCTTTCAGTTTGCCTGAGCCATATGTGATGTGCACTGTTCCAGGGTTTCAGCCTGCAGATCAAGCTTGCTGTGTGAGCTTGCTGTGACAGACAGAGCTTGTGACACAGGGAGACATGAGGGAAGGAAGAAAAGGTGTCAGAATGCTCTACCTGAGCAAATTGTCACAACACAATGGATCAGTGTGAGTGAAGTCACCATGTTCATCACCTTTGGAGGGGTTTGCCAGCCATATATCCACCTAGCAGCTGTGAATGTAGTTTACATCATATAAAGAGTATTACCGCACTCTGGAGCATAAATGAACCAGAGCTGCAGATGCATATAGTACGTATTTCCTCCAGTGTAAACCCCCCAGACTTTCAATCTTATTGCAATATTAGTGTGGCTAGTAATCACCAGGCCAAGTTTAGTAGACAAACATCAGTTCTGCTCTCCATATGTATGCTACCCACCTCCTTTGCAACTCCGTCAACCTGTTGGTTATATGAACATATTTTTCCTACTTCTGCATTAATCACCCATGATTTATTTCTACCATAACTGTTTCTACTTTTAGCCAGCTGTTCCATTCAGGTTCTGCTGCTACACTGTGTGTAGCTTTACTCAGAAAACTCTTGGAAATTCAGCCATTTCTAGTATTCCTACCAAAACTGTAAGGGAACCCGCACGTCCACCATTAAAGGAGACTTTTCCAGAAAATTTCAAGGGTTTGTGGACATGTTATGCCTTACAGACCCAACCACCACTCAGTGTGGATACAGATAAGTCACAGCGCAAGGACCTGTGGTGTACATGGGCTTGGAAAGAACCTACACAAATCGCAACTTGGCCTGTCACAACCACACCAGAAAAAAAAAGGAACCTCCTTAGCTGCAATAAATGCACTAATTTTAATCAGTCCAAAACTCATAAGCATAAGGTAAAATCCTTTCTAGAAAAGAACAAGATACAGGGAGCATGTCTTAATTAACTGCCCTGCAGAATTCATTAACAAGATTAGTGAACTCATTCTGCTTTCCAGATGTGCAGTCAGATGCTTATTCTAAAGAATGAAGAATTCTAGAGAATATGTTTTAACAAAAAGCAGAGAAAGAGAGAGAGGGAGAAGATGAAACAGAAGCACACTGCAAGGGCAACACTACTTTTCATCACTTTCACTGGCATTCTAGTGAATTTTATTATTTGTTAGGGGGTTTATTTTGTTTTGTTTTATCTTTTTAAATTATGTTAGCTTGATGAATACAAGCGGCAAATTCCACACCTTTTTACAGATAGACACTCTCCTCACAACTCAAAAAATAATTTAAAAACAGAATTAAACAAACAATAAACTGGATCAAATCACAGATTCTGCAATAATTCGTAATAATTTGAAACATCTACCCATTTGGACTAGCGAACTTAGGGCAAACCAACAGGAACATATTCACTCATGACAGAGAGCACTTAAAACCACACACAGAAAAAAAAGCAAAAAGAATACCATTAATTTCAACAAAAGGAGAAAATACTGAAAAACTTCAGTACATGTACTTTCAAACTGCTTTCCTAGTGCTCATGGAGAAGCAGACAAAAAGATGCATTTTATTCACCATATGAATCATATGTAAAATATCCAGTGCTTTCAAAAAGAAAGATAACACAGATGGGCAGGACTTCTACATTATGGGAATCGTAGGAAATGAAACAAAAATATTTTCAAGCATTATTGCAGTATTCATAGAGGAGTCACCATTGTGATGTTTGTCCAAGACATCCATAATAAAGTAGTTTACACCCTATAGAGACTCCCGCTCAGCTAAAATGATCATCTGTAATTGTTTTGTACAGTAGGAGAGAGAAACAACAATAAAATAAGCTACTGTTTAAGTCAAATCCCTTTTTGCTTCACCTTGGTCAGCAGCTGGACAGTTTAAGTTCCCTGATACTCTGGTTCTGTGCCAGTTAGATGTTATCTTTTTGATGCAGGAAGAAGCATGCTTGGTTGAAAATTACTTGTACATTTCAGAGTTTCCATTCAGACCATGTATTTTATAATACTGTATTACTACATATATACTACAGCACTATCAACTAGCAGCCTGATACTAGGTTTTTCAAATGGTATTGCAACATACACAGATGCCATAAAATTATTTCCTTCTCTGAGAAAACTATCACTGATTCACTGCGGAATCAGAAGGGAAGAATAAACATATGGGAGTATAGGAAGGGTTGCAACCCACAGCCTTTCCAGATCCCGTAAGAAAATTCAGTTCTGAAGGATGTTATACATCAGAGAATTTTATATATATTACATATATACAAAATATATATATATAAAAGTGACACTTGAAAGCATAAATTAGATGTTCAACCATAAAACAGGTCTGAAAAATATTTGTGCCTATGGATCATCATTTTATAAAAGAAAGGGATGTACAGAGAACTTGATATATCATATTACCTTCCTTGCTCAGCACCAGATTCTAAAAGAAGCAGTAAGCTGCATTCATCTTTTCAATTTGACACATCTGAAAATTGTACAGCTGAGGTGAATACCTCTTTTTACCTTCAGTAAAGAGAGAAGCTTTTAAGATTAATCACTTGCCTTTCTTTAAGCGTCTGTGTCTCTTTCCTAATAACAGAGGAATCACAAAAGGAATTATTTAGATTTATAGTTTCAGATAATGAAGTTACCACCAATGTATGTGTGGTGACAATTTAGTGCTATGCTTTGCCAAGCTGACAATCATCAGTGGCACTTATCAGAATTTGGTTAAAATTTCTTTCCCTCTTAAATACTAATTTTACTAACCAGCAAAGGAAAAGATAACCATACTTTTATTCCCATCCAAATTATCCCTAAATGAATAGTGTTATCCTACATGGAATGTAAACATCAAAGACATGTTATTAGTGAAAAATATCAAACCCAGAATATATAGCTGGATTTTAAAATGTACAGCAAGCAACTTGTAATTCCTAGTCTCGAGGATTTCTTGACAAGTCTAGCAACAGATCAAACCAATACAAGCACATTGAACAGTTTATTATTTGAAATAAACTTCAACAAATCAAATAAATGGAAGTTTGCAGTGTAAATAAAAATAAGATTGTTATGTTGAAAATATTGTAATAATAATAACAACAACAGCAGCAATGGATACTGGAACAGAGTTCTGCTTCTGGTACTGCTGAACTTTGAGCCAGTTTGCCTTTGGGCTCAGAAAAAGTACACTCAAAGGCTCAGATGAAATTTTCCTCAGTGGTTTTATGTTTGTATATCATTCTTGTCAGTAAATCCTGCTAGTCTGAAGATTTGCCTTTCAAGAAATTTAGCAAATAGCATAAAAAAACCTTCCATTAAATATACAGGTTTATTTCTTCATGTTTGTCATGGGGGGTCTTCTTTAATAATTTTATAGACTATGTCAAATGAATGTGACAAATTTGTTTTCAGAGTAAGAAGAGATTTCCATCACACAGTGCTCCTTCAAGTTTTGTCTTTCATTTTCTTTTAATAATCTAATTCCAAAATAAAATTGACACACTTGGTCACTAGTATAGCTGCTCACAAGTTGAAAGAGATGAAAAAAAAGATCTCTTAGTGGGGAGAGAAATTCTGTCTAGCTGAAATTTTTGCAAAAGTACATGCATCTTTGCCTTTTTCAGTGGAATGAAATGTGGTATCATTAGCTGGCATTTGCCTTTAGCCTATTCGAAAGAAAACCTTTCTATCACTGAAAAAACCACAGTGTATATGAAGAACATGATTTTGAACTTTTGCTCACTGTGCTTCTTGTGTTTATGGGAAATAGAAAAGAAACTGTATCTTGAAGTAACCTGGGTAATGATTGATGGAAAGAACTTCACTATGGTGCTCCACAAAAGTTTTCATAAAATATCTCTTTTACAAAACTGAAAGTTCTGTGCTCCCTTGATGTCATGGAAATCCTATCAGCATTGAAATTACATCTTACCTTTTTTACATATAGCTATTCGAGGTTACGAGTACGATCAACTTCAACAGGACCCTGTGAATAAGGACTTGTAGGAAAGCTGAGCTGTTTCTGCTGCTTAAAAATTCACACTTCTGTTTGCCTTAATTGATATCTTGCAATAAGAGTTGAGAATCATTGCAATAGTATGCTATTGAATAAAGTCACTGCTTGTAAAATAAAGATTAAACTTGGATTATGACTGCAGTTTTAGTTGGTGTGATTACTGGTGCATTCTGAGGAATTATTACAAAAATCCCTAAAATTGTTTTTTTGGAAAGCGGAAAAAAAAAAAAAAAGAAAAAAAGAAGAAGAAAGATTTATAACTATGCATTCACTAAAGCTAATCAGCTCACTGGTATAACTGAAAACCCCAGTTCCCTGGATTGCATGTCATACTAGAATTTTTGAAATCATTTGGAACTATTTACATTTTGTAAGAGTCTTAAAGATCATAGTTGCCTTAAAAACTGTTAGGATCAGCAAAGGACTTTGCCCACTGTGGAAAACTGTAAAAAGAAGCAACAGCTCATGGACAACCACCAGAGATCATTCCCAACCCTTCCTCCCTCTCCAAACACCTCTCCTGGATTCTGGGAATTTGAACTGTGAGTTAACCCACCTGATGAGAACCTGAGATGCAATAAAGGTGGTACTATTGCCTAATTTTCTCAGGTCTAAGGAGAAATAAACAAGGCTAGGGGAGAAGAATGCATCCGCAAGGAAAGCCAACTCAGTAGTTTTGCTGAAAATCAGCTCTGTCTGGGTCCGGCAGGGGGAAGTCAGTGCCCCCAGACTCACTTCTGAGGCCTTCCACCAGAAGACTTCACTTGGTCCACAGTGTTGCAACCCCCAGAGTGTTGCAAAAGACAGTGTCTTAATCAGGTCTTAACACACTTTAATTTCTATTTAAAGAAATTGGTCAAATGAAATTTTAAGATAGTCAACAGGATGAAGCACTACTAAACTTGGGAAAATTATTAGAGTAACACGGCTTATGATACTCCGAGGCATCATGTCTATCAGCTGGACCCAATTCTATCACAGAAACATCCTTCTGGGTCTCTGAAATTTCTGTTTGATTCACAATCTTGCTTCTTTTTTCAAGTTTGCTTAGCACATTTGCACAACCACAACTTCCCACCTTCTTTTCCTGACTGTACAATGGTGAGACCACTTACATTTGATTCTTTAACAACCCTCTACATTACCTCACATAAAAAAAGACCATTAATTTTGAAAAGTAATATTCTGTTTAGGATAGAAATTAGAGACTGCAAAGTCTGTGAAGTCCATTTTCATGTTTTCTAGGGTAGATTAAGTCAACAATTCCCAAGACTGCAGAAGATATTGATTTTTCAACTTTCTAACCCAAAAACTTTTTAATGAAAATTAGTGTTTCTAAGGTCAACATACTAGCTCCTTCAAATTTAATAGTATTGACATGAATGGGAATGAAATCATGTAGTTTATGAAAAGTTTTGAGATCAAGCTTGCAAAATATAGGAAATTCTTCCAAATTATGTGGATGCCTAGTATTTGTTACAGACACAGTAGTTCACAGTAATTGGCCATTTTCAAAGACAACTGACTGTTATCCTGTTATTGGAAATGGTAGTGCTTTTAAACTACCAACAAGACATGAATATTATGTTTTTGGCATGATTATGTGATAGCCTAGTCTTATTCTCTACCTGCATGCATCAGAATTTTGAAAGTCATTAATTTTTCTCAAAAAAATATTAATCAAACTATTTTGATATGCCTGTGGAGCTTTATTCTTAATTATACAGGCATGTGCATATACCCATTTGTAAAACAATATAGGATGGGAAATCTTATGTCAGAGTTTTTCCTATATTTTAACTACTTTGAATCTGTTCTCTTATACTAGATGTTTCTCACAGAAATCCTTTAACTGTGTTAAATAACCCCCCACACCAGTACAAATTGGGGACCCACATGCTGGAAAGCTGCTCTGCAGAGAAGGACCTGGGGCTCCTGGTGGACAACAAGTTTTCCATGAGCCAGCAGTGTGTCCTTGTAGCCTAGAAGTCCAATGGTATCCCAAGGTGCATTAGCAAGACAATTTCCAGCAGACCAAGGGAGGTGATCCTGCTCCAATACTCAGCCCTGGTGAGGCCACATCTGGAGTGCTGTGTCCTGTTCTGGGCTCAGGACAAGAGAGACATGGAGCCCCTGGAGCAGGTCCAGCATAGGGTGACAGAGATTATTAGAGGACTGGATCATCTCTCTTATGAAGAAAGGCTGAGTGAGCTGGATCTGGTCATCCTCAAAAAGAGATGACTGAGAGGGGACCTCATCAATGTCTGGAAGTGTCTGAAGAAAAGGGTGTCAAGAGGATGGAGCCAGGACCACTCAGCGGGGTCCTGCCAAGGTGTTATGGACTGCTGACAACTACAAGGACTCACTTTAACAGTTTATGGAATAACACTTTTCACTAATACAAATTGTGACAGATTAATAGGGTTCAGAGGTTGTCAGTGATAGTGTCTATTGCAAAAATATATTTTAAATCAATATACTGATACATTAAGCAAGGACAAGCTCTGATATGAAGCAATCTAATTAATACCCTATGGAGTAAGCACAAGAAAAAGCTCTAGTCCTAAAAGCCGCATTTAATGCATGTAGAGCATATTTCTCACCCAAGGCGTCCCTCTGAGTGGGGAGAAGATGGATTCAACCCCCTTGACTGATCCCAGTAGTTTTGGTGGAGGTCTTCTCCCACTTTCCCCCTATCCCCAACTTACTTTTATACCATTTTCTTTATGTTTGTGTGGAGTTTGTGTGGCTCTAGTCATAAATGCTTTTTATTTCAGATTGGTGCACCTGTTGGGAAGGGGCTGGTGGTTGTTGGCTTCAACAGCAGAACATCTTGATTCTCCCTTATCAGACAGGGTCTTAGTACCGCAATGTTCTCCCCTTGTGCTGGGATGAGAATGGAGGGAGGCCACATAGCCTTCACTTCATCCCATACTCCATTCTCTTTCTGTGAACAGATGTTTGTCATTGTACTGGGCAGCATGTTGACCTCCATCCATCCAGAGAGTTGCAGCTGCTTTTTACCTTAAAATTCTGAATCCCTTCTAGGTTTATCTCTATCTGTCATCCCACAGCTCATATGCCTTTCACTGTATTTTTACTGTGCTTGTCCTATTAGTTGTTTATGTTCTTTTTCTAAGTTTAGTCTATTATTTCCTTACTACTTTTCAATAGAAAAATTCTGATAGTCTTTGTTATTGTGAGTATCTGATACTGTGAGTATCAGACTCATATATTCAGTGGCTATGACATGTTTGATATTTCATTGTCACCTGTAGAGGTGTGTTGGGGTTTTTTTATTTTAGCTCAACCTATTAGCAAAGAAATTGCAATGTTCTTGTGAAACCTCTTAGTTTTCATGCTCTGTTTTTTTATGAAAGATTTCCTGCAGTAGACCTGTTACAATTTCCAACAGCTGTTGATCCATTTTACCTTTTTAAACTAAAGTCCTAACAACGGTGTTTGCTCACATTGAAATCTTAGTAAAAGCAGAAAATTGGTTTGTATGGCATTCTATGCCTTCATCTAGGGCAAACTAAGATTTGCATCTAAGGCAAATCACAGTCCACAAGAGATTGTAAAGGACTGGTAAATGAAGGATTGCCAGTGAGATAGATGGCTTAGCTATCAAGGCTTGATTGCTCCTTACTTTCAAGCAAGCACCTAGATAATTAAAATATAATTTTGCTTCCTGAAAAATGCAGGGTTTCTTCATGCCTCTGACATAGTCTTCTCTTATGATTGGCTCTGGCCCGGACTTCAGGACAGCTGACCTCTGCAGTGCCTATGGTCCTGGCTGTAGCCTGCCTGTAGGTTAAGATGACAGTGGAATTACAGCCATGAAAGGAGGGAACCGCAGTATGGGAACCAGCATCTTACAAAGCTGAGACAAAACAAACATAGGCACTTCCAAGGTGGTTTAAGAAATATTTTAAACACGTGGAGTGTGGTTCTAGCAATGGACTCTACACCCAGGGAAAGAAAAAAAAAACCAACAAAAAAACCCCCAGCATTGAAGACATGACAAAAGAAATTGCAAACTTATAACTACAATGCTCCTTAAGGTGATAAGGCATATTCAGGGTATTTATCTATATTTTAAAAATATTAATAATTGAGGAATTTCTGATTCTTCCAGAATACATTTAGAAAGCTGAGCTAAATTAGCTAATATATATATATATATATATATAACAGATATAATGTTCTGAACACAGAAAACAAAACTTTGCATAAACAAGTTCTGACATTTTCAACTCTACCCTGTTAAGTTCACTTAGGAAAAGTGTATACTTTCTTAAGAAAACATGAGCCCGTTGTTTTTTCCCTAATCATACCTGACATCCTCCCCTCCAAGACATATTCTTCTACAGTAGTGCAAATAACCCATCCAGAGATCAATTTGTGCCAAGTTATTACTTTCATGATGGTTTGAGTAATAAAAACATGCAACATTTTTCAACAATTAACCAAGTATATGCAAGAAGAACATAACTATTTTCTTTTTTTTTAATTAGCTTCGACTGACTTGAGTATACTTTCCCTGACTTTACGTCATCATTCCAGTTGTTTTTCAAACATGAACTCTTTCTCTGTCTTGTTAATTAAATCTTTTTAATTGTAAGTATTTTGCTTGTGGTAAACTAAAATATTATTGCTTAAGTTGTTAAATATGTCTTTGATTTGCATTGGGTTGGGTAGGAACTTGGACAAGAATTCAGATTCTATTTTTTGCTGATATATGTCACAATTTCATAGGACTGAGTCATTCAAACATTATATTTTGTTCACACAAAACCATAGAAGTGCTAGCCATAAATGTTCACAAGACAAACTGCTTTGTACTGCAAATATTTCACTAAAAATAGAAACTATTAATTATTTGAGCTCTCTGAACTGTCATAATTCAGATATTTCCAGTAAGTCATAGTTAACAGCTCTAGATAAATGTATTTTTTAAAAGAGTCCTAAATCTTTTAAGAATAGAGCACTACATCTACTTTTTAGCAGTAGATGTAATCTACGTCATCCCTTTTTCCTACTGCTTTTCATAAGAATGAAGCATTCACTTAGTCCCATGTACAAAATCCCCAAATACTACAGTTTTTGTAAAACATACAGATGCAGAATACACCTTGAAAAGGAATCTGGACATCCTTGTTCATGCAAGCCTTGGATGTAAGCCTTGCTGCAGCTCTGAGCCAGTATTCTCTCCCTTTGTTTGAGGTAGAACTGGGCATAAAGGAAATTTCTTCACAAAGTTCTGACCAGAAAGAGAATGATCTCCTGGTACATAAAGTGACTGCACCATGAGACTGATCCAAGTTCTGGTGTGTGCTCTGAGACATCCCCTTTGTCTTCAGCTGCAACTGATGGTCAGTCTTCTTCTACAGCTTTGGACAAGTTTGACTTCTCTGCAGACAACCAACAAGCATCGGCAGTTCTGAAATAGAGCCTTACTGACCTAGTTTGTCCTTTGTTTCAAATGGAACAGAGAATAGTCCTCAGAGCTGCTAAAATTCTCAGAGGACTTCCATGCTCTTTAGTGAAATGAAACACCACCTTGCCACTGGCTTCTTAAAATATGTTATTTTCTTATTCTGCACATTCTAGTCAAGCTAAGTGATTTCCATGATGTTCAAAAGAGTTTTAGTGCTGCCACAATTTTTCATACAGTCAGTGTTTGTAGATTGTAAACTTGACATGCTGAGTTTGGTTTAGTTCTTCTTATATACCAGATGCAACTCATGAATATTACAGATTATAGTTTTAGAAATAAATCACTTTGAGTGTTCTATTCATCCTATACCAGCATGATTTTGTGGTCTATATGCTCTAGTTAACCTCTAGAAATACTGTTTTCATATTTAACTTCTGAAATATAGTGCTTCAATATTCTATCTTGAACTTCAAAAGTAATAAAGACATTCCCACCTTTCTAACTCCCAGCTCAAAGATGGTACTTTCAGATATTGTATTATTAACATGCTTAGCTAGAATGAATCAGAAGAACAAACTAGTTAGTGGTTCAATCAGATTTAAAAAGCTTATTTAAGTAATAAATCCATGCCTACCTAAGCCTTCACATCCTATTCTGATCATCTGGAAGCAATTCTGTACAATGTGCTCCAGGATGACCATCTTTGATGAGGGAAGTTGGACCAAATAATCTGCTGTGGTACCTTCCAGCCTTACTTATTATACAGTGATTCTGAGATCTGAGTGCCTCAAACAAGCAAACAAACAAACCCCCAAACAACTAAACAGGTAATTCTTAAAATATGGGAATCTAGACTCATAGTTAGAACAAGTCATTTTTAAAGAAGTGGCACAGAATGATAATTTTTTTGGGTATGAGACCCAGCAACAGATTCCATTTCCACACCAGGTTTGTCAGGAGCAATTCTGTTCTGTGGAGTTCACAAACGGGAGTCAAAGCTTCTGCTGGAATTTGTCATAAGAAAGTATTTCAAACTGATAAACAAACATAATGGATAATCACTTTACTCAATGCTGTGCTTCTATGCAGTTGGATTAGATGCTGTATGCAGTACCAATGAATATATATGAGAAGAAGCTGGTGGAAAGCAGACTTCATTATTACAGTTTAACCTTTTAATTTTTGAAGTGGAACATTTTTCTTACTTCAACACAAATGTCTAGCCTGACAGGGCACCTAGCAGGTAAAAAACCAGAACATCTGTCAGTTTTTTAAAGTTAATCTTTCTAGATTTACTTATGTAAATTAATCCAGAGTAGGGCTGTGAATTTAGATAATATTAATAAATCATGGACTGACTAATCCTATGACAATTGACTTCTTGATTGCCTGAACACACTAAGTACTCATTTTTTAAAAGAAACTTACTTAAAGGAACCTCATATGGTAATGCACAGGAAATATCAACAGCTTATTTTCCCAAACTGAGGCATCTTGACAGAAGAGGTGCTTTAACTTCTTATGTGATTTCTGTATTACTGTCAAATTTCTATGGCCTATCTGGCATATATGCAGAAATATTATGCTGCTCAGACAGGTTATAGTGTGCATATTCTGGTTGTCTTTCTTGCTTATGTGTGTGTAAACCAGCAGCTCATGCACTGCATTACGCTTGTGGAAAGCCAGTGAAAATAAGAGAAAAAGGCAGTTCTAAAATTCAGAGTAACAGTATGTTACATGCAATCTCTAGATGGTGAAAAAAAAACCCAAATATAGGTTCCCAAGGAAAACAAGGAGGGAGATCTGCTGATAAACAGTGTTGCAATAGTAACATGTCCTGTGGGGAAATGGAAGATCTGTTATGTCATCTAGCCAAACATAGTAAAAAATAATGATTGAGTGAGGGGAGGCATCAAGGGTAAGGTTTCTGTAATAATAGTCATCTATGACTTTTTGCAACAGAAGTCAAAAACATAAAGTGAGTCTGGAAAATCTTCCCCAAAAGCACTGGGTGTGTGTATGCTTTTTTGAAAACAAATTCAAAATTGGCCACAAATGTCATTGTGTCTGGACAAACAGATGGAAGAAATTCCAAAGAACTAATTATAAGAGGTTTCTCAAGAATCTCCTTCCATGTATTATTCTTGAGTAATGATGGCTTTCAAACTTTAATTCTTCACAGTTCTTCCCTTATTCTAAATATTGACAGTCAGAACAGGCTTTCTAAGTGGAGCTGGAAAAAAAAAAAAAGGAAAATCTTAACATTATTCTTGAGTCGTCTCAGAGACCTGCTTACTCAGGAACTTCCCTAGCCTTTTTTCTGCTCCTTTTGAGCAATTTTGTCCCTCAGACTCTTTTAAAAACTAACAATAGCAAAGGGCAGACTGTGAAATTATCCCTGATCATCAGGACAATCTAATTTCATTAGCAACTGATTTGTGCTGAGCTGCAGTAATTTAAGTGTCCAGTCTTCAAGACAACTGTCCTCAGGAGAAGCGTCAGGGCAAGGGACAGGACAAAAGACCTTCACTGGATTGCTAAAACACTGCCACTTTCTTCTGAAGAGATTTAGTGTAGACATTCAAAATTCTAGCAAGAAACATGTTTTTAAAGTGTAAGAATCTTAGAATACACTCTTAAACCCACGAATGAACCACTGAAAAAACTTAATTTAAAATTATGTTGGAGTTCTTTTATACCTATAGTTCAAATATGAGATATTCTCAAACCTGAATAGTTGCTGTCCTTGGAACTCTGTCAGCTTGTGTGGATGTTACAACCCCTGAAGGTCAGGATAACTCAGATTCTTGTTAATAGATCCCTTGGGGCAGATTAGAGTGAAATGACACTGAATGAGTGGTGTTTGTAAATATATATACGTAGAGAATATATTAGAACAATTTGATTGGAATGAAAAAGATTGTAGCCATTTTGGTTATTATCATCTATAGTAATATGGCAATATGAAGGCATAAAAATATCACTTAAGAAAACATGTAAGGGAAAAGAAAGAGAGAGAAAGAAAGGATATGAGTAGAAAGACCTCACCACATGTGGATCTCGCAGAGAGACTGGTCGCAGTCGTGTTGAAGTGATGGCCACAGTCTGGATCCCTTGGGTGATAGGGGAAGTTCGTGGAACATGGAGTTCAGTGGATTAATGTACATTCAGGCTAGGTGGGAATGCCTTGGTACCTCCTCTGTGGAGGGGGAGAAGTTTTACACTGTCTCTGGATCTGTTGCAATGCTTTTGGATCATGTGCAGTCCTCTGGTAGACGACCTCAGGAATAGGCCTGGGGGGGCTTCGGGGGTTCTTGATGGTTTATGACACCTTCTAAGACACACATGGCTGTGTGGTACTTAGTTGCTGTCTAGGTTAAACCTTTATTAATCTTGTGTCTTTGGAGCCACCAGAAATAGAGGGTCTGAGGCAAGAGGCAACAATAATTACTGACAAATGAAAGAAAAAAAATTATTAATTTGGAACAGAAACTAATAAGACATGACAAACAGGATAACAGTTAATAAAAATTGTGACCACACAAAACCAATAAATTGGAGATTTCTCTTTATCTGTTCCTTCAGTAAAATGAGAAAGTGACCTGAAATCTGGCAAGAATTTTTTGATTTCATATGAGGAAAGGCTGAGATAGCTGGGCCTATGTAGTCTGGAGAAGAGATTACTGAGGGGAGATCTTAGGGATGCGTATAAATATCTTGCAGGCAGGTGACAAGAGGATGGAGTCAGACTCTTTTTGATGGTGCCCAGCAACAGGACAAGAGGCAGTGGACACAAACTTAAACACAGAATGTTCCTTCGAACATGAAGAAAAGATTTTTTGCTCTGAAAGTCAGAGAGCACTGGAACAGGTTGCCCACAGTTTGTGGGGAGTCTCATTCTCTGGGGGTATTACAAACCCACCTGGACACAACCCTGTGCAACCTGTTCCAGAAGAATCTGCTTCAATGAGAGGCGGGAGAGGTGGGGATGGCCGGACTAGTCAATCTCCAGAGATCCCTTCTAATCTCAACCATTCTGTAATTTAGTGATTCGTTGATTTTATACATTTAATCTAAAGCACTCAAGTAGCCACAAAATGGCCTAAATTATCTCAGAAACTAAAGAAATGGAAGTTTATCAAACTGGCATGTTTAGATTGTCAGGTGAAGCTGGTCCTTCTCATGTTCTTTACCACAGAAATTAGTTCCTGATACTTTCCTCATTAACTCACATTTTTGTCTCATTTCTACCTAAAAATACCCACAGATGAATAAGATCAGTATCTCTTCCTCCATTTTCCAGCATGACAACATATAATAAATATTCAAGAAAAAAAATTTATAACTTCATTGAGAAGTTCAAGATAAAGGTTCACTCCTACAAACATGTACCACAAGGTACATGATAGTGACTGCTGTAAATACTCACATGGATTTTTCATGGAATCAGTATTTTACCAGTGTGTAAATTGGATAAAAAGAAAAATAAGGCTTTCCAAATTATTAATGTAATGTAGAAATGTGGTTTTTACTATGTCTAAAAGTCAAAGTTTTGCTTGGGTTGAAATTTCATAACTCATTCGGGAAAAATTCAAACTGACCTTTGACCTTCTATGCTTTAACTTTAAACTCAAGTTTGAGTTTATTTTCTTCTGAAAGAAAATCCTTTAAAACAATCAAACAAAAAAGTGATCAGACCCCCAGAATTTGCGGCAAAACAGTCTGAATAGCTTTTTTATAAAAACCTTAACCTGCCTTTTTTTTTTACTTCTTAATAGAAAAAATGAAAGTCTTTATTAATTCAAATTTAATGGAAACCTGTACCCCACACTGATTTTTTTTTCTTTTTTCTCTTTATATTCATTTAGTTTTCTACATTTAATTTGATGGAAAAGGAAACTTGTTTCACATAATGGCACACTCAACCTCTGTTGGAAGCTGACCTTGTTCTACACTATTCCCCAAATACTCATTTATAATGTCAAGTTTTCTGCCATCCTAAGTAAATTTACTCTCATTTATTTGTACTTGACAGAATGTTTCATGCGGATAGACAGCTAGTTGTGAAGAAAATCTTGAAAATTTTCTCTTTTTTCATTGCTCAGGGAGTTAAAGATTATACATCTATACATAAGTAACAATTTTTGTCTTTTAGTTCAGACCCCTAACAGGGTTTATAACTCTTTTGACTTGAATTATAAATTTCCAGAGTACAACAGGGAGCCTGAAGAAAATCTAAAAAAGATTTCTGTGATTACGGAAAGGCTGCAAGAAGACAGAAGGAATGTTTTTTCCTTGCCCTATGGAAGTTGGGGAATGGAAAATGAAACAAAACAACCAAATGTCAAGCTTTCAGATTCTGACTTCTTACTTCACATTCCAGAGTAAAGAAAAAACAAAACAAAACAAAACAAAATAAAAAACAACAACAAACAAACAAACCAAAACAAAACAAAATTAAAAAACACAAGCCCTGTTATAGGAAACCTTAAATCTCATCCTAATTATTTTCCTTTTATACATGTAAAGGGCTTTGCCTAGAAGCTGTTAAAGATCTTTCATAACCATTCACATATTTTGTCCAATATATTTACTTGGATTCAAGATGAAGTCAATTTAATTTAAAAAGTTGAATATAGGACTTTATTGCAAATCAGACTATTTATGTAATACACAGAAATATCTTCCATTCTGTCATGAATATCTGTAGGTGTTGTGCTTGCATATTTTTCACTGCTACCTTATAAAATACTTATTTAATTTAAACTTCAAATATATAATGCATCATATTTTTTCCAATCCAAAAGAATTATAATTTTATCTTGCAGAAGAAATCTTTGTCATTAGAGACAAGACTTCTGTTTACAGTGTCAAAATTAATTTTGAATTCATCACTGTTTGTAATATTGAGCAATCTGTAATTATCTCCCTAATTAATTTTAAAAGCAATTATATTTTTTCTCTCTGTATAATAGAAAACAAAAAGGCAAGTTTAAATTACTTATTTATCCAGGGAACAAAAACAGCTGGGAAGTAGGTAAAGTAACATGAAATCATTTTACTTATGAATTCTCCTGGTGGAGTCTGTCATTTTAGAAAATATTGGTTCAGGTGCTGATCCTGTAAATGTTGACCCAGATAAATAATTCCATACTTTGGGTAACATGGGTAAAAGTCAAGATAGGGCTTAATTTTCTGCAAAAGAAAAATAACAATCATGATGACATGGCTGGCAGAGGCAAGAAAAGCCAGCAGCTTGGCAATGGAGATACTTGAAATACCATTTCAAGATGTTTTCTGATAATACCTTGGATGTTATTAAGCTAGATATCTATTACCTGTGAGACTCTGAAGCATATTTTAGCAAACGTGTGGAATACTAGGAGTGACTAGGAGTGTTCTAGGAAAATGTTAACTGAGATGATATTACCTGGATGCAGACTGACTGACTGCCAACAAGCTGAACTATGTTGTGAACCTCCAAAGCCTCCCACTATACAGCTTCGGCAGCTAAACCTTGCTTTTGTCAAAATTGGGCTGTTTTGTTAGACTGAATTTTTAAGAAGTGGCGCTTTTATTCCCGTTCCCTTGGGAGTAGGTTAGCAATGTACACTGGAACCTACCACAGGAGGGATCATTTACCCACTCACTAAACAGCTACACAGAGTAGAAAGGGTTGCAGTGTTTTCTTCTCCTTCCCCAAGCTGTTCAGACCTTAACACTTACAGAAGAGTTTGGACTACCTTGATGTTAAAGTTCAAAACAGATCACTTGACAGGTTTAGGGAAAAAAAAAAAAATCCTTTTTTTCCCCGACTGCGGAAGAGGTGTGGGCCAGAAATCTTGGCTTTTGTGGTTGAGAAACCTATTTGCATTGCCAAAGATGTGTAGTCAATAATATAAGCTTCTATTAATTTAAAATTATATCTCTATTGTAATTGTATCTCCTTTCAGTCTAACGCAAACTTCTTTGGCTATCTGATGTGCCTCACTAGGGAAAGAGAAGTTTTCTAAACAGAAATCTAGTCTCCAGAGATGCACAGCCCTTCTGAACAGTCTTCAACACAGCTGCAGAAGGGCGATACAGAAGCAGAATATGGACTTCCAGAGAAAGTCAGTGTGACAGGATGGGGTCATGGCACACCAGCTGCACAAATAATTACTAAGATGGTTTTTGTTTTGTTTAGTCAATATTACACCAGTAAGAGGTTAGGAGAACATTTTGAAAGAGGCATGAACATGTGTAAAAATGTTCTTTGTTTCCTATTTTATTTAAGAAACTGCCATGGCAAATCTACAAATGATCTTCTACCCTGTTTAGGAAGCAGAAAATTAAGCAGGTGGCTGACTATTTCAGCCATCTCTTAGTAGTTTAACTCCTCTTTAATTACATCAGTTGATTTACTTAAAAAAAGCTGGGGTTAAGCCCAAACTAAATCATCATGTATGAAAATCAAAGGCTGAAAATTATGACTAGAACAGATGGCACTGAAGGTATCATGTTTTGAGAGCAGCTGAAGAGTTATTGGTTTAATAACAATGAACATTGAATAACACACAGAAAAATTTACAAGAATATGAATGATCAGAATTAAGGATATTATTGTGAGTCAGTTAAAAGTAGAAAAGTGCCTGTGTTATAAAAGAAGTAAAGGTAGAAATTACTTTTGAAAAATAAGACAAGGGCTTTATTTTGGTGCTTTTCTGTTTTCCGATTTGTAGGGTATCATATAAAAATGCTAAATGAAACTCATACTGCCGTGTACATGATGTTTCATGTTGCCAACAATGTTGTGATTCCATATGTGTTGGCAACTGCGTATTTCTCCTTGCCTAGTCCCCTGCCCAACTGTCTCCCTTCTCCTTCCTCCACCCTGAAAATAACAAATAATTCAATACTGAAGGTTTGCTTCCACATGGGGTAATGTAATACAATATGATCATTATAACAATTACATTTTCTTCATCCCCGAGGAATCTTCCCATAACATGCCATAATCTGAGTCCTGTAATCTCTTTCCATAGGCTTTCTTGGGACATCCACCTGCAGAAACTTGCACCATCATGCTCCGAGTATGGTGTCAACATTCATAGTACTGTTCCAAGCTTAATTGCATCACTGAAATCTGCTGTTAGGATTCAACACAGGGTTTCCTGCCAGCTGAAATTTGGCATGCAGTATCTCGATTTCTGAGTACATTTTAGAAACGTGAGTATTGACAGAATCAAACCAGATTAACATAAGTTTTACAGGTGATACTTGAAAAAAAACGCAATAGAAGAAACAAAATGTACAGCAAAGTAGATGTCCAGTATTTACAAAAAGAAAAAGTAGAAGTAACAAAGGAAATAAAAAAATCTTCAATGTGTTTTTGTTTTTCAAAATCCCAACCTGAAGATCTAGGTTCTAATTTGTTTCTGTTACCAGAGAAAATCAGTGAGGTAGCAAAGGATACTTCAAAACTTGCTGCTTGTTTTGTCCTAAAGAAGGTCGTTTTTTACTTACAGAATTTCTGAATTCCTTCCTGTCAAACTCTCTTGATTAGGCATGTCTTTCACTCACACTACTGTGTAAGGGGATAAACACTTCTAATTCTTACCACTGTCAAAGTGTTTCTGAAATCATTATGCAAGTTTAGGACAAAGTGGATTAGATGCTTTGGAACAGGGCACAGGGGGCAGATAGAAAAACATATTTGTAACCTTTTGAGCTGAGCAGCTCTCCTGTGCTCTTCAAAAGTCATTTACTCTCAAAATAAAAACTGAAAATTATTCAGTAATAATAGCAAGATACACTTACTATGAACTATACCTAACCAGCATAATGCAGGTATTTATGATGCAAACAAGCCACAATATTCCCTTTCTTTTTGAAACTTGTATATGGTATAACAGTCAGTTTTGCAGACCATACTAACCATATTTAAACCCAAACAATCAAAGAATGTGTGCTGTGGAGCAGATTTGGTCATTCATGCTTGCCCATCCCTCCTGGGCCTCAGATTATCGAAGTCGGAGAAATTATTGAGTGGGGCACATCTGGCTTCTAGCCTCCATAGCTTGATTTTACTCTCATAGAAACTCAGATCTAATAAAGAAGGGAAGGAGTATGCATCTCAATCTTAACTTCTAATGCAATCAGGTCACAGATAAGCCACATGCCCACTTCAGGAACAGGGAGGCACACCTGGGATCCCATAGTGCATAAGGCTAATAAAGACAGGTAAATTGGTGACAGATTTATCAGATTTATTTCTTCACAGACATTTTTATTTCTTTATTTCAGCTTTTCTCATGAACATATACTTCAAGGATGTAAGCATTTTGATGTCACGGTTTGCAATACAGTTAAGAGCAAACAAAAACCCCTAAGAAATGGCAAAAACTGAAATGTTATTACTCTTCCTGACATTTAATTTCTAGATTTATGTAGTTAAACCACAAAGTGGGTTTTTTTCTATTAATCTTAGCCATTTCAAAAATGGAACATATGGTTTGACACATACAGTTATTCCTATGTTAAGGAAATCAGATACCCTTGCAAGTGAGGTGTGGCAGGGAAAAGAACTGTGTGTAGTGGTGGAGGTTTTTAAAGGAAGTCTTCTGTTTGCCCCAATGGCTCCTAGTTTATCATATGTCATCCACTTCTACTTGCATCTACTCAAGGAAAGCTGCAGCAATTTAATATTAAAGCCATGTACCAACATTACTATGTCCAAAATGTTTCCATGTGTGATTCAATCCAAGTGGGAAAAATACGGTCTTCATATGCTGAATTACAAAACAATCTCTTCAGTTCTGCTGACACAAGTAGCTGTTTATAATATATCAGGATAGAAATGATCAGAAATATTTTGACTTTTTCTTGCACAAATACTGTAATTTTCATTACTCCTCACTGTATTAATAGGATATGTTTTAGGGTTTTTTCCAGTTATACATATTTCAAAAATTGAATTGTCTATCTGTAGGTGTAAAATTGAGTTTAAAAATCATAAAAAGGGAATTAAAATCTTCAGTATGACCAAAATATGTTGATTTGATAAGCCTGGACCTATTTGGGTTATAACTTGCTTTGAAGGACTTTTAAAAGTTTTCTGACTTTATTTGGAACAAGAGAAGATATAAAAACCATGGACAATTTTGTGAAATGGAAAATCTGGATCTTGCCCAGTCTATTCCAATTCCTGCTCATCTAAATCCTGTTGTTTTTCAAAGTGCAAGTTAATTAAGTTTCTTTGTCCCATAAGTGTCTTCAGTGACTTCATATTTTTCTTCAGAATATTCTTGATCTCTGCCACAGCCACCCAGGTCTAGCTTTGGGTTTTATTGAGGCTTTCAGCCTCTTCAAAAGTCATACAAGTGGAGCTGTCTCTGTTTGCCAAATGGGATTACAGTGCTTGGCAAAAGAAAAAGCAGAATAAGAGGCAATTTGACTTCCACCCACTTTTTGTACAGTCTCAACTACTGAAAGCAATTTCTCTCTCAGTGACAAGCCACTTTATTTCCCTACTTGTCACAGACTCACAATGATGTTTTAGAAGAGGGTAAAGATAAAATATTTCATAGGAGTAAAGGAAGGAAAACGGAGGAAGAAGACATGGCAGGAGAGTTAAGGCCTATGCTAATGCAGCTATCACTGAAAATTTCATGTTTTAAGGTCATAATAATATGTACAGTTGTCATGGATTAGGAATGGTGTTCCCTAATTTAGTGCTCCCTCTAAAATGGAAACCACAGGCTGCTCCTCACCCCTCACTCCCTCCAGTGAGAGACATAAAAGGCAAAGATCCCAAGCTGAGATAAGAATTTACTGGAAATAGCAATGAGGTAAGAAAATGAACAGTAACAGGAACAATACTAATAACAGAAATATACAGAAAGAGGGTGATTTACATGCAAAAAATGCTCTGTGACCAATGGACCTGGCACCATGTGATCCCTGAGACAAAGAACTAAATGGTGTGGACCCTCCGCACCCTACCTTTTTTCTTCCCAATCATAAGCCACCGCACCCTCCTTCAGGGAACTGAGATCCCTTTCACCACCCAGCCATGGCATAAGGTGATATCACACACACATACACACATATACACGCATATATACACACAGGTATCCAGGCTCTGCCCCCTCATGGACACTGTGAAAAAATTAACTCTGTCCTGGTCAAAACCCAAGAGCGTACACACATATAAATAAATTTAAAAAAAGTTGTGTCCAAGCGGACTGGAAGACATTATTTGAGTTACTTATGAGAAAGTCTTATTAATATGAACAAAAAGAAACCAGGATCTTTAAATTCTGGCTTGAAAGCTTACTCATAATTTGCTTTCTTTATTCAGTAATAATGTTTTGTCATATTGAATTCTATGGTTGTTGTTTACAAATAAACTGAACACCCTGACCACAGAGATTTCTAGGAGAGTAGAAATACCAACCGATCATTAATTAGCTGAAGCAAAAGATTCAACAGATACTAGGAAAGTTCATGTTTCTGAAAAAATATCTTATGTAAAATATAATGTATTTTAATATAATTTTGAAATCTGCGTAGTTGAAAAGTTCTACCATATTATTTTGTAGTGTATAGTTTTTCCAGCTTGGAAACAAATCCCCAAGTAGTATTTAGTATTATTTGCTTTTTTTATAACAGATTGAAATGTACCGACATTAGTAAACTTACTAACAAATATGTAGAAAGTGAAGTTTGGGAGCTTTTCTCTTCATGGGTTAGACACTTTTGTAGGATAATAGAAAGCCCCATGGCTCGTACTGCAGCATGTTGTTAAAAATGTGGGTTTGCTTGCCTTGTTTATATTAGGTAGGTTTTTCCGTCTCTTGAATGAGAAATGAATGAAATAATTTTCGGTGTTTACTCTGGCAAGGAAGAAAAGGAGTTGGACCTGATGGATTTTCTACTATGTGCCCATCAATTCAGTGGCGCCAGTCCTAACCAGCTATTATTAGCCAAGGAAAGATTTCATAATGTTCTTGTCTACAGTTTGTATCTGAGGTTTACCACATACTGTAGTGTCATCCTTTACAGACTGAACTGTGTTGAAGTTACAGGAAGGCTTTCATGACTGTGCATAAAAGCAGAGACTGTACAGAAGTGGTATGCAACTCATAAAAAATATCTTATTTAACTGGTGATTTTTTTCTGGTTTTCAGTTGTCTAAGTAAATTTTTTTTATAAAGCTTTATAAACATGAATGTCTTCATAACTCATTGAATTTTTATTTTCTACAGAAGAAAATTAAGTTACCAAAAAACTACTTTGACAGCAGACAAAATGCTGTGAACAGTCACTTTTACAAGAAAATCTAAATCAAATTACAGAGGCGCTTACAGAGTAATCCAAACATGAATGGTAACACCATGTGTTTTAGGAGATATCAATAAGACATTCCGACAAACCTAATAGAATTTTGAAGAGCAAAGTGCTGGAGATATTTTGCATTTCACATACAAAGCAGAGTTTGTCCTTGCAAACACCTGCAGTGACAGGCAATATGAGTTACGCTTCCTTTTATTTACTTATGATTAACTACGTTCCTTAGAACTGCCCCTTACATTTCTGGTGAACATAGTGTGCTGAGGGTCTGCTCAAAATATGTTTTGGGGGTTTTTTATATTTATTCCACTTTTGCATTTGCAGTATATTAAAGAAAGCCCCATTTTATCACATTTCCTTTTATTTGGAGGTTACCACCAGTACAATTCCAGCCAAAGGTTACTGGGGCTTTGTAGTCTCTTTTAGGCTTTGCCTTTCTTTTCCAAATCTCCATATTATTTTTAGTGAATCATGTATTTAGAAGTGTATTTCTTTGTTAGGCGAAGCACAGTAACAAAAGGACAAAGTTCAATGCATGAAAATCAAAGGTAATTTTATACGCATTCTCTATTACATAAATTCCATAACGCAAAGTATATTCAGATGATAAGGCAAATTTTTGAGGTCTTTTTGGTTAGATACCAGATACTTTATGACAGTACAAACGTAACACCCTCTGCCACCCTCATCAATCTTCATTTTGTTTAACAGCAGACCACAACACACATTCTAGACCCTCTACAGGGAATTGAAATCTTACTTTTCCAACAGGTAACCTTAGAGCTGCCTGAAGCAAGTATTTATAGTTATTTAATCCATTTTAGCTTAAAGATGCGGCTTTGTTTATTATTTATTAAGCTAACTGATTTGCAACATAACCTCTGTTTTCTAATCAGTCCCTCAGAGTTTAATCTATGTTTTTACATGCCAGATCCGTAAAAAAACAGTTATAACTTATGACATCATGAATGTATTTGCAAAAGGAAATAATAAAAATTAAAGCTGAAGATTAGCTTTTCTGTTTATATATTCTGTTTTTTGATTTATTGTTTTAACATTCCCTTTCCAGTTTGTTCACAACAGTCTTTACATCTTTTCATGTTATGCCCAATTCCTGACTTGCCTATCTACTTTTTTTTTAATTCCAGTTTCTTTTTCTAGTTGGTGTTTCCTCAGTTCAGCTAATTAATAGCCTTCCCATGACTACCTCACATACTGCTGCTCTCTTAAAAACACAGGCATTTGGCTTTCACAAAGTTTGAAGACTTTCTTCTTCCTTTATAGTCTGTACTTTTTCTTTACTGTTCATGTGTCATCTCACTATGGGATGTTTAGGGAATACTATAATTCAGTGTTACTTCATGTAATTTACAGTGTGAAGCAGAACGAAGGCACATTTTTGGCAGAATTATGAAAAATACCTGTTAAAAATTTATAGAACAATAGGGAAAAAAAGGAAAAAACCAGAAACCTTTTCTCAGATTTTCTCATGTTGGGTAAAACACCACATAGCTAAGCAATTCTTAATAAATAAACAGTTTTATTTGCAAGTTTCAAAATATTGCAAGGCAATGGACAAAACCCAATTGCAAGTGATAGAATCACAAAGATTTCAGGTACTACACAAAAAAAAAAAAAATTAATAAGTTTCTTTTGTTGTGATTGTCTATGAAAATGTTCTATTTTTAACTTTGGCTGCTCATAAAAATTTACAGGACTGCCTGCAATAGTTCATCACATGGTAGATCAAAATTAAGCAAGTTCAGCGACTTTTGGAAACATCTGTCAGAAAACTGTGGTCAGTACCAAAAGAGACTAGAAAAATATCAACTTGCCTTAATATTTAATGTAGAATATTACACAGAATGTGAAAAAACCATCTTCTAATGAAAAATGTTTTATCCTACAGCGTAGTTTGGGAAGTATTGAACTTCACAATGAATAAAAAACAAATGTTTTAGTAAATCTTTAACGGGCTAAACAGTAAAAGCCATCTAAAACAGTACAGATAATTTTTATTCTTTTACTAAGAGTTTGTACGTTTGTTTTTTTTTTAATAATGCAGTGTTCATTAACAGTGAAAAAAATTAATTTTAATAGAATATTTGGAAAAATTAATAGTTTACATTAACAGGCTCTTAACAGATACAGAGATAGCACTTTTAATAATATTGAACACTTAAAAACCTTTCAGCAGCTAAAAAAGAAAATTAGACTATACAGCTGGACAGAAACTGGAGGATTCCTTCTATGGTATTTCATCTAAAACTGTTCAGTGACTGAAAAGTAACTTCAAAAATACTTTTAAGGCCTAAAAAGCAAGAACAGTATGTGTGATACTATGCATCCCCTGTCTCTTCACACCTGAAAGAACATATTCCTGATGGCAATCACTGTAGGGTTCCTCTGTTCCTCCATTTATCCCATTTGTTGCTCAATATCCCCTCTCTCACTGCCCACCCTTCATCCTCCCCTGACCTACCACCAGTCAATATTTCAAGCAGACAGCAGTTTTCAGACAGTATTCTTGAGAAAAGGGCTCCTTCATGAGATTTTCTTTCAACTCAGGAAATATATTAATGGGGCAGGTTGCAGGGGCTGTGTGTGAATGCTTGGATATCAACAGTCACTTGCACTCAGCCGTGAGATGGGAGTGTAACTTTTTAAGTGCTTTTGCATGTAGCATTCTGGACATTCATCCTTTAATGCTGCATAAATTGATATCATACCCCACTTTTTCAGACTTGTATTATCTCTTAATGATTGAATGTTAAGCTATTATACAAAACAGAAAGTGTCACCTTTTGCCTGTCCAAGGTAACCCTAAACGTGATTAGTGGAGACAGCGTTAATACAGTCTGAATTTATCACAACTATTGAAATACTTTTCATATAATCTCTTCTGATTAATTATTTTTCCCTGAATCCATCACGATCTGCTGGAGAATGGAAAAGGCTGCTGCAACACAAGAGTTATTCTTTTTCAAGAACTAATGTGGAGATATTTCCCAAAACTATAAGAAAAATACATATAATTAATTTCTGGCAGGTCCAAATCTTGAGCAACCTAAAATAAATTACCCCTGCTTTGAGCAAGAGGTAGGACCAGACAACTTCCAGAGGTTCCTAGCAACCAGTATGAATTTATGTCTATACATAATGTTAGATATGTACATGTTATTTCTATCGATAATGCACCATGCCTTAAGCAAAGAAGAGAAATAGTTAAACCACTGGTGGGGAATAATTTTACATAAAAATACAATTCCTTTTAAAATTTGTCTGAGAAGTCACCACAGCAAGGGGTGCAATGGCAGCCAGAAATGAAAGACATAAGGGAGAGAATCTTTATTCCAGTCACCCAGCAGCTGGTTTAAACTGCAGCTAATTTAATGGATAAATATGAAGAGATGTACTTTAAAAATAGCTTTATGAGAAAGCATTTTTTTAACCACAGGGTTTGGAGAAATGAACAACAATGGATTTGTGAGTTTTGAGACATATTTTGCTAGCCAAGTCGAGCATGAATCCTATCCCTTCTCACAGTCAAATCCATCAGGTTGTGCTGAAGGCTAGAAACATGGAAGAAAGGCAGAATATGGCAATAGGGTATACAAAATGAATGTGCTCTGTTAGAGTGCATCTAGTTCAAGGTAAATATTTTGTGAAATATGTCACCCTACAAAAGTGAGGGGTTAGGTTTAAAGATTGCATTTTATATAGAGGCATCCAGGACTTTTTTTTGGGTTGTTTTGTCTCCAAATAGAGGCAGGGACACCCAGCAAAACTAGCAATAAGCTTTTACTATCATGCACTTGGCTATGTACATTTTGTTAGAACATTTATTGTTTCAATTGTTTTCATACACACGTTTAAAATGTAGCCTGTCTCCATTTTTTTAGTTATTATTATCTTTATATTTTTTCTGAATTTTCAGGGATATGAGTTTTTAACTGCAAACTCCTATGACACACTAGTTCTGTGAGTTACTCCTGGTGTGTACCTGATGCAGGGTTAAAGCACTGAAGAAAAATTTGAATTTTTGAAAACTTTACATCCCTGTTGTGCTTGGCTAAAGCTGCTGGAAAATTCCATAGGGTCACCATCATCAGCGAATGTGTCTTGCCAGGACAAGGTTTCAAATCAAGTGAAAATTATACCTATTGATTCCATATGCAATGTGGTAGATAACAATCAAATGCAGGATTTCCCTTCCTCATAGGAACCCAAAATTCAGGGCTTTCAAGCAGTGCCTGCCTAGCAGCATTACTTGCTTGACTGTGTTTAAAGTTGGATTAGCCAGCACCTTTATTTTCATCATTTTCCAGTGCCAGGCATTTGGTTTACTTCTTGTGGGCTTAGATAGATACTTTCCTTGGGAAGATGTTGCCCTAGGTACTAATTAGAAAATCTGTGAGGAGATAATTTTTGCTAGTTATTCACAAAGAGCATTTTTCTTCTGCAAAATTGAATTGCTTTTGTTTACAGTCTGATGAGTGCAATTTTTGGGGGGAGTCTTTTTCTGAATACCTATGTGATTTTCCTGTTAATTTCACTGCTCATAACTTATTTTTTGTCCATCATCTCCATCTCCCTGTTTCGTGTCATACTATAGTGGAAAAAGGAATATGCTCATCTATCCAGCTCTATGCCCCTACCTACCATGGTCTCCCGGCAATGAACGCACAAAGCGTTGAATGAATCTAAGCATCAGTGTAGCAATTTGGAGGCACCTACTGACCTCTGTAGGAATAATTGTTTCATCTAAATGAGAATTTGATCCTTCTTTTAACAAGGTGTTCTTCTGATAGTTTCTATGAGGTAATTTACCTTACAAAAATCTACGAGAACCATTTTGGTTGGACAGTCCTCTCTTCTTACCTGTCACCCACTTTCTTTTTGGCACTTGCTTTTTTTGAGCTTCATTGTTTCTACAAGTTTTTAGACTCTACCCATGTCCCCATATCATCTCAGATCATGCAATGCTTTAATTTAACTGTACATAAACGTATATGTGTGTCAGGAAGTAGGTGAGGTACGAAGGGAGCATGTAACCATTGGATGAAGAAAAGCAACTGTTGCAGCAATTTGTATTTCTTCAGTGTTATACTTTTCCTGCAAATTAGTCCTGGTAAAGATCATATTTTTGCTGCACTGTTTTAATCATGACAGCCATATAAGAATTGAGCTTTTTACTGCCTTTATCATATAAACCGCTTTAATCACAAACATTTAAATTCCTGAGAAAATGTATGGTGTGGTCTTCACATAATTTGCATGCCTGACTGCTCACGGGTAAATAACATTTCTCATGTATTAACATTCTCATTGTTGTTGCTGTGTATTCTAAGGTGGAAAGCTTCATAGTATTTAAAATTATTTCAAATCTTACATAAGGTTTCTTATACTTTTTTTTTATATGTTTTCCTTACCAGAAAATATTATTCTTAAGATTCTCATAGTTATTTATTTGTGCAAATATTTTTGCAAGTAAATTTTATTACTAAATACAGAAAAAAATGGTTGTACGGCAATGTCTTGTTATAAAATAAGTGACTTCTTTTCTTTATATACAGTCTTGCATCCAGTGGTTTTCTGTTGAAAGGTTCTGGGAGACAAGGCATGTCAGAATCTGTCCTAAAATGTGATTGCACAGTCTGAGTCTCTGACTTTTAGTCAGAGACTTTCACACAGAAGTGTCTATGGGAGTAAGAAAAGAACCATCTCTAAAAGTCACAGGCAGATACTTACAGTAATTTAATTTTGTCTTTAGTTTTACTCAAGCTGAATACAACGGCATTTTCAGTCATCAATTTGTCAAGACTAAAGCAACACAGAAGGCAAAACAGCTTGCAGAGAAAGTCAGCATTTCAAACCCCATTTTCTTCTTACCTAACTTTTTAGCACCAAGGAATGGGAATACACATCAGTAACCATCAATATATGTGAGAGCCAGGATTTGCTTCCCACAAGAGTGTGTTTAACTTTCTGATAGTCTGAATCACTGTCAGCAGTCGACCTGTCCAACAAATCCAGGGTATAGTTGAATGATTCCCATTTTAGTCTGGTTGGGTCATCCAGGACTTAAATTCTTCCATTTTCAATACAATTTTTATCGCTACTTAACCTACTGGTCGAATTTTATTCTAACTGTTCCCTGACACAAGCAGTTTTAATGGTAGTGTGCTACAAGGTAAACACGTAATTACTGTGAACATTTCTCAACAGAAATGTGTCATCAATCTGTTGCAGCCATTTAAGTCTCATTGCACAAAACAACAGCTTCCTTTGTAAGGAAGAAAATTATGATGAATTTGAAATATCATTTTTATGTCTATTTTGCTGCTAAATTAATTTTCATAGGAAACAGGTTTTCAGGTATACTTTCCCAGGAGACAAAATGTATTGTAAAGAATATAACCATGGTGAAGGACTATAAAGTTCATCTCGTTTTATTCTCCTAATCTCATTGTTACAGTTATTAAGGCTAGAGGAATTATATCATCTGCATAACACAGAAAACGTATTTTAACCTACAGGGTTAAGGCTTTCTATCTGAAAATGGATGTAATGGTTCCACTCACAAATGCAGTTGAGAATGAAGTATGAGAATGAATGCAGGAATTATATAGGAAGTCAGGAAATCTTGTTATCATAATTATAAGTTGCAACTCAAAGTTAGAAATTAATGCATCCTATCCTTGAAAAGTTATACTTTCTATTGTAAAATTATCCTCCTTGGGTATTCTCAGGGTACTGTTTCCCCTAACCTTCAAACTTAGTAGAGAAAGAGAGCACTGTTTCATACGACTCCTAAAGTAGATGATTCCTGTTCACTAGGGATGCTGTGATTTGGAACTTAAGACAACTTTACACAGTTTTTCTTTAAGACCACTAGTGGTGTGTAATTAATTGGAAAGTTATTCAATTGGAGGTGGGACACCAAACAGATTTCTATGTGAAAACTCTGGATAGAAGTAAAAAGCTGAAGAATTTCTGCCTCAGTTCCAGTCAAAGCCACATATTTTGTTCAGAGAGCAAGACATTTAAGCATTCTTTGTACTTTTGGAGAGCTGCTCAGAATGCAAGTGAGACAGAATGTGTTGGAAATCACTGTGAAAGATTACTTATTTCCTTTGAAGGAAAATAGGAATTCTCATTTTTCAACTCACATTCCATCTACTTTATCTAAAAAGGAAGGGTATGATGAATGAAGTGATGTGCATGGGCTATACTTTGGTTGCATTCTGCAAGTCTTCTGCAAGAAACCACAAAAAGCAGCACGTTTTTTTCCTATGGCATTGAATGCTGATGAGACAAAACTTGCAGCAACCACAAGCATTTGTTCTCCTACAAATATCCTCATGATATAACCAATTATCTCTGACTTTTTGGAGAGATGGGTTATTCACTTACCATCAGATACCTTGGCTCTATCAAATTATTTCAATCTGTTGAGATCAGTACTAAGATTTCTGAAAAAAAAATTGGAATGTATAGATATTTTTAACTTTTTTGCAATGTTAAAAAAATCACTTGAGTTTTCTGTTGTTTGTCAAATAGCTTTGTAGCTGCTACTAAAAAAACACCTTTCTGTCTTTTGAAAACAAAATCCATGCTCATTGAAATAATTGCAGAGAACATAATTAGAGAACTGTCTACAATTTCAAAATGCAATTCATGTTGTATTCCATTTGAAACACCATTACTTCAGTGCTGATTATAGGGTTCAGTACATGTATAAGGGAATTTGAAACCTGACCACAAGTGCTCTAAGCTGACGCATTCTTTTCATAAGGATTCATGAAACTAAGCAATGTGGTAATGCATTAATTACACAAATCTGTTTTAAAATCTTCTTTCTGCCATAAATAAAAGAACTTAGACAGTGCATTACCATTTGTTTGTTATTAGTGCATTTTGGTCTGACCATTTAGATGCTGTGACAATCCAAGAAGCTGGCAGAAGTTGCAGTCTGTGTGTGTTATACATTGCTTATTTTGAATAGAATTAGTTACAAGAATTCATTTTATTTATGTTACTGAACAGCTAGAAATCTCAGATCTTGAATGAGGATCCCACAACATTAGATGCTGCCTACACTAAAAAGAGAAATGAAGGGAAAGGCAAAGAAACAGCATTCCTACTTTGTAGAAAGATAAAATAATTTACATTGAAAAAGGAAGATCATCAGCTCAAAGCAGATCCACTTAGATAAGGCAACTCAACCTTTTTCCAGGTGAGTTTTGAGTATTTCCAAGGATAGAGACCCCACTCTCACAAAGAATAAGGTTTTCTTTCTATCTAATTAATGCATTTTAAAAAGAGTCTGGTTCCATCATCTTCACACCCTGCAATACACAGCCAACAGAGAGCAAACAAAGACAGTGACAGAGTCTCTCTCCTTTGCAAGCTGAGCAAGCCCCACTCTCAATCCCTCCATACTTGTGTTCTCTAGCCATCCTGGTGAACTTCTGTTGAAATTGCTCCTATCGATGTCTTTGTTGTACTGGAGAGGCCCAAATGGGACACATTCTTCCAGATAAAGCCTCACAAGTGGTGAATAGAGGGAAGTCCAGTCTTCAGACCTGAGTAGAGGTCTGGAGGCTGTTGGATTCTTCTGCAAAGGCACAGTGCTGACTTACGTTCAGTTTGCTGCCTAGCAGGACCTCCAGATACTTTCTGAAGATCTGCTGTCTCCCAGAGAGGTCCAACCTGAACTGCTGCATGTGGTTACTCCATTGCAGGTGCATACGTACCTCATTGAATGTCATGAAATGTCTGTCAGCCCACTTCACCAACTTGCAGAGGTACTTCTGACAGCAGCAGTGCCCTCCAGGGTACTGGCTTTTTCTCTTAGCTTTTTACCATCCAAGAACTTGCTGAAAATATGTTATGTCTCATCATTCAGGTTGTTAACATGTGTATTGATCAATATTGCCCCTGAGAGATGTCACTTCTAATCAGGCCCCAGATAGACTTTGTAAATTGTTCACAACATTCTGTGTCCAGGAATTCAGCTGGTTTTTACCTGTTTTATTCTCTCTCCTTATCTATTCCATATCTAACCATTATGGCTATGGATGTGATGGGAGACCATCCATTGCAGTCTTATGACAATCAGTATCCTGCAAGAGCTGCCCCCAGGAGTAACAAGATACCAGAAGTTACCCAAAGCTGATCACTAAACAAGCTCCTAGATTTTTCCTGATTGTTCTTAAAAGAATTCAGAAAACTTCTGCAAAAATTGGTGCATTTCTGCTCACTTGCATCCTATTTTTCCGTTTGTTATCTGGTATCTCAGAACACGACCTGCAGTAGGACCTTACAGAGTCCCTTTTCCTTCTAAAGGTACTGTATTAAATCAAAACTCTGTCTGTGTCCTTTGATGCCTTGGCCATTCTTCAGGGTCTCTCATTTGATCAGTGGATAGATTTTGGACAACTTTGCCTCTCTGATCAGACAAATATATCCATTTCAGCTGAGACATTTGAAAGAGGCAATGGAAAACAAGAGCTAAAGATAAAAAAATAAGGATGAAAATTGTAAATAATGAATGATATGATTAATATCACATAAAAATCACATAAGGTCACATAACTAAATCATCATCAAATGTTTTTAATAGGTATCAGTTCTGACTTAATTTTTAAGAAAGGAGATAAAAAATTCTGAAACAAATTTTCACTGCATATGTCTCATAAACAATGGGATTAGACATGAAAGATTTGGGGAATATTTAGGAAGACTAGCCACACTGATAGACAGTTATTCCTTGGCAGAATGATGTGCAGTGCTCAGTATTTATAATCAGGAAAAGTAATTTCTGTTTATTTAAGTGAAGAAAGAGGAGCCAGGTATAAAAGCAAAATCAGCATGTTCCAGTGATCTAGCGGTGAACTAACAGTGTGAGCCATTCATTTCCTGTGATAGTTCTCTAGTACATATTAATCTTGTAGATGATAAAATGGGGCTTAAATTCCCAAAGTGAATTTAAGGTTATCACTGTTTTAAAAAGTAGTATTTTAAAAGTGATTTCTTCTTGTACTTTTCTTCTGTTATTGTACATTTCTTAGGACAATAGAATAGAGGGAAAATATATAATATACCCTGGAGATAAAATTAACACTTATAATAGTACTCAGTGATTTCTGAGTTAGCAAAGAACTGTGCATGACAGGTATAAAATTGCACATAATAAGCAAATATAAAGATTATTTTTTTTATTTGTTGTTTTTTCTTAGTCTTGCCAATGTGAAGAGATTTTTTTTTTCTCATTTCAGTGTCCCAGATTCTTATAATGTCTTTTATGGACCATTTCTGCCCTTTCTTAAGACCATTAACTGATAATGGATTAAAATGTCCACAGTACTATAATTTGAATTTCTCTTTGGTCATAGAATGATAGAGTAATTCAGGCTGAAAAGAACCTCAGGAGGTCTTTAGTCCAATCTCCTATTCAAAACAGGATCAGCTCTGAAGTCAAAATAAGATACTCAGGGCTTTATTCAATTGGTTTTTGAAAATATCCCATGAATTTACTCTGGTAATGATGCTCTCCCAGAAAGCAAAAGAAAATGAACTTGCTACAAAACTAATGATTGGATTAATTCCATTCCTATATTAATAATAGTCTCTTAAACCATAGTGTTAAAACAAATAAGATATTATATATTTCAGTAAGAGTCTCTGAATATATATTTTATGAACTTTAAAAACTTTCAATAACATTTTCTTATAAAATTTAAACATGAGAAAATAGCTTTGGAAACAAAAGATTTCATATCTTTATCCCATTTAGAATTAAATTTAATTAGTTAAAATATACAAAAGTAACACCATGTTCAGAAAAGGCAACAATATAAGAGTTACTATATTTATATTTTTAAACTACTTAAAATAAGTGGTTTATATTTTGTCCTCTTACATTTTGTACTGGCTGGTTCTTTCTTCTTTTTCTAGCAGATCTCACCAAGTAATCCTTTTGAAATACACATTTTTGACTTCATACTATAGCCCTGTATCTTCAGTAGAGGAGCCTGGGGTCTCCTTATTCTCCCTGACTCATCTGTGAGACTGAGAAAACTAGAACACAAACAAAAGGCTTTGGTGGCCTGGCAGCATTTTTCAGGCTGCCTTTCATCACTTCTGGACTGTGACATGATTTAGGACAGCATGATGATTAATTGTACAAGCAGTTCCCAGGCCAGTCCTCTCTCACCCTCGATTTACCAGCTGCTTTCCTTTCTTAGTTGCTGAACATGCTCCCAGCCAACTATCTTAAATTTTCACACAGTAGTTATATTCCCTGGAAGTCCATAATCATCTTCCTATCTTCCCCCTAACATCTTCCTAATGCCAAGCTGCTGTTTTCTAACTTATCACCTTCCAATGAAACTGTCCTTGCAAACCATCCCATCTATTGTCTTTCAGTTTGCCTTACAAAATTCAGTATCTGAGAAGGTTCAGAGGGACCTACAACTCCTGTGTTACTGAGTGAATCTCCCTCCAACTTCAGTTACGTTGGCTCAGGTTTCTTTCCTAGACTCAGATCCCCTCCGAGATTTTAAGCAGTGCTCATAAATGTGAGGGAGGCGATTTGAAATGAGACTTGTGAAAAGGAGAAAAAAAACAAACAAAGAGATAAGAAAAGACCTGGTACCAGTTTCTTCTTAAAAGTCCATGCTTAAATGTATCAGATATTTACTGAAGCAGAGATGGGGCTTAGGAGCAGGTTTTACACGTAAATTCAGATATGAAAGTGTTCTATATTCTGGTACTTGTGTGCATTTCAACAGTGACACTTGTATTTCATTTAAAATTGAGCTTTGTGGGATACAGCACAGTATAGAAGGTGAGGAGAAGGCAGGGACAATGTACCACACACACTAATCTCAAATGAACCTCCTTGTTTTTGCACTAGAGTACATCATTCTGAAAACAACTACATCCATCAGAAGAACACGTTTCAGTGTTCCACTAGCAGCATTTCAGAATCTGCTGTATTGGGACAGACTGATTTGGTGAAAAATATGCCTACTTATATCATTCTTCTTATTGAATCCAATCACTGTCCTCACCCTCTTTATGGCCTCTAGTATATTCTGCTGGCCTCTGTAATTAAAATGACACAGCTTTTTGCTCTTACTGTTGTCTTTTGTTCAGTTTTATAAGGTAAATATCTTTCAGCTGGTCATTAAACCTTGCTTCCATCACCGTTGATGGATTTTTTAAGCATATATTTTCTGCTTGATATTCTTGGGATTAATTTTCTGTAAACATTCATAACACTATCCCAATTTCCCCTTAAAATTCCTTTTTAAAACCCTTCTCTTGTAGGATTAGAAGATATCTGAAAATTATTAGCTTGATCTAAATTCATACTCTTCATACCTGGACATTGTCCAGGCCAGCCGACACTTCCTTACTGTCTCCCTGGTTGTCTTTTTATATATATTTAATGTCTCTTGTCCCCTTCCAAGATATTTCGTACACATACACATGCACAAACAAACTTGTACTCCAATTAAAATCAGTGTAGTGCTAAATAACCTAATTGCTCTGTTTTCAGACCACGGCCTAGTCACCTGACACGTCATTCATCTCCTAAGAATTGCAACACTCAGGTCAAAAGAATTTCAGTCCTTGCACTTTTCTATTAGACTCTATTGTAAGAGATATGAGAGGCAAGACTAGACCATCCTTTAAAGGTCCCGAGAAAAATATGATTCTTTATTAAGAAAATAATAGCACTAATTACACAGTTTCATTCTGAAGAATGGCATTGCTATAGTGCATTTCCAGCAATCAGTCTTGAAAGGCTTTTTTAACTTAAGCCTAGAAGCAAGTTTTGATCGCGAGATAGATGTGTGCCAGCACTAGTTGGTCATATAGAATTTTTGTTAAAAAATGATTTTCTGAAACAATTCTCTACAGAGCTTCTTGGCTCAAACTATACACTGACTGGAGGCAGAGACATAACATCCCATGACAATTCTTATGCTGATGCTGGTTTTAGGAGGTAAGTCCTGCATGTTCTTGTGAGTGGAGTCAGGCTTGGTTTCACCTCTGTAACAAAAGAGTATATGTTATATAAGTTCTAGCCCAGAATCTTATTCGACCTGCATGGCTTTGGATGTCTTATACCACCTAGCAGGGAAAAAAAAAAACCAAAGAGATTTTGTATGTGCTGTAAGTACATATGTACATATAAAATAATATTTATAAATATAAAACTATGTTTATACATATAAAACTATATTTATATCTTAGGAATTTTTTTTTCTGGAATACTGCAATATTTAGAGAAGATCCAACCCTGAATATCTAAAGTACAGCATGATAACCTGTATGCATATCTTATGATAACAGGATAAGGAAGCAAGGAGTGCATAATATTTAACGAATTACATGATAAATTGTGGCACAGTCATTTGAAGAAGTATGTTTCAATTTAGTCACAAAAATTACCGTGTTCATCTCCTTTGTGACAACAGGACTTTCTGCACCAATGTTTAATTTTTGCAACATATTTATCTTGTTGCTTTATCTTAGATTATGTCCCATAATATGAATTTGATGCTTTAGTACAAACATTATTGAACTATAATTATCTAGACAGAACAGATATGCCTACAAGAGGAGAGGGGATATTTGTTTTTAAGACAGCTGTTAAAGTTTACCAAGTGTCCGTTCTTGATTTTTCTTTCCCAATAAAATTGAATTTCCTTATGAACGTGAGGGATTTTTGCATTTACACTAAGTTGTAAAACACAGCATCAGTTGAATGTCTTCTTTCATCCAGATGCCACACAGTAAACCTGAAAGTTTTTTCTGTGCCAAAATTAAGACACACAGTGGGAATCATTTCATAGGCATGAGTCTGTTTATAAGCTGGAATATTAAAAAATGCAATTAGCAGTACCTTCTCATTAATACTGGACTTGTCACTGAATATTCAGAAACTGATACAGACTTAGTCAACTGGCAATAGAATGAATCAAATTTTATTTTATTTATTACTCAATATTCATTTCAAATATTGGAGTAGTGTTCTATAATCTACCTTTTACTTAAATTAAAGCTAGGTGTCTAAACTTATGCTTATCAAATGCATATCTGCATCTCTATTTTCTAAAATGAAAGCAATAATCCTTGCAAGCATCTGGACTTCCAGGCTCATCAAATTCAATAGGAGTCTATGTACTTATTTTTCTAGTTTGGTTCAGGACCTGGGCATATGACATCAGAGGTTGTATTTTCAAGCTTGCATATGTTTTTGGCTCAATTATCTGCTACCAGTAGCTGCCTTGTAATAAATATAAAAAGTTTTAGTAGGATTCTATTGTGCTTTGATCAGAAATACCTCTGTGGAGCAGTCAAGCAAAAGTAGAATGTGCTTTGATCAGAATATGTTCCAAAAAGAGAAATATTTTGAAGGCTTGAATTTTTCAAGTGTAATTTTTTCATAAGCTCTTATATGGAAAACTAATCGAAAGGATCATGGAACATAGCATGCTTTCATGCTGGTCCCAAAGAAAAGGGATCAAATTAATAACAAAGATTTACTAGGCAATGGCACGCCTGCATAGTATAGTGAAACACCTACACACAGATAGCAAACAGCCCTTAAATGAGCCAGCTCAAACATGGGGCAGCCAGCAAAAGTACTGGACTGTGTGGAGCAGTAGCTGTGTGCTGCTCCCTGACATGAGCTGATTCCAGAAACAAAGATTTCTCCAGTGCAAGGGAAGCTGTTACTGTGCCTGGAACTAGTTGGAAACCTGTTGAACTATTCTTCTAACTGAAATGTGTTTAATCTAAATTGAAAATTTTTAATGTGTGAACGTTTTGGTTTTGTATAAGAAAAAGATTATGTCAGAATAACTAAAATTAATTTTTTGCTGATGCTCACTTAGTAATTTCCTATCTGTATTGGTCTGACTTTTTGCTTAATACACAAAAAATATTTAATTCTAGTAGTTTATATTTGGTTTTTGCCTTATGGTGTCTGGGTTTTGAGTTTTTTATTCTCTAATAGTTAACTTTCTGAATGAGATTGGTTCACATTGTGTACTATGGAAGATATAGTGTGAGAAGATACACTAGTTCACAGAAAACAGGGACCAAAACTCCAGAATTTAAATTCTATGACTCCATAAGATTTAACATGCATCCATTAACAGGTCTGTGTTTTTTCAGATCATTTCAAACCTTTTCTGATTTTAGAAATTTTGACCTTTCAAAATTTTTATTTTTCAGTGTGTTCAAAAATGTCTCTTATCCCAGTATAGGATAAGACCACAGCCTGAAATTTTTTAAATCGTCAGTGGATCAAAAATTTGAAATCATTCTCTCATTTGACATACAGGAGTAGAAATAATTTAAGTATTTCCCTCTGTAATTGTAAACTGTATTTTCTTAAAAGTTTTAACATATCACAAGTAATGTCACAAATTTATTATCTTTACTGGCGGTTGAACATAAGCATACCAAGGCACAACAATTTAGCTTTCATTAAATGTCCCAGTTCTGCTAGTTATGAAGATACATTTGTCACAGATGATATATAAAGCTCCCAGGACAATTAAATAAAGGGATTAAGAAGTATCTGGTCAGCAGAGTAACTCCCTTGCTGAGGTATGATGGATGTTGTTTACCCACAAAGTACAAGATGTATGAAATCTCTGTCATAAAAATGATCAACCTGGAATAGCTTAAACTAAAAGTGTCTTTCCTGGGTATTTCCAAAATGATCATAATCAGTTTCAAAAAGATGAAAATTTATTTGTAAATGTAATTTTATTTTTTTTTTTGTGGAAAATTATGCTGTCTCATCCAACATTAATGATTCTGTGACTGAGCTGCTGGGCTACTCTGGTAATGTGTTTTCCTTTGAGTATCATGTTCTGTATTTCATATTTTCTCAACATATTTGTCTGTATCAAGAAATTAGTATTCTTCACTCATTAGTTGATTAATTTTCATGAAAACTACGTGAATAGCTAAGTCACCTTGGTTCAAAATAATTTCTTACTCTAAAAGTATTTGGGGTTTACGAGCTCATGCAGGCACAGCAGAATACTCATCATGAAGCAAATTCCTGTTATTGTAGAGTAGCCCTTCATCAGCTGGATTTATCTTTCTCTTTAATCACGAGCAATCACTTAAATCATTATTTATATTTTCATTTTTTGAACAGAGGCACTGTTTTTATGCACATGATAACCTTAAAACTGCAGTATTGGAAAAATCATAGTTTCTCAACTATGTGAGATTTAGATTGCTCATCGAAATAAAATGACAGACAAAATTATTAGTATTATTTCTTCAAAGTCATTTTTCCATTTTTTGTTGGCTATTTGATATAGCTCATTCTAGGGAAGACTCAAATAAATGTGGATATTTATAAGTATTCCTCAGTGATCTCCACAGAGGAAAATATGAAATAACTTGTATTTTCAATCAACACTTAGTTCTTCTTTCCTCCTTGCCTATTCTTTTTAGCTTTCTAATATATTACAAGTTTTCTGCTGCAATAATTTGGCATTTTAGAAGATTTTTATTTCTCCTTAGAATCATAGCAGTAGTTGTGAATCTGTATCCCTTCTTCCAGAATGCTTGGTAAATAGTTCATCTTTATGACATATTTTAAAGCCCTTCCCACATTTTTAAAAAAAAACATGAATTATATTATCTCAGTTTTTCATCTAGATTTAACTCTCCTATATCTAGGATATAATACCAGTCTTTGTACAGTGAACTGCATACAACTGAAGGGAAGCTTTTCTAAAACGAAAGGGAACAAGCACAAGTGATGGATGCAATTCCTGGTCTGCAAAGTTTTTAGAAAAAGCCCGTTTAAGTCAAATTCCCAGCAGCACCTGCAATCTTCAAAACTAATGCACGGGTACTGTGCATATGATTTTTCCAATAGGTATGTTTTTTTATGACACTCAGTCTTTCAAGGCATTAAAAAAAATCAGCTTCTGTGAATGCTAAGATGACACTGTCTTGAGGAAGCTGAGTGGTTGGTTGTTTAACTCATTCAAAATTCTGTCAAGTATTTCTTCATCTCAACTACCTAATATGTCAGGTTTTCAAAATTAAAGTATTGGAAAGAAAACAACAAAATGCAGAGATAACTATGATTTTTCTTCAGAACAGATTAAGGAGAAGGAAGCAAATGACCTACCATGTTTAACTACTGATTATTCAAACTATTCATCAGACTATGGGTCTATTAAAGGAAAATACAGGAGCCAAGAGGATTTGAAGGTCTAGTCTTCACTGTCTTAAAGTGTCTTAACCATGATAGTACAGTAATCCACCTCTTTTTTCTTTTTTTTTTCTTTTTTTTTTGTGTGAAGATAGTCTTAAACCTTTCTATTGAAGCTATTCCACTCTAATTGAGAAAATTTAATGGTTTTGTGATAGAAAAGGTGCAACCCAATCCTCAGAAGAATAATTATGACATTCGCATTGAATTTTGACACTCTATTGAATTCATTGGTTATTTGGAATACTCTACAAAGTAAATCATTACAGCAAGAATAAGAATTCAGATCTCTTACTTACGTGACTTATCTTGAGAAGCGAGAGATAAGTTTATTACTGAAATGGTCTGTGTAATTACACAAAAATCTCTCCATAATCTAGGCCTGAACTGTGAAACACAAATCTTTTTAACACTCTCAGCCAACAAAAGATTGTCCTTTCCTTATGCTTTATGAAAAGCCACTCCAAGAGACAGAATATAAGATATAAACAAAATTTTGGATAATCAGTGACAATATCCATGTTTCTCTTCTTTTCTCCCTCCATCACTAGAAAGCAAGAAAGAAATGTGATTTTACTGTTCTGCTGCCAAATGACAGTTATCAAAGTAATCTACTGTTAGAAATTTATTGTGGAAGCTATCCTAATGCATTCTCATGACTCATGAGAATATACACTTTATGTGAAACTTCATGGAAGTATGAGAGTTATATCTTAAAAAGGACAGGGAACTGCTTAGCAGGAAAAAAGGTTTCTTTCTTTCACATTACTTAAGCAGCAAAGTACGGAAACAAGACAAAAGGGGAAAAAAATCTAAATAGAAAATTTCAAGGGATACCTTTGAGCCTTTTTCCATGTATTTACTTTGTAGTTGTGAAGAACCTCCTGTTCAAACATAACATTGGAAATGAGCAAACATTAAAGGCCAGTGTATCACTGTATAAGTACTTCCTTTACAAAAATTGATTTAGATAATGCAGAGCCTTCAGCTTATATAAGGCATTAACCTATGTCTCTCTATATCGTAATATATGCTTAGAAAGACATACTATTTATTGGAGCATCAAATATAGCAGTTCCAACTCATACAGATTGCAACTAAATTCCTTTCCGACCTGCTTCATAGCAATTCTAAGTTTCTTCCCAGAGTATATTTTTAAAAGAATTTGAAAAGAGTGAAAAAAGGCTTTGTGACTTCCCTTAGTCTTGGGAATCAATGATTCTGTGTTGATCTAGCTCATTAAGTACTATATTTGCCTTGAAAGGTACAACACAAAGATATGGAAAATGGTAGAAACAACATCTGTGCCCCATTCAACATCTTGCAATGACCTCTTCTGCATAGGTCAGGCCAAAAAAAGGACAGGAAAAGGATATACTAACATTTTTTTGATAGTGCCTTAGATTCTGCTGATTTCTAGTTCATGATTTCTTTTAGCAGGATGTAGTAGTTTGGGTTTAAAAAACTTTTATTTGTTTATCTTTTTTAAGTTTTACCTCATTGGTTTTTAAATCCAAATTAAATTTTCAATGGTAGAATTTCATATAAAGTATTTGCCTTGAAACTGGAAGATTCAGCTTTTGTATTCATAATTGCTGATCTGTGTATAAATGCGTACTTCTGTTTATCCAGGATGTTCTTTTCACTCTGCTACACCTCACTTTACTTATAAGGCTTCCTATTAAAATACAGAATCATTTTTAAGCCTGCCTGATCTCACATTTCTTTATTCCTTACTCTGTATAGGCCCTTCCCTATGCACATAGAGAATAGAGCAATAGTAATCTATGACTACTCAGAATACCTTTAGTACTTCCTCAGTTATATTAGTGTCATTTTATATACCGCCCACAATCTCCACAGAAAATCTACTAATAAAGATTTTTTTTTTCACCCATGCTATATCACTGCTGTGGACCATGTTACTTTTTTCCTCAGTCCATTCATTCACACAGAATAGTTGCTTACTGTATACAGAATGCTAACAAATCCCATCTCATTGCGCAATCACCCACTTTTGTTCTCAAAAATACTTTTTTACTACTCTTGAGGGTATTATCATCACTTGTTTGTAGAAAACAAAAGATGCATTAAGACATTGCCAGAAACAATTGTAAGGAAAATGGGACTTAAATACTTCCATTCCTTAGATCAGCAGCAAAAATAAAAAATAAACTGCAGACTCTTACGTTCCTAAAAACATCATCTTCCAAAAATGTGGGAACTGGAAACTAGGAACATTAATTACTGCAATCTTCCCATAAAAAATGTGATAGATAAGAGCAAGCTCTCTCTTCATTCCATCATTCTTTGGGTTTTTTTATTTCAAAAGCAGAATTTATTCATTTAGTGCATTAACTGACTAAATTTCTACAAAGAAGCTTACAATTTAATGAAGTGAAACTCAAGTTTAAATAGTACCCAATCAGGCACTTTCACCCAGACAGCTATCACACAGCAATAGTCAATGGGATTGGATAGATAGATAGATAGATAGATAGATAGATAGATAGATAGATAGACGACTGGCGGTAGGTCATAAATTGCATTTGTACCTCAGTATAACATTATGGCTTACATCCTTTTCTTAATGGTTTGTTTGTTGGAAGGACCAGTTTAACTTCTCAGGATATAAGAAATCGATCATTTTGTTAAATTTTGCTTTTCCTTTCTAGTAAGCGCATAGAATTTTGGTCTTCTCTTTGTTATTTTCAAAAAGGTTGTATCCAAGGAAATATAATTTCTCTCTCAATTAGTTTTCATAGTTTAACCCAGCAGGCAGCTAATCACAACAGCCATTAGGTCAGTACTCACTCCTGATGGAATACGGGGAGTATTCAGGGGATGAAAAGTTAAAATTCATGGGTTGAGATAAAGAGATTTAATAGCACAGAAAAAGAATGTATAATCATCACCATCATCATAAAACAATTAGAATACACATAAGAAGTGATGCATAGTGGCAATGCAATTGCTCACCACCTGCTGACTAATGCTCAGCCAGTTCCCCAGCAGCAGCAGTCCCAGGCGAGCTTTGTCCCTAGTTTGTATACCGAGTATGCTGTTAGATGGTATGGAATATCCCTTTGACCATCAGGGGTCAGCTGTCCTGGCTATGTTGTGAACCGCCAACCTCCTCACTGATGTCTTCATTTGTCAAAGGGAGAAAAAATACTCCACATACATTTGGCTATAAATACATAATACAGACGCTCAACAGCTCACACAACACAGCCTAGGTGCATCACTGATTACCTTTGCTATTCACTTCTCCCAGACAAAGGGTATCCAAGTCAGTCATACACATCTCCAGAAACCTGTTTACTCTGTGAGAAACAACAGGTTTTTAGAAAGGAAGAGATGCAAACTAACAAACGTGTTTTAACTCCAACAAGAAACAAGGTATTTTGTAAGCCACTCTAATGAGAGTCATTGTGAAAGAGTGAAAAAATCATTAATTTTTTGGTTGCAATGAGCATTTAATGTGGCTGCTAGACAAATGACTGCTGTATAGAAGAGGGCTTCTCTTAGTGATACCATGCAGTATTGAAAATTAGGAAAAAAAATAGACATGGTATTTGTAGGAACTGAGAGACCAAGGCTAAAAGTGGATGGTAGTGTAGATGCAGCCCAGTAAATATGATTTAGTTCCTACTCATAAAAGGACGTTATGCAGCCTGACAGTGCAGTGTCTCAGAACTTACCCACACTTGCCTTGTCCTGACCTGATTTTATCTCATTTTAACAACTGTTGAGCTGCCATTGCCTAGCCTGTTTTAAGCAATCATCACCAGTCCCTGTATACCACACCTTTTGTCAAATGAGGCTGGGGAGAGCAGATGTACCCTTTTCAAACTTTGTCTGTAAACCAATGAGGAAACATCAAAATGTGTTTATGATGGTAAACCTGGAGGTATTTAAGAAGAGGCTGGATGTGGTACTTTCTTCCATGGTCTAGTTGACAAAGTGGTGTTAGGTCAAAGGTTGGACTTGATGATTTCAGAGGTTTTTTCCACCCTAGTTGATTCTCTAATTCTGTGTTTAAACACATAAACTAGAAAACCTAAAGCAATCAAGAAAACAAACAAACCCACTAAAAACCTCCACAACCTATTCCTCCTATGCAAAGATCTTAGGATATAGACAGTCATTCATTGCATTGTCCCTCCAATTTTTCTGCTATACGAGGAGCAAATTCTGGATTAGGATCCGGAGGACCATTGGACAGGTAAGAAAAGCACCAGAAAAAATGGGTAGAAACTAGAAAGGTCCTTTTTTGCAATCCTGTTAGAAATAGTTAATTTATTCTAGTAGTGAATTGTAATTGAGCATTTCCAGGGATGGAATCCCACAGTTTTTCTGGGCAACATGTTCCAGTGCCTCACTAACTTTCTCGTAAAGAACTTTTTCTTTATATCTAATGTAAAACTACCCTTCTTACCCCCTGAGATTAGCTCGGTTGTAGCATGGTGTTAATAACACCGAAGCTGTGGGTTTGATCCCCTCACAGGCCATTCACTTAAGAGTTGGACTTGATGATCCTTGTGGGTCCCATACAGCTAAGAATATTCTGTGATTCCTTCAGTTTAAACAATTTCCTCTTGTCCTCTCACTACCTGCCTTGGTAAAAAGTCTCTCTCCATCTTTCTTAGAAGACCATTTTATATAGTGAAAGGCCTAAATAAGATCTCCCCAGAGCCTTCTCTTCTCCAGGCTGAAAAACCTCCATCCTCTCAGCCTTCTCTACCAGAGCTGTTGGGGCCCCAAAGCTGAATGATGCATCCAGTCTGCTCCAGGTAGGTCACACAAGAGTGGAGTAGAGGGGCAGAATCACCTCCATTAGTCTGTTGGCCATGCTTCTTTAAATGTAGCCCAGGATACTGTTGGCTTTCTGGACTGCAAACTCACATTGCCACATCATGTCCAATTTTTTGTCCACCAGCATTCCCAAGTCCTTCTCTACAGGGCTTCTCTCCATCAGTTCATCCCCCAGACTAATGGTATTGGGGATTGCCCTAAGTCCAGGGGAGGACATTGCACTTGGTCTTACTGAATGTCATGAGGTCTAAGAGAAAAGCAAAGAAATGCAAATTCAGTGAGGTAACATGAACAAAGTGCTTGGTTGTCATATCTCTTAGTAACATTAAAAGCTTTTACAGAAAAGAAGTCAAAGCCAGATAATCAGAACTTTGGCTAAATGATTTTATATGTAAATTATTTACATAAAACATTAAGTGTATATTAGTAGCAGCTCTAACAAGGCTTAAAGTTATAATTAAACTGCTCAGGCTTGGAAGAAAGAGTGAGCTAGCAGTTCAAAAAAAAGAACTCTCTCAGAAAAATGAAAAAAATACTTGCAGTTATATAGATTCTGCAGCTGTTTAAACTATAATCATTTTTTCAACTGAACTGAGCCATCAAAGGAATATGAATTTATATCCACCATCTGAAATCTAGAAAGTAATTAAGAGATAAAGATGTAAATCTCAGGGCATACATCTACTAGACATGAAAGCAGGCTAAGGATGAAAAAAGATTATGTATAACTCAGAAGAGGAAGAGAATGCCCAGTCATCAGTCCCAAAACCTTGCAGCTTCTAGCAAGTTCTGTCTTCAGAATTGATGGATATCTTTAGGCAGGTGGCATTTGGTGAAGTATCTCAGGGAGGCTAGCTCAAAAATACTGTGGAGGCATCTGGTGGTTGCATTTAAGCAAGGCCTGCAATTTCATATTTGTTTTGCTTGTCATCTTTTGCCTTTCTGCCTAAATAAATCTTTTCTGTTCCACTATTAAGTTTATCTGATGTGAAGAATCACTGTGAGTCAGCACCAGCTGATTTAGGACCTATGCCTTGTACAGCTGCTGGAAGTTGTTATCAAAGAAGCCAGCTTGATAGGCCCTTTCAGGGATGCTCTAGAGCATATATAAAGATACAGAAGGCAGATGACTATTAACTAGGTAATAAGGCATAATAAATTTGTAGGATATTTTGGTTTTACCTCTCTGTTAAGAGGTTTTAGCTCTTTGCCTCCTTGCTGAGGTGGGTTGTTGGTTGGTTTTCTGGTTTTTTTTTAATCAACTTGGGAGGAAGGACAACCCAGGATGAATCAGAATAATGCAAACTACAGTGGTCTGTATGAATTCCTTTGATATCTACATGAAGTGGCATGTTATGACTGGATAACTAAGTAAGAAAAACAGGTAGGTGAAGCTGAGAGTAAGGAGTGTTGGCTTGTAAAATGTCAAGTTTGAATATGAATATTCTTATAAGCCCAAAGCTACTACCCTTCTTGTAAGAACCAGTTACCTCTAAGGCTCTGGGTCTACTTTTAACCTTCTATGAGGTTATAGCAAATAGTAAAAACATCTAGTCTTCTTTCAAAGTAGAAAAGAGCATTTATATTAGTTTTGATGTAAACCTCTTCTTGGGCTGAAAGCCCAAGCAGCTTCGAATCAAGGCTCGTCCTGGTAGAAACAACGTGAGATGCTAATGGTGCTAACTTGAACATAGCAGTTGAGGTGAGGCTGCTTTGCATAAAGTCTGAATACCATGTTTTTTCTGTTGTACACAAAACTGTTTTTATATGGTTGAAAAAACAGTCAATGTTTACTTAAATCAGCTTGTTTCAAATGCTGGGAACTGACTGACAAGGGGCAAAAGTAGGGGTCAAAGGAAAACACAAGGACTATTATAGAACTGTTTGCTGAGACTGGTACAGATGATACTCTCTGATTGTGTCAGCTGAACACTTACTGGGGGTGAACCCAGCTGTGATACTCCTGTCCTCTACACTAAACTTCCAATAGATCATTATTCATAAATAACAGTCTTTTAGCCTGATTTTGGAGGCATCCCAAGGCAGTCTCAGATAGTTCTTACAGTTGTTTTTCTGGATATGTTGTGTCTAGGCCTCAGAGGGAAATGGGCATAAGAATTCCCTAGAACTGATTGACAGCAGAACTAACATCTTTCTGTTTCTATTTCGTTTTGTCAATGCTACAAAAAAGTCATGGATGGATGCTGTGTAAGAGGTTTCATCTGCTTGGATTCAAAGAGTTCATTGTACAAATCTAGTCCACAAAGCATTTATTATAGTGTACTCTTGCACCCTCAGCAACAGCGTTCTTTTGTCTCACTTTTGTAATCCATTCATGGTATTACTCCTATGTGTGTTTCTCATCAAATCCAGATGTTGCACAAGCTCCTTTCATACACTTGCCAAGGCATCTGATGCTGGAGCTGTGATGGCCATCCATCTTCTATCCACAAACTCATTAATACCTTGCTCTCCTAATCATACAGCTGAGAACCTTTTCAACTCACATTCATACTAAACCAACTTCTACAAAATAGGAGTTCTGAGAGCACCTTTTTTCTTTACTGTTGTTCTTCTTGTAGCACATCAAGCACAGATGGTTTGATCCTGGGGAATGACTTGCCTCGCTAGAAGTTAGGCTGGTAAGAGTGACCCATTGGGCAGTCCGGACACAAAGTTTCAACTGGTGTAAAGACAGGGCTGCCATGGGTGGCCTGGCAATATGTCCCTTGTACACTGTGTGAGGAAGGTCAGATACAGTGATTAGCTTTTAGACAGCTGTTCAAAGACAATGGTCTCATAGTACTGATATTTTACCCCCTTGAATTTCTTCATGATGACCTGTCTCTTGCAGTGTTTAAGAATCTGACTGAATTAGTAAATTCATTTAATAAATAATACAAATAAACCAGCAATGCTTTCCTCAGAACAGGGCAGATATTTATGTCCTCCTTAAGAAATGTTACACTAATGAGCAGCAAAAAAAAAAAAAAAAAAAAAAGTATTTTTCCTTTTTTATTTGAAACTGTAACATTACATTTCTGGCACAATGGGATGCTGTTCAAAGAAGAAAATTAATGGTACTTCCCATATCACTTTGTCACTCAGAAATCTGCCCTTCAGGAAAAGTGTATTTTTTTCCAAATTTTAAGTGTAAATGAAATCCAGAGGAATCAGCAAAAAGAACAGGCAATACTGTCATGCAGTAATGTAGCATAGGTAGTTTCCCATCTCTGTTGGAACTCTGTACTAAACTTAAAACTCCAGTTTTCACATTATCCAGATTTTTTTTTATATATATATTTTTACTGCCTTTTCCACTGAACTCTCTCTTGCTAAGATGGTAGAATACTCCGCCACTGAGAGTCTCTGACTTGTGCTTTTGTTTACCTATCTGTCCATCTAGTTATACATTTGTGGCTCTGCAGTATGTAGAAACATAAACCAAGGAGTTTTCATTTGGAGGTTTTATGTAATATATTGAATTCACACATTTTGTTATGCAGCTTTTATTACCTTAAGCTAGCATGAAGGAAACAAGGGGTTAAAGGGAGAAATTTTAGTCTAATCAACTACAGACATTTAATTTTTTAACTATTATATTTTCCTTAGCATCTTTTTTCCCTTCATCATCTTGAAGAAATTTTGGGATACCTTCATATTTGAAGGTGTTGACAGTGAAGACAGATGTTTATGCACCTGTTACAATTTTTTTTTCGGTTTAGTACACAGCTACTTCTGAAAAGTACAAGAATGAGAACTAAACAATGCCCAGAAAAAGCGATCTTTTACAATGTAACTTCACATAGATACCCCCAGGAGTAAAAATATACTTCATCTGTGTTATCCATGTAATAGCACACATTCCATCAGATGACATAGAGGGGCAAAGTGATTAACTGGTATTTTTATTATATTGCATGCATTACAACGATTGGCTATTAAATAACTTTCTGAACTATATTTCTTAGTGTGAAAACATACACTGATTCATATATTTAGCCTCTGCTGGCATGTGAGCTCAGACCTGTGCAAGTCCTCATTCTTGAAGTAGACTTGCCCTTGCGAAATTGCTGCAAGTCTGATAATACTAATGGAAAAGAATTGCACATACAATGATTTATTCACTTAATATAGAACTCATGTATATTGGCTGAATAATGTAAGTTTTACATAATTGTTAATAATGTTCTAGGAACCAAATTTAGGCAAGTCAATAAAATGCAAATATTTATTAACCCTAATAATTTGAATCTGTAATAAAAATGTGCAAGTCTCAGGATTTCAGTTAAAACAACTGAGAAATTGAACAAGTTCAAATGGCAGTCTACAGGGTATAGTTTTATTACTTGCAGACTTTTATAAACTCAACGTCTTGCAAAATAGTAAAGTTAATTGGAAAGAAAGACGGAGAACATTCCTCATAAGCATATTTTGTCCTTTCCTCTACAATTTTTAATGGGAAATCTACATTTTTTGTCAAATCTAAAAACCCAAACACTGATTTTGCTTCTTTAGGAAACAGAAACCTAGACATTTTGGTTCATAAAATTCAGAAATTTTTGTATGTGTTGGCTAAAGATTCATCATTCTTGCCAAAATTATGTGTTGGTCAAAAGACTGTTTGAGGAAACTATACGCTCTTTTCATTTAATTGAAAATTAATTTAACTATTAAAAAAATTGATAGAATATATTTCTTAGCACAAATAATAAGCCAAATACTGTGTGATTTAGGTTGCCTAACCAAAGGAGCAACCACTTTTTAATTTTTCTGCCATCAAACATAGTTTTGAAAGTATTTAATGATAGTGGTCGCCAGGATAATAAGTTTTCATGTTCTGCAATTCTATTTTGAATTTGTAAAGAGCCTTTGAATCATTCTCTTTATTTCTCTCCAGCTGAAACACTTCAGGGAAAATATAGGCTCAAAAAGGGAGAAAAAAACCCAGCAAGTCATTATAATGAAATTTTTGGTTGCACACAAACATCAATGTGGTGTTTCATTTTGTTTCAAAGGTAATACTATGACCTTAGAAAGCAAAGAGATTTGTGAGTTTTTAGGTTATGTAGTTATCTAAAGTCCACAGAAAACACCTGAATTGCCTGAAATTTGTATTTTGTCCTATAAAAGAAGTAATGATTTAATTTTGTCTTAAATAAACATTTAAAATGTAACTAACTCAGCTTATGAAAGTACAAATACTAAATCCCACAATAAAAAAAACCCCACTTTCCTGTTTTGACCTTCAGAAACATTTCACTGTGTGATCTGTACAGGTACTTTGGTCAAATTAAAATAATGAGGCAGATTTCCTCTCTGCTTCGTGCTGTGAGTAGGGAATGCAATTAATGTGGAAACAAACTGAGAGTCATCCTGTATAAAGCAATGTACTTTATTACAGGATGCTGCAATAGATACGAATTCATGTAATGAATTGTTATTGACACACATTCACCCATTTTGCCTCATGGAATGAAGGTTGGATAAATCACATTTCAACACCCACCCAAAATATCTGTAATGTATACTGTAGCTTTGGGAACATCTGTGCACCAACTTATCATGCCAATAAAGATTAAAAATCAAAATGCTTAAATCATTAACCTACTTTACACTAGAGGGAAACAGGTGTTGGCACTACAAAGCTAGCTAAAATAAACACCAATATAAAGGACAACAAGAAATTCTTGTGAAAGTCATTGAATATTCCAGATGCCATTGTATGATTATAATCTGAAAAAAAAAACCAACAACCAACAACCTGACCAGTTTAGTGTCCTGTAAAATAAATGGGAACCTTTCCTTTGACCAATGTACCTGTCCCATGCTGCACAATGTGTATTCACCATGGCATTCATTCAGTTTTAAAAGCCACACCCATTTCAAATGGTGTGAAATTGAAATCTAAAAGGAAATGCAGAATTGTATATATGTAGAAGAAAATTTTATTAGACTTCAGAAATAGTGAATAAAATGCAGTCTTGAAATAGAAAATAGATTTGCAAAACAGAAGTATGAGATAAGGCTTTTGTCTAAATCAAGAAAGCTTTTCCAAAAAGTGTGAAATCCAACAGAGAAGAAGCTTACATCTTTGTATCATTTTTAACAGCTTAGAAAAAGATTAGTAGAGCCACAATGTTGCCTTTAATGTTATTTTCATTATTGCATCACGATTTTTATCAGTCGTCTCCCTTTATAACAAGTCCTTTTTTCTCTTTCCATGGTGGGGCCAATCTTACTACTAAACAAAACAGATCTTCATTTCCTTTTTCATTTTTAACACAGTCAAATGGTGAGTAGAAACATACCATCTGAGACTAATATGCTCTCACCCTCTCTTTTTTATTTTGTAAAATGAGATGTCAATAAAACCTTAAATCATTTCAAAGTGTTAGGCAGAGAAAACCTAGCTATCCTAGGTGCTAAACACAATAGGAAAATCACAAGCCATATTTTAAGGAGCATCAGTTTTCAACTGGTTTTATGAGGACTAGGCAAGGAAGGTGAAAATAAAACAAACTGTGTTAAAAAAAAAATATTTGAAGGAAGACTTCTTTTAGCATGGAGGAAAAAAGCTAATACAATAAAACCCAAGTTTTTTTAATAGGTGTGGGGGAGGTACTTGTAAGCAGTTGAAAAGAACTGGAAAATGAGAAATCACAGGGTGAAAAAAGTTTAAAAGGTGAAAATAATGAAATGTAAATAAATGAAACATAAATCAAAACCAGACTGGCCAGAATAAATGGAGCAGAATTTACAAGGGAAGAATGAAATAAAAAGAGGCAGATTTACTTCAAAACCAAAGGCCCTTCAAAGGAATCAGAAATGTGTAAGAAAATTGACCTAAGTGAAATGATGTGCAGTTAAACGGGAAACATAATTAAAAGTAAAGTGGTTGGATATATTATTATGAACAAAATCTGAAGACTTAAAAATTGAAACTAGCAAAAGAACAAAAATTAATATTGGGAACTGAAATATAAAACTCCAAGCAAATAAAATAGAACTCCATTCAGAATGCAAAAATAATAGCATGAAAAGCTGAAAGAATTGAGCTTCTTAGTTTCTAAAACCTACCCCAATGGAAGAGATCTGATCTTCATTATAAGTATACAAATCAAAATGGGAAACTGTTCTTTTCCATAGGAAAATGAAAAGTTGTCATTTTTTATTTGCAGCACAATTTTGTTTTTTTTCTTACAATTTCTAGATAGAGAAGTTGAAAACTCACACTAAAAACACAGATCTCTTTTTTTATTGTTATTGATGTTACATTGGCAAATACATACCCTGAAACAAGCCAAGACAATACTCTTTATTCCCTGACTGATTCCCTCTTGACTGACCTGTGGCTACAACAGGGCACAGAAGTTTGTTCATACAAAAGCTGTTTTCTTTGCATATACATTTATGCCAAAATAAAAAAAATAATATTTTGTTCAATAAGCGGCAGGATAAGTGAGAAAAATCCAATTTCTAGCAACTTTCCTGAAGTCCTATGAAAGTTGCTATTGAAGTTCCTTAACTGACCAAATAGGCAGGATCATGTTCATCTTTATTTTTATGTACTGTTATAGGCTACATTAGGTAGGAACCTGTTTTTCTGTGCTCAGTAACTCATGGTGCGCTCTGAAGATTGCATACCTTTCTGATGGTTCCAGTAGAAGAAGACTAGACTTCTAACTCGTCAGAGGATTAAAGGTATTTATCTGAATTGAAATGCCTTTTCTATTTCAGCTGTTCATTAACTTCAGCTTTAAAGCAGTGAAAAATAAGAAATTGCAGTGTGAGTCTGGTTAAATGAGATTGCCAGGATGTGTCTCGGGGATTTTTACTTATTCTGGTTTAAAAGTTTTAAATTTGCTAATTAGATTTTATTCATAGTATTTCCTTGAATCTGCTTATTTGAAGTATCGCTACAATAAACAGCTCCATTTCTTGTTTCAGAGTCATTTTCAGGTTATAATATGTGGATCAGAACTAAGGAAAAGTAACATTTCTGAAATTGAAACACCATGCCACCTTCGTTTTCTTAAAAAAAAAAAACCTTTAAGAATGCAGTATAAAGTTATTCTGATCCACATTTACAGTAAGTATGCATGTGAGAAAGAGACTCTCAAGACTTACAATCTTACTAATGAGTATTGTATTTCCTACTATTGGAATAATAATACACCATTCTCTTTTTAAATAGAGTCTTTTATTTCAAAGTTTTACCTTTGGTTACAATTATAGTAGCAACCCCAAAGGTTTAAAGGTCCTTTTAAAACTCATATTGATGGCAATAACAGTGAACATGTGTTTCCGTTGCCTGATGATTTGGCTAATGTTTTCATACCAAGAGACGGCTTCTATTCTCTCCAAGTCAGCTGGCACAAGAACTCATGATATAGAAAAATGGTACTCTCTCATTTCATCGAAAGAGATACACTTCAAGGAAACCCTACACCAGAACTTCAAATCCTTCATGATTCATAGGGTGACATATAGGGTCACAGGGTTGTCACAGCAATAAAAGCATTGATGTAGTAATAGGCTAAGAGAAGATGATTCTTACAATGAGGGAAAAGAAGGATGAACATCTGTTAGTGCAGCCAAAGGCTACACTTTTGCACATTCCTGGATAAAGTCCTACAGACTATATTCCACAAGATCTAAGACTAGGTGTCAGGATCATTAAATCTATTCTTGGTTTCCTTTTGCCATACTCCTACTATTCCAACAGTGCCTATGCTGCCGGGTTTTGACCTACTCAGACAAGGATTCTGTGTCCCTAAGTTAGACCCTTCATTGAAGAAGGGAGGGAGTGTTTGCTATGGACACTATGCAGCCTCCACTGCCTCAAGCACAGTTTCAGAAAAACATTTGTGAAAATGAACTTTTCCCAAGCAGAGGAGGGGAGGGAAAAAAAAAAAAAAGAAAAAAACTCTCTCTGCTCTTTTGTCCATCCTTACTGTGCCAGAGGGGGTTTTAGCACAGTTTCACGTTATTAATAAGTCTCCCAGTTAAAATATGGCCCTGCACTTTAATGTAACTTTCAGTAGTGTGTTCTCTTATCCACAGTAAGTTAAATCATCTATATCAAATGTTATTATTTTGTATGAAAACTGTCTGAAGGAATACTATCAAGGGTTTACGAAAAAAGGTATTGAAATTCTAGAAAGATGATAAATTGCTGCTTGCCACAAAACTGGTGCATGATTTGGAAATTTTAAATACATTTATAAGTTATCTAGGGAAAATGAGCAGATACAAATACAACATGCATTTGTCATTAAGCTGAGAGGACAGTTAAAAATAAAGAATGAGAATAAAGAACACAGAGGAATCTATTTAATATGTATGTGGCTAATGATTTTTAATATGTTTATTAAGAGAAAACACAATTCTTCATTAAATTTGTAGATGACACAAAAAGAGAAAGCATATTTGTATTTGATTACTGGCAGAGTTTGGCAGGGACCTGCTGGGGTAGCTGGTGTGAGATCAGCCAGGTTAACATACCACAGATTTTACTGGTGCCACACATGGGCTCTGGGGGAATTCAAGAAAAGGACAGCAGGTAACAGGCAAATCTTGATATGAACACTGCCAGAAAGCAGAATATTTTGGGGGAATGTTTTATTGTTGTAATTTAGTACAGGAATGATGGGTGTGGTATGTATATGTTGTCCACCGTAGCTGGTGCAGTCATGATATCTGTTCGACCTTGGTGTTAGCAATTCAGTTTATTGATGTGAGTGAAATTTGTGCAGACTGTATGATGACTGTATACTTTATGATAACTCTTAAATATGTGTTTCACAGAGGTGAGGGGTGGATGTCTGAGGCGCAGATGACCCAGTGTTGGCCGTGGGGGTTGCAGAGGCCCCTTGAGGAGAGGCCAGGGCTTCCCTGGGCTGGTCACAGCCAGTTCCAGATGGCAGATGTGTCCTGCAGGGCACAGCTGAGGCTCTGGCTGAGGTGATGGCACCTCTGGCAAAACAGATTTAAGGAAGAGTAAAAGATGCTACATGGCAGCTGGGAGACAGGAGTGAAAGAAATGTGAGAGAAACAGATGTGCAGGCACCAAGGTCAGGGAAGAAGGAAGGAGTGGAGGTGCTTCATATGCTAGAGCTGAGATTCCCCTGCAATCAATGGAGGAGATCATAGCAGGGCAGGCTGTCCCCCTGCAGCCCTTAGAAGACCACACTGGTGCAATATCCATTCTGCATGCCACGAAGGACCTGATGCCTCAGCAGAATAGATGTAACTGAAGGAAACTGCAGCCTGCGGGGGAACTCCACTGCACCAGTTCCGAAAGAGCTGCAGCGCATGGGAAGGACCCCACAATGAACAGGGGAAGAGCATGAGCATGAAAGAGCAGAAGACCCAAAGCATTATGAATAGACCACAACCCCATTAGCCATCCCAATGCACCACTCTGGAGTGGGGGGACGGAGGTAGAGGAGTCAGGAGAATTTGAGCCTGGAAAGAAGTGGGAGTGGTGAGAAGGTGGGGTTAGTTTTGGTTCTGTTTCTCACTATTCTACTGTATTTTTAATTGCCAATAAACTAAATTAATATTCCTTAAGTTGAATATGTTTTGCCTGTGACAGCAATTGGTGAAAGATCTGTCTCACTCAACCCATGAGCTTTTTCATCTTACATTGTTCCCTTCTTCTGCTGAGGAGCAGAAGAGAGAAAGTGGCTGGGTGATCATTTGGCAGTCAGCCAAGGTCAACTCGCTGCAGTATTGAATAATGAAAGATTAGTTCATATCAATATCCGTGTTCTGTGCAAAGTTTGTGCAGATAAAAATAAGGTCAATAAGCTACACAAACTGGAGAGTGATTTTTAAAAAGCAGTGACTAAGAAAAAGGTACTGAGACAGTCATCTGTATGATAATCAGCTGAAATTGCCTTCTGGTAAATCTAATTTTTGGGAATGTTATGGTGAATCTCTTATGTGTAAGCAGAACATAAGGATTGAAAGGTGCAAGTGTAGATACTGTCATTTCCTACTGCTTTTCTCTGCATGACATTTGTGAAATCATTATTTGATGATGATGTCCACATCTGGTGTTTATTCAAGAGAAAAATAAGGTGATTGCATTACTTTCTGAAGTTAAGTGTGGAATAAATTTCTTAAAGTATGAGCCTCTTTAACAGGCAGAAACTTCACAGTATGCAATGGCTGGAGGCTAATGTAAGACAAATTCAGACAAATACTGAGGAAGACATTTTTTAACACAGAGTATCTAACCACTGAGATAGCTTTTCTAGTCAGGCATTGGATTTTACATCATCTGCAGTCTTTAAATAAAGCCTAGATAATTTTTCTAAAAAATCTCTAGCTCAGAAATTGCAGACTGGATATGTCACTTACCAGCTTAAAGTCTACAGCTTCTACAAGCAGGTCAAGCTAAGGTGATTCCTTGCAGACTTGAAATCTGTGCTAATTCTTAAGAGTGGTACTAAATGTGAGTGATAGGTTGGAAAAGCAATTGCCAAGAACACCAAGGAAAGCTAGGCACAAATTTACAGTGAGGTGAAAAAGGCAGGCACAGACTTGTTTTATAAACACAAAGGTCTGCATTCAAACAAAATGTGTGGATTCAATGCATGACTAGTGATCTCCTTTTAAGGCATTTTACTATACATGTTAGCTTATATGATGAACTAGAAAGGTTTTGGAGAAAATCAACAATTCCATAGGACAGAGTTGCTTTTCTGTAGTGGCATTTGAATTTAATTATGTACATTTCATGTCTGAATGGTAACATTTTAGTCAGTGGGTAAAACGGGCAAAGAAAGTAAAGATAACACGGTGCAGGATGCTCATCTCTCTGTATATTTACCCCTACACAAACCTGGTTTATAAGTAAGATCACTAGTATTTCAGCACATCCATATTTTGGCTGTTTTCAATTTTCCTAATTCAAGTGATCTTTACTGAAGAAAAGTTCTAAAACAGGGTGAAGCCGGAGGTTTATCACAAACCATATTGCATATATAGTCGCAGGTCATCTGTTATGACTACAGATAGCCACATACCTCCATTCAGGCTGTAACTCACCAATTTTTTGAGGCGTTTACAGAATGCTTGGAGTAGCTACAGAAGAAATTACTCATAAGCGTATCCAGCTTGGAATAACTAGGAAAGTATTTCTCCCTGAACTTTTAGACAACAAGAAACTGACTTTTATGTAGTTGCTGACAGCAGGAGAAACAAGCAAAAAACAAGGTGTCTGCCATTAAAAGTGAAGCAAATTTACAATTAAGCAAATAGCCCTAATAGACTGGTATGTCTGACACCATGCAAATGGTTTCTTGGTTTCCAATCTACGTATTCCATCAGAGTAACCATTTGCTATGTTATTAACAATAATGCTCTGCTCCAGAAAATAAGAGTGATTAATGATGATTTGCCATCATACCATATTTTACCATGTGGTTCTTGCTATGCTTCAATTTAACTGCAGGCTTTACTGCCAACAGCTTTGTTCTACATCCCTCTAAAATTGCTTTTACACAGTAGGAATTGCAAGGAAAGCTGCCAAAAGAAAGCCAAACTTTTCACATAGCACCTGTGCACACAAGAGCTGCACATCACTAGTCTGTCACAGAGCAGACCGAGTTGATCAGCATGGTTTCCCTTTCTTTTAATGACAGTGTATCTTGTGGAAAAGCAATGTCTGAAGTTTTGGTGAATCTTTCTTTCAACCTCCTGTTATGCACTTCCTAGTCTGAGAAATAGAAACTAGAGTTTTCCCAGTTCTATGAGGGCTGCTCAGATTTGGGAGTCACATATAGTGCAAGATAGTTGGTATCAAGTCCATTTTCAGTTCTGATTTGATTATTCCCCCAGCTATTAGCAGTCTACCTGGTCCAGCCAAACTGTGTTCTCTCCTTTTTTGGATGGCATTCACAGGCAGCTCATTTTTCACCTCCACACTGGAACAAAGGTTTCCTGGAGCAGTTCTCCTTCCTCAGAATTGAAGATGAGAGCTCAAACGTTCTCAGAGCCTTTGTTAAATGGATTTTCGATGGTCTCTTAAGCAGAGGCAGAGATGGATACTGCTTAGGATGTCTTCCTGCACTAAGCTAAGATGCATAGGTGCAGCAACCTTAACCTTTTTTTTTTTCATTTTCTCTTTGACTGAAGGGAAAAGGCATTGTGCTAAACCACAGCAATGTAGATTCAAATACAGGCACTGTTTGAAATAATTTTATAATAAGTATTCCTAGATTCTCCCACTTCTTGTGGACCCTACCAGTTCTGCCTCTTAACTTACCTGGCACCAGACCCCCATACTTGAATCCCTTTAACAAGTGGAGCTGATGTTTTCCCTGTGCAATAGGTGGAGCGGCAGCCACTGACACATTCCATTAAACCCTGATTCTAGACAACGTTTACCCTGTAAAATACATTCATCAAACAGAATCCTACATCATCATGAAATCTTCTATCACTCATATTATATATCAACTCATAAAAAAAAAAAAAAAAAAAAAAAAAAAGGAAGAAATCTCTTATATATGCATTTACCCTGATTACTGAGTGTTGACTATGTGTGACTCACTGGGCCGAAGTATATCACTACTTGTGAAATTTGGAAAAATACACCAGTGTTCTCATTGTGCAGTTTTATGAAAATATGAAGCAGTGAATTGGTTTTCTTCAAGTTATTCATTATTTGTTTTCTGTTTTACATGAGAATAAAAAGTACTTTCCGAGTGTGAAAGCCAAACAGACAATTTTTATATCAAATCATTCATCTCCCTCCACAAAAAAAAAAAGCTCTCCCTAGAAATGTTGCAAAACAGATTGCACGGTTGATTTAGGAAAATTGGGGTTTGGTCATAGTAAAATGTGATTAGTGGTAAGTATGAATTCCTTTACAGCAGCAGAGAATGAAATCTCTTCCTGGCTTATACTTGAAACAAAAAAGGGCAAAGTTCTCAAAGTGGGGGTGTTGTTCGCCTTTAGAAATATCTTTCCCTTCATGTTTTAAAATTAAATTTATATTCTGCATATGGAGAAAATAAATTGAAGATCTATTGATAACTGGCTTTTTCTGCATTTTGAGGGGTTTCCCCACTCCGTTGTTACTAGATATAATGAAACCTAACAGCATGACATGTAATTTATTTTCTGCTTAACTTACTTGGCTGGCAGTACTGTACATTTTCAGCAGCTACGTGCCTATGCTGTACTGTGTCTTTTTGTGTCCATGAGTTGTTTCCAAAGCTCAGAAGTCTGATTCAAAGAAACTATTAAAATGCACACGCAGCAGAAATGGTAACCTGCAATATCTTCTGTGGTTCACGATAATGTGAGCCATGACTTCTTACTCTTAGTACTTTGCGTGGGTGGTCACTTGACAACTCACACAAGTTATCTGCAAGGATATTACTAATACACTGATACTTTTATTTGAAGTCCAAGCCTATTTGTTAGAATGAAATAATTCTAAAGAACAAACACATTTTATGAGGACAGGGAAGACTTTGAAATGAAATTTAGCCTCATGAAATCCGCAGCTCTGGCAAGTATCCCCAGTTGGCTGACCTATTCATCACCAGCAGTTTCTGCAGTGGGTTGAGGAAAATTATCAACAAAACACCTCAATCCCAGAACCATCAGAATGTCCCTGCTGCCAAAAATAGCTCATTTTTATGACTATGTAACCTGCCAAGAGTCTAAATATGACAATTAGCCACAACACTGTGGAGAAAACAACTTCTTTGATTTTGTGAGGAGTTCCCCATCACACAAAAATCCAGGCCTGAGAAGGCCTGGATTTCTAGGAAGACCTTCTCCAATGAAGTCTCAACATCTGCATATACATTAGCTATAGAGATATTTCACCTGATGCAAATGCCAGCAAAACTGCTTGTACCAGTCTATACACGATAGAGTTTTTCTAAAAAAAGATGAATATATTCTTCCATTAGAAATAAAAACAGTTCTTAATAAAAGGTTTCAAAATGTGTTGTTCTCACCCTGCTTCTTTGAATTTTATTTTTCTTACTAGAAATAAATGGGGAAACGTCATATTTTCAAGAAAATTTCAGTACCAAATTAGCATTTTTCTTCCACAAAGAATTTCCAAGCAACTACCAACTTCAGCTTGTCAACTTTGCAAAATGATTACAAAGTCCCAAACCCTCCTTGAAACCTGCACATAAATTATTCTTTTTGTCCTGCAGTTCTCTGAATGAAAGCAGCCTTGCCTACATTCCCCTCTATGTGGTGTGACTGGAACAAACTTGGACGAACACTGCCAAATTATGCTGTTAAACTTCTTGAGAAGAGCTACAGCTAATGCCCGTGCTGGATGCTTTTTCAAGTTCCATTCTGTATGTGGACAGCACTATGCATCATTCTGTCTAACCCACTTCATACCTGATTACCTCAAGCCTGTTTCCATAAAACTGAAATATTATGCACCACACTGTATTGAATGGGCTGAAGGCACACTTATGACTACACTTGAAAATGAAATGGGTAGACACTCTGCCCAGAATAAAGTGCTTTATACTACCATAATGGAGGAAACAGATCAGTGTCACAGGCAACTCTCAGGCATTTCTGACACTGAGAAGAATGGTTCTCATGAGGATTGACTGATCTATCTGTCTCTGTACCAATCCGTATTTCTGTCTTCATTAATCTATTTCCCAAGAGGTATGCGGTGTTTCTCCAGATGTGTTGCACAGATTGGAATCTGCGCTCTTATCAGCAAATCTTTGGACTCAAAGCATTTAAACCGCATACCATGACGGACCAACAAGAAATGAAAATCTACGTTTGTTTACAAATCTGTTAATCTCAGCTTGTATTTTACCATTTTACTTTGAATTTGCAAACAAACTGTTCACTGAAAGGTTAAAGAATTAGTTTCATTTACCTGAATCTCATTCTGCCTAGGGAAGGGCATAGTTTTATTGTTCTGTGGATCAGGTCATTCTTATTGTTATTACAATAATCAGCTTCATGGTTGTACTATTTCACTCCCAGTGTGGTGATACTGGTAGAAAATCTGAACAGTGGATCAGTGACTCCTGCCCTTACAAAGACAATTTCTGTCCTGACCAGCCACAGACTAATTAAAAAGGAAAGTGAATTTACTTATGTACCTAATTACAGAAGTGCAAAGCCAGTTTCCTTCAGAGAAAGAGCAAGCCTATATTTATGCCTGCAAATGGCTTAAAATATAAGCAACCTGAGCATTACCTTAGATCCCCAGCTATGAAAAATCTATGTTTTGGCCAAGTTAGATGGTGGTGAATGTTTTCAGTGGAGAGCAAAAGCCACAGAATCACAGAATATTCTGAGTTAGAAGTGACCCACAAGGGCCGTAGAGTCCAGCACTTAACCCTGTAGAGGACCATATCCAAGAGTCACACCAAGTGCCTGAGAGCATTGTCCAAACACTGTCAGGCTTGGTGCTGTGACCACTTCCTTGGGGAGCCTGTTCCAGTGCCCAACCACCCTTTAGGTTGAAGAACCTCTTTCTAATATCCAACCTAAACCTCCCCAAGGCCATTCCCTTGGGTTCTGTCACTGATCACCACAGAGAAGAGATCAATGTCTATGGCTCTTCTTCCCCTCACAAGGAAGTTCTAGACTGCAATGAGGTCTCCCCTCAGTCTCCTCTTCTCCAGGATGAATAAGCCAAGTGACCTCAGCCACTTCCCATATGGCTTCCCCTCAAGGCCCTTTGCCATCTTCATTGCCTTCCTTTGGACACTCTCTAATAGCTTAATGTCTTTCTTATATTGCAGTGCCCAAAACTGCACACATTATTACAGTGAGGCCACACCACTGCAGAGCAGAGCGGGACAATCCCGTCCCTTGACCAGCTGGTGATGCTTTGCCTGATGCCGCCCAGGACATGGTTGGCCCTTCTGGGGGGCCAACTGCTTTCCAGAATCTCATTTTCCAGTCTGTACGAACATCTGGGTTTGCCCCATTCCAGGTGCAGGATCCAGCACTTCCCCTTGTTGAACTTCATGTAGTTGGTGATTGCCCAGTCCTCTCATTTGTCAAGGTCTCTCTGCAGGGCCTCTCTGCCTTCGAAGGAGTCAACAGCTCCTTCCACTTCTGTGTCATCTGCAAACCTGCTTAGTATCCCTTCCAGTCCTATGTTCAAGTCATTTATGAAGATGTTGAAGAGCACAGGGCCTAAGATTGAGCCCTGTGGAACCCCACTAGTGACAGGTCACCAGTCTGATATTACCACATTCACCCTCTGTGCTTGACTAATGAGCCAATTGCTCACCCACCACATGATGTGTTTATCCAGTTGTGTGCTGGACATTTTGTCCAGAAGGATCCTGTGAGAGACACTATGGAATGCTTTACTGAAATCCAGAAAGATTACATCAAGTCATTTCCCTTGGTCATCTAAGTGGGTAACCGTGTCATAAAAGGAAATCAGGTTGGATAAGCAGGACTTTCTTCTCATGAAGCCATGGTGGCTCTGACCAATGACTGCATTGGCTTTCAGATGTTTTTCAATACCTCTCAGAATAATCTTCTCCATAATTTTAGACCCTGTAGCTGCAAGAGTCACTGTACCATCCTTGTCAGAGGGCTCCAGCCCACCAGACCTGCTGATGGAAGACATGGCCTTCCAGGTCACAGGTTGTCAGGAGTGCCTGATACCTCTTTGTGAGGCTGCAGCCAACAAACAGCTCTTTTGCAGAGGGTGTGCTGTGGCTGAAGAGCTGTGTCACCAGGTGAAGGATCTACAGGAGGAAGTGAATAGGTTTTGTAGTATTTGAGCAAACAAGCAAGAGAGAGACTGATTATTTTCAGGGATGTTACAGCCTCAAGACTCTTGGGAGTCTTGAATCTCCATTGGTGGACTCAGAACCCTGCAGGGTAGTTAGTGAGAGGACTCTTAATCAAGGGTCTGTTAAAGATGAAGGTTGGAAGCAGGTCACTGCATGTACCAGGAGGAAAATTCCACCTCCTTCTCAGAATTTGACAAGTAGGATTGGCACCGTCTACAACATGTATGAGGCTCTGGAACTAGAAGGCCAGAAAACTGATGAGGTGGGAAAAGGGCAAGAAGGGCAAGAAGGAGGACCATGGATACTACAGGGCTGTCAAGGAATTCTTGAATGCAAGTAGAGCTGCCTGAGTCCAATACTGACTTCAAGAGACCTACCACTTTATCACTGCTGATCTGATATAACTTTCCTTCACTGAAGTGCAGCTGGAATTCCTTACGCCTTCTTGGAAAGAAACTACATAAACCCAGAAAACTTTTATTAACTAGAAAAAGAATACTCACTCCTATTTTCACTGTCTTCAGTGTATCAGTGAAAAAAATTATTGCTATGGGAATAGTAGGATCAGTGTTGCAACATGTTTATACTTCATGCAGAAAATGACAGAAGACAGATGAAATAAAGTCACACAAGAAATCTCTTGTCAAAGTTAGGTTTAGAACTGGTATTCCCTGATACATAATTCCATAATTCTGTACTCAGACCTTAAGAACTACTCCTCTGTCATCTATTTATAGCAAGTGTTTGTAGATACTTGTTGCATGTGTGGAACAGGCTTCAAGCTTGCTTGCACTCTATGCCTGTCTTGACATTTTTGGTGCCGAGCTGTTTGGACATTTGTGCACAGAATGTCACAGCTCCACATGTGCCTTGTCTGTACAGCACCTTTTTCTCAACACAATCTTATTCTCCCAAAGGACAGTCAGAAGCTATATTTAACTGCACACCATCAGGAAACGTCAACATGCATTTAAATTTTCTACTTCTATAGCAAAAATAGTCAATTAGTTTATTTCCATCTTAAAAGAGAAATTACTGGGAAAAAAAAGATAGCTAAACCCCTCAATTGAGCTAGGTAACTTGCCTGCTCCTTCTGTTAGTTCAAAAACTGCTGTAAAAACCTATAGTAAGCACATTTTCCAAGGGTTATAGTACCAGTCAGCCCTGCACTAGGCATGTGAAATTCTATAAGTATCCAGTGTCTCCTAACCCCACAAAATACATTTGAAAGCAAGGACACATTTCCTTCTTTGGCTTAATAAGGAAAGTGTCAGCTTCTTTCTGTCTTTTCCAATGAGCATGATCTGATCTTTATTTCTAAACCTGTCACAAACACCATTTGTGGTTTTTCTAGTCCTTTTCTGCCCTGTAAAATGGAGATCAAACATCCTATTTCGTGGGAGCTTTGTGCAAGTACAGATTTAAACTAAAAAATAAGAAAACAAAACAAAACAGAAAATGTGCACCATGGGTCTCACAGTTCTGGGAAAGGGTTAAAATTACCTAAATTATTCTTGCGTTTTCATAGGTTTAAACTGTTGTGGAGTCAACGTTTCAACTTCAGCAAAGAAGGAATACCTGTATAGGTTGTACACCACTCTGTGTACTGCCTGTTTTTTCCAGCAACAGTAACAACTCTTCTTTCTTCATTCCCAGCTGCTGGCAGTGTCCTGACTCCTCCAGGTTGTCACCTGGCCCATTTCCAGGGTCAGGGGAAGGAGATATATCTCATGGAAATTGCAGAGCTCTATCTGCATCAGAAGAATCCTCACTCATGTTGATTTAGAGGGTTTTACAATATTACCAAGCATTACTCATTACAAAGATGGCAATTTCAAAGTTTTGGTAAAAATCTGGCCTCACTAGAATCAATTCCCAAATCTGTTTTTATTCCTTTTATTTTTTTCTTTTAATAGAAAGATAGAAATGAAAAGTTAAAGGTGGGGAAATATCACATGTACAGTGACCTACAAATATACTCTTCCCTCCCATGTAAGATACTGTCTTGGCAAAAGATTTTTTTACAATTAGAATAATTTAGTCTTAATGGCACCTATCAATGTGTAAAACTGTCTCTTTCATATGGAAAGGAAGCACTTGCCAGCACAGATGAATTTTTTCTAATGCTGGTGATGATGCAGCTATATTAGTTCAAGACTAAACTGTCAACACAAATTAGGGGCCAGAGCACTGAAAATGAAAAAGATACTGGCACATACTGCACAGTTTGGCACAATTATGTGACATGTAAGCCAGGATGTGTAGTACATGAAAGATTTAAAAATCAAAATCTTCATCCTTAATGGCTGTGTAAGGACATGTTTTCACAGGGTTAAACTGCATGACACCCATTAAAGTAAACAGAAGTTTAAAGCTTAAATCTTTTGTCCCACTTTCAAGACCTTCCTCATTCTAGTATATACAGAGCATGAAATATCACATTTTCCCCTTAAGATTAACTGGCAGCCCACAAAATGAGGGGTTAATCCATTTGGTTTATTATGTACCACCTGACTCACCTCCTTAACATCATATAAACAAAAAAACTGAAGGGAGGCATTATTTCTCAGTTTTGGAGGGGTTTACTCCTGTATTTTGTCTGTTAAAAAAGGGAAGTAGAGAGGAATATAACTGAGCATCTTATTTGTTGCTTCTGCATTTTTCTCCCTGTTTTAACAATTGTCATAAATCTTCTGGGGTTAGGAAGATGCAGACTCAGGGGACAGAGTGATGCTACCCCACAATTTGTTTCTATCATAAAGAGCAATTGTAAGACTGTTCAAAATCTCTGAGACCAGATGAGATTTCATTGCCTTTTGTTCCATTATATTAAAGAATTACATCTAGGGCTCACTAAAGCTGAGTACTCATTTCTACTAGCTCAGTAAAACACTGTCTTGAGGGAACAGTATCTCTCACTAAATATGTTTACCTATACCACTATCTGTCAGTATCTTGCCTGAAGAAAAACCCATTTTTCTTCATTTCTAGACACAGTCTCAAAATCTGTTATACCACATGCTGAGTTGCTAAAGTATTTTGCCTGGGCAGCACTCAGAACTTCATATATTTCTGTAAATGTGCTAGGAGTCAAATCTCAGATCTGATTTTAGACACATTTGCAGTCTTTAAAGAAATGGCTTCCCATAGCTAAGTAATGCTATACTGTTAAATAAAACTAACTATTCAGTATTATGGCTGTGATGATGAAAGGTCAACAGCACACTCAATCACACTTCAAAACAGGGAAACTTACTGAGTCAGTTCAGTAGCAAGCAAGCAGAGTAAAAACCTAAAGGAGTGGCAAATTATTATATTCACTTTGAAGACGTGACAAGGCACTAACATATCCCTCACAACTTGTTCCAGAGACTAATAACATGCTTTAATAAGAATGCATTTTACCAATTCAATACATAGTGTGAAAGTTCATGTACACATAGGATAGGCTTTTTAATTATATAGGGAGTTTGAGAATTTCTCCTACTAGGCCAAACTTTAGATTATCCAGTCATACATCTCTGTCTTGGTCTAATGTTACATGATTGAGCACATATAACAATTTCATTAGTACTAAAAGAGAGAGGTCCATCCCCTATCCCACTCCAACTGTTCATTTCTTTCCTGACTGTACAGCACTTCCTTTCTCCTGCATCTGTGCTTGCGCTCATTACATCCTTGTGAGCAATCACTTTGATTCACAGCTTAACAAAAGATAAATTGGAATAAAAAGTGAAACAGTTTGCTGGACTAATGAAATGGATCTGTCTGTGAAGGGCTGATGAATGTGAAAGTGGGGAGGAGTAAGAGTAGGAAGATAAAAAACCTCCTCCTCCTCCTCCTCACCAAATTGCTAGATTTGCTCAGTTGTTTTTTTAGCACATCCCACAACAGGTGCTCCATCTAAGAATGGTTTGAAGCGTTTCAGAGAATAAGAATTAGATCCCTGTATCCTTTACACAGACAATACAAGAGAAGCAGCATGTGTACACAGTCATACTGTGATGTGGACCACTCATTCTGACTTGTGCAGTGCTGGCACAAGTGTTTTCTGTCCAGCACAGCAGTACAGACTCAGCTTCTCTGCATTCAAACTGCAAAGGCAGTGAAAAAAACAAATGTAGATAATTTGAAAGTCATTTCTATGTGTGTGTGATAAATGCTGTTAAGTTGCTTCTGCAAGCTCCAGGTAAATCAACACACTGTTGAGTCCTGAAGGTTGCTGATTCTGTGACGGGTAAAAGACAGACACGGAAGGCTAGAAAAAGTTATCCCTGGAAACAGAAGAAAAAGGCTGTGTAAAGAAGCTTGAGAATTCTAGTTCGCTCCATTCTCTTGTTATTTAATGCTTGTTATGAAGTCATGATTTAGTGCCACCAGTGCTTCTTATATGGCTATTTGGCCATATTATCTGTATGCCATGTGTTGTCTAATTTTCAGCTACGTGTCAACTCCAAATTATCCAAAATCCTTAAGAGACTGGCTATTGTTGCTATTGTTTATTTGTTCATAACATAGTTTTCACAGAGAGTACTGAACATTTCTAAAGCTGAAACAAAAATTCTGTGTTTCTTTCTTTGGTGGCAGTGCAGGTCTAAGCAATTTCTGCTCCCAGCCTTGCCTTCCTTTCTCCACAGCACCACATCCATTGTGTCAGCACAGCTTTTTGTGCAGCCTGTGGTGAAAATGGGAACCATCTGAGAAATCCTAGGGCAGCAGAGAGGAATCAAAATCAAAAGGAAGCTTATAAAAATGCGTGAATTGAGATGTATGAGAGGTTGACTTTGCATTGCACAATCTACTAGGTCTGTGGAGGCCTTGTTAAGCTGACCCTAGAGGATCTGAGGTCTGTGGAAAATTTGAGAGTCTCATGAAATTTCAAAATGAGTCTAAACAACCTTCTTGGTTTTTTTTATTCAAAACCTCTTTCTTTATCTATTGACCTTACTTTTAGCCTTTCGCTGCTTTGAAGATTCTTTATAGAATAATATTAAACTTATTTGAAAGTAAATCTCCCTGAAGAGTAAAGACAGACCCTTAAGTGCCAACTCTTCTACCTCATTTTCACTCTTCTCTCAGAAAGTAAGGTGAATTGTAGCTAGATATATACTTATTTATACGTATAGATACAAGGAATGTGTACTTATAATGTTTGCAACATTTTTCACAAGCCGGTCTGTTTTTCTGTGCCAGGTAAGCAGTTTGTCTTTTATGTTTTTGCTGCCTATGGGAGAGCAGAACATTCACGACAACTTTATTATATACAATATCTGTGTAATTAGACACAGATTTACTCAAAACATTTCATACTTGAAGAGAGTTGAACATTCAATTTCTGTAGCGATGCGCAGACATTAATGTCTCCCCTCTCCATTTGGCAATTTCTCCAGAGTGCCTCAGTTTCTTCTTTTGTGATAACAAGGGGTTGTCACACTTGAGTGTCACACCAAATGTTGCCCATTTATAGGCATAACATTCTGGAACACTTCACTGCCCAGATGCATTGCATATGGGAGGCTGGGTATCTGGTTTCCATTCCAGGGACCAGGTAGTAAAATGCATATCTGTGAGTAATGGCGGGTACTATTCATATCCTTGATGCTAGGCAAATGCTCAGGAGATTTACTACAATGCTAAATCACAGTAACACAATGGTCTTCATCTCAGAGCTTTTAGTCACAAACTCATTTTTCTTCACCTCATATCATAATACACTGAACTTTCTGTGCTTTTAAGTAATTATTTTTCTCCTTAAACCTTAAATTTATGGCACAATTCAGCTTCCATTTTACCCTGATAGTTACCCAGTCCTCAAATCAGCCAGCTAAAATGAAATAATTTTGGAAGGCTGCATTTCTTTAACATCTTTCCCCAGAACATCTCAAAATGCTTTATGAAAAATAACTAAGCTTTTCAGTATGTCAAAGGCATTTGAGTACTTGAAGGGAAATTGATTCTGACACTGCCCAAGTCTTTCTTCCCAGCCCAGCATTCTCCTGTCCTGATTCATTCCTCTTCTCTCCTTCTTCTCCTGTGCTTAACAAAACTGCAACTACCTTTGATTCATACCTCTGTTTAACAGCTATATCTAACTGAAGACTATTTCTTCTGAAGGCTTTTAAGATTACACCATACTTCACACAGCCATCAAAATCTGTTTTCTTTCTCAAGTCCTTTTTTTCCCCCTATACCTCTTAATCTTTCCGATCACCTACTACCTATTCAATTTACACTTTGTCATTTATGAATGAGCCTTATTTAAGCAGTATCTTTTTCCTTCTCCCTTCTTTTAATGTGCTCCATTTCAGTTCCAGTCCTCTTCATCAGTCTTTTGACGTTTCTTAATTCCGTATTTGCAGGATTGCAAACCTGACTCTTCTTTTGCATATGTTTCCTTTTTGCTTGAATCAAAAATCTGAAAATCAATTGGACTTAATTTGAAGGAAATTTTTTTTGTCTTTTCAAACCAATTTTCTTTTAACCAATTAGTTCAACTTAGTTAAGAGAGTAGTTCATATTCTTGAAGTTCTAGTGTTGGAAAACACATTCTTCTTTTTCCACCTGTTGAGTTTGGATGGGACATGAGACATTCAGAGGACATCACAAAACCAGAAAACAACATACGGAATAAAAAGGGACAATGTTTACATCTGTTTCACTGAATATATTATTTATCTTAACACTCTAATTTATAGACTATGCCATGGGAGCTTTCATTGCCATTCTGTGCACTTTGTTGAGAAAAAATCAACAAAGATATGTACTGATGCTGATTACAGACAAGAGTGTCTTCAGTATTTTTCATTTAGCAAATATAGTATAAATGAAAGGCATGGTGGCTCTGTCAGAGCTAGTGAGAAATACTTTACACCTTCCTTACCAAAATGGTTAAACAGCTGCTCAAGGCATGTTTTACTAGCCATACTACTTTTCAAACACCACCAGACATCTCAGTAGCTCCTTCCCTCAGAAGCAAAGTTGCAGGCTTGAGTCAGTCCTTCTGCTGCTGCCCCTTCGGAGGGCTCCTTATTGCCCCATCTCCCAACTTTCTTCTACCTCCTTGCAACTTTCAACATTTACTGATGATGGCAATGAGAAGCACTGCAGTTTTCAATAAAATTATTAGTGTTAGTAATAATATCATAGTCTGGGATTCTCTTATTCCACTAATTAATCTGTCAACTAATTAATTTGCTAATTTAAGAAATGAGACTACCAAGTAATAATTATTTAAAAAAAATGAAAACAAAGAACAAAACCAAACCAAACAAAACATCACATTACAAAGTACTTATTTTGAAGTATAGAATCAAGAAGCTACTGCTTGCTCTCAAGAACCAGAAGTGTACTACCTGGCAACAGGACACTGATAGCATGTTATTGCTTTTGTTAGCATTAAAGATTTGTTTAGTCTTTTTTTGAAAATAAAAACCAAAATATTATGAAAGCAACAGAAGGTACAGATTAGTAAAGCTGTGAGCTTTAGAAAGACCATGATCATTCTAAAGAGTTCTGTCTTGGTAGAGAATAAAAATACATTATTCTGCCCTTTTCAAAACTGAAATTGCCATTTTACCAACACACATGAAATATGAGCACCATCCAGTGGCAAAGCAAGTAAATTACAGCTTATATATTGATTTTCCTCTTTTTCCTCAAACCACAGAATCTAACTTGACATTTAGGTGTTTATATTAAAATTCCTCCATCTTTCTTAAACTAGCATAAGTACATTTCCGCTAATTTCTCAAGGATGTGGTAGAAATAGAAAGCTTTTTGAGTACAGTGCATCTCAGCTGAACCCATTTTAGTATTCCATGGTGGTTAATACAGTCAAGTATTTTTGAATATTTAAAACCCTTTTGCAAACACATAATTTTTTCTCTGCTACTGCTATCAAAGTCATAACTGATTTCTCCCTAGTGTGACAAGATCACTGTTCTCCTTATATCAGCATGAGGATTCACAGCCTATCATGTATCTGCTGCTCCCTGAGAGTAGGCTTACAATTGTTCAACATTTGTTTTGTTCTCGAGTTTTTTCCCTTTTTCATTCTTACCTCTTTTTTTTCCTATTCCCTTTTTCACTGCATGATACTCTGTAAGATATCAATAAAATTTTGATAGATCAGAAAAGACTGAAAACAGGCATCAAGACTGTGTCAGTCCTGTACTTTACTGAATTTGAGAACCTCCACTGAGGAGTATGGAGGTAATGACATGGTCTTCGTTTGTGCCATACTGATGCTGATTGATTCTGTTAAATTTCTGTAGCGAAATCAGATCTCAGAATATTGGTTAGAGGACCCTTAGGCCTGCTGCAATAAATTATATTGGAAATCTATTTTCACTTTTCATATGGATGATTTTGTTCTTAGGCCATTTCTGATCGTGTAAGACACAAATAGGATTTTCTTTAATTTTAAGCATGGCTGACTTTCACAATGATCTTTTCCTTAAAAAACCCACCACAAATTAATTTTACTTATGACTGACACAGCATGCATTCTGGCTTTTAAGTAGATAAATACATTAAACCTCTCTCTCCTGCTCTCCTTTCACTACTTTGCTCCCAAAGTTGAAATATCAAAGTGTTGTGTATTTCCTTGACTTTAACAGCAACTGTACATACAATTTCATAGTTTTGCTTCAGAAGTTCTTTCATTAATATGGAAGGACTTGGATGTCTCACTTTATGGTAATTTTTAAAAATTTTTTAAAACTTTCACATCTAGCTATTCTTTTTTGACCAGTCCTGCTTCTTTAGGCTGGACAGACAGTGTCTTTTTAAGCCCATCATACCAAACAGGTTAAAGAACTTTTTGCACTTGAGGGTGTTCAGTCATGATTATGATCAAATTATGAATCAGACATCTGGCAGTAGACAGGACATACATTCTGGGCTTTCTGAAGCCTGACACATTTCATGAAGCTGAGGTGAGATGTGCCCAACTGGAGTTAATAGGAAGCAACCAAATGAGTAGTAGTGGTTTAAATGAGTGGAAAATTTTAATACTCATTAAAAGTGTTCAAGGGAACAGCAAAAGAGCAGAAACAAGACATATATTCCCCAGCAGAATAATCTTCAGCAGTCTGCTAAAGTAGCATTAATCCCCTTTGTGATGCTTTAAACAGACGTAGCTACTGCACTCTAATAGGAAGATCTTGCTACATTCATTTTAACAGATCTTCTGTAGCAGCAGACATTTGGCCATGACTTCACATCTAAAACTAGTCTATGTAAGTAAAAGCATGTGTCACTACAGGTAACTAGCCTGTAAGAACAGACTTCTGCACTCTGTGGACTGGGCACAGAGGGATGCACGACAACTACCCTGAACAGTCACTTTAGAAGGCTGATGTTTTTTGATGTTAGAAATTTGCTGCTGCTCTGTCACAGCAAGAATATTTTGTACGTGCTTGCCCTGTGTCTCTAATGGTGATCCATTACAAACATACCAAAATTGCCAACTGATCAGTTATAAAAGAATAACTAGCTTTAATTATGCCAGTTCTCCCCCTTATGTACCAGTAAGTGCATTTTAGAGGACTACTTTAAATGCTATTTTATGTTCACAACTTTTATCAAATATTTAAAATAAGCCTGATAATTAAAAATAGCTTTCAGTCAACTAACGCTAGCTCAACTTTCAGATGACTGGAAATATTCCAAAAACTCCCAGGGTAGAAGTGGAAAATTATCTGGGATTATTCTCCTATGACGAATGAGATATCCATAAGGAAGTTTATCAAGTTGCTGATGTGATTTGGTTTAGGATTTTGCTCCTTTTCATTTGTTTGACATAGCTTTTTCACACTGTCATACTCAAAACTCTACTCTTGATGCACAGAGCTTCAGAGACTTGCATTTATCTCAGGTGAATTAATCTGGTTCTTTGATGCTGGGACAATGTAACTAGGTTCTGCCCTTTGCTTATTAGAGGTAGCTAAGTCAGAATTTATGCTTAACTTTCAATTTCTATTAACATCTCTATTTGGCCGGTAAATGTCATTCTTTCAGATAGTCAAGATGAAGAAAAAGCAGCCTGTGTTATGTATAGTAAGTGTACTAGGAAATCACAGTGAAATGCCTTATCAATCTCTTTATTCATAGGTTAAAATGTAATGCCATACAGTTCGTAACAATTACTTATTGAAAAAAAAAATCTGCATAAAACAGAAGCAAAACTGAAGGAGACTAATTAAAAAAGCCATCTTGCTTGGACTTTTGAAACAATTACATACAGAATAATATACATATTTACATTACAGGTATATTATATAAATATAATATATATGTAATCTTGTAACCACAATAAATATCAAGGTCTTTTTTAGGCACACAGCATAGAAAAAAATGCAGAATCTGCACAATCTTTAAGATTCTTGGAGTGACTCACTCTAACATTGTTTTCACACTGAAAAAGAAATATTTTACACAAAATATACAGCCACAGTTTATGCAGTCCCCAGTGAACAGGGAATCTTTGATCGCCTTCCAGTAAGTCTACTCCTTGATTTTCTAATACTATTGCTCTATACAGCTGTTACATAAGAAAATAGTTTGCAGGTTTGCTTTTTACTCAGCTAAAAGCCTAAGTAATTATCAGTGCTAACAAAATAAGTACAACATATCTACATAAGGTATATACAGGTGTTTATACAAACACAAGTTTGGTGAACTACTACTGAGTGCACCTTTAATACTGGGTAGTTAACCTGAAATTTAGTTGAAAAAAGGGATTTTCAATTATGTAACCTCAGAAATATTTCATCATTTGAGTGAGACCTGGGCTTCAGAGACAGAAAGCTTTAAATTTAGAAATTAATTTAAAAAATCAAATTCTTGGCTATGGGGGCAGAATAGGTTGCCATCAAATTTCAATGTGTTTCCTTCAGTGCAAATAAAAGCCCAGAGACTCCAAAGGGAGTTTTCTCAACCTGTATGTACAGTCATGATATTTAAAAGACTGTCACTATGGAGCACCTGAGATCACACTCTGGTAAGTGAAGCTGACCACTTCTCATAGGAGAGCCATGATCAGTGAGAGAAGAACCAAAAAGCCATTTTTTTTTCTGTAGTTACAAATCAGACTCCGGCATGTCAGGCATATCTGCCATCAGGTACCCAATACCATAACGTCCATTTGGAGCAGTGTCCAGAGTTGGTGAGCCAGTCTGTTTTCGATATATATTTTTGCCAAAATTTGGAGACGGCACTTCGCTTGGACTCTTCCCATGAATCAGACTTGTACTATCTCCCTCCAGATTAACAGGTTCCTTTATTATTCGACCTCTTTTGTAGGATACAGATGCCAAACTACCAGAACTGTCATCGATAAGGTTGCAACGGCGCACCATGAAGACTATTGGGACTGGCAGTATGGCCAACACCATCAAAGATATACAGACAATCATTCCCCATGTTGGATAGCTGTGAAACTCTTCTGTAGCCTGAGAAACACAATAGAAAAACTATTAATACCTCATTAAAAAAAAAAGAACAAACAGGCAATCCTCACCAAGGCCTGCAGTTTTCAAACACATACTCACCTTTTTGTCACCCTGCACCCACAATGTGAGCACAATTACAGATCTCAAATTTGAACAGTCATGAAGATGTAGGATTTCTATCTGTCTGTCAGTAAGACTAACTGTTGCATAGATGTTCAGAGCACTCTAGAGGCACCCAAATCAAGATTTTCTCATTAGGCTGCTGTATTTCTCTGTAGTTGTTCACTGATCCTTTAAAGGATGCTCAGAACAGAGCATCCTGTTAACTATGCCTGAGAAATAAGTCCTTGTTCTGTAGGCTAATAACCAGTCTAGACAGAGACTGTCTCAATTATTCCACTTGGTATAAACTTCACGTAAACTATAATGCATTTACTGGGGCACTGACTACTCACAGCTCTACTGCATCCATGCATCACTGCCCAACAGGCTTCCTTTGCCTAATTCTGTGTGTGGAAAGGAACGGTACATTTGGTATTCTAAGGTATTTCTCTTTCTAAGTTTTCAGGGCAAGAATCAAACACAACAGGAGCATTGTTCTGAGAATCACGAGAAACTAGCAGTTGTTGGAATACAGGCAGGCATCTACCTATAGTAAAGCCAATCTCGTGTATTTATCCTTTACCTTCCTTTGCTGTGATTTCCCCCCCTGCTATTTTGGACAATTGTCCCAAGATTATTTTCTCTGACATTTTCCTCTCTATTTTGCATGATAAGCCTGTAGAAACAGCTGAGGGCTGATGAGCCCATAACTAGCAGAGCTCTTAGGAGTTTCGCTAAGTGAACAACTACTTGGAGCCAATGAGCAGAACTGATTGCAGCTCACCCTGGTAAGTTTTTTTTCAAATCCAATACACTTATCAGAAAAAGGTTTTAATGCAGCTGTTACCTATATTGTGATATAGTGATATAGGGATTGTGATATATATTTCCAAAGGGAAAATTTATGATATATAAATCTCAGTATTTAATGCCACATAAAAAAATCTGATGAGATATCTGAAATGATTTATTCAGTGTTAACACTCAACTCTTTTCTGCAGTAAAATAAGACTTCATGAATGTGAACATGTCCCAAACTTAAGAATTTCTTAATCATACATCAACAAACTAAAAGTCACCAAAAGCATAAGGTTTGTGTCAATCAGTTATATTTTAAAGCAGAACTACTCTAAAATTAAAAAATGGTTGGTTTTACATCAAAGTTACTTGAGACAAAAAACCATGTCATTATTTATACCTACTTTGAATTTCTAATTCCAATTTTTTTGTCTGTTCATGCATTCCTGAAATACTTCAGATACAACCATTACGATGATAATGGTATCATGTATATATATAAACCACACATATATACATACGTACTATATACATACCGTATCTTCAATCCAAGCATTGTAGCCAGGAGGACTTAATCCCATTTGGACAATGCTAGCTACCAGCAAACATAACAATACAAATGGTGAAACGTACTTCCACATGTAGTAATAATACTGGCTTGGAGAAAACCCAAGCATATCCTTCAGGTCCTCCATAAATCTGTGAAGGCATTAAAAGGTTATTGTTAGTGCAGACACTGAGATTTGGAGCACCGTAATTGATACACATCACCTAACTTGAGGAACACAGTGGAAAAAAAATGCATATATAGAAATGGCTGCAGTTTAAATTACCTGATGGGCTGAAAAACAGAGTTTATATTACTAGTTCTTCAGAACAGATGAACAAAAGGTATTGCTGCACAGTGCAGTGACTTAGTAAGATGCTTGCTGGAGTGTGCTGGAAAGATATTTAAACACACCTTTTTTTATAAGATTCTTTTTTATATCTTCTTGTATTGTCTACTGAGTTGTTTACTGAGGCACATGTCATTACTTTTGAGGACATATACAACCAGCACCTCTTACAGATTCTACAAAATGAATTATGAACTCATGCATGTGCTGCAGTGTAAAAAAATAACTTTATGCTTAAGCCATGGTTTGCATCATATAAGTTGCTTAAATAAAACTTTGCCAAGTTATAAACTGCCTCTTTGTTCATCAAAATTGTAAGTTATAATATGAACAAAACTCCTATTTTTGTACTTGTGACAGAGTATTCCAGAGCCAGCAGAAACAGAGAATACTTTTAGAAACAACTTTCTAGGATTGTTCCCAAGCAATGATTGTTTTAGCTCTCTTGTGGTCCTACTCCCTTTTGAAATATGCATCTAGAAATGGCTCTTATAGCAATAAATATGTTTTCAAAGCAGTTACACATATGAAGTTTCTGTCATACAGACTCTCAAAACATTTTTTTTTTTAACTGCACAGATTGGGCCATACTGTTGTTTGCTTACACTGAAATTAAACACACCATTAAAAACAAGTTGAATTTACTAATGGATTGTGCCCTTTACAGATAGCCCTCTTTCTGACATCTCCAGTTCTTCATCCAGTTGAACATAAATCTGTTATCTTTAAAGTCTTTCATGGACTCCATCCTACTTATGCTCCTCTAAAAGCTATCAGGCTCCTCTAGCATTGATTCCAGATTTTTCTTCTTGGCTACAGGGATTCATGTGCTGTCTCTTTTCTGTTCTTTGGTAATCCCTTTGGATGTTATGTTTTGTTTTTTTACTATCTGATCAAAGACAATGTGTCTACTAAGACATATATATGGGACTTCATCTACAAAGAACCCTTGGCACTATCAGCCACTGACAACCTGAGATTGTTGATTCTGACAGTTTTTGCAAAGAAGACTGCCAGGATCCTTAAGGATATTCTGGAGAAATATACATCAGGAGAAATATTAGGAATACACCAGAGGGAATATTTGGCTGCCATTATGAATGAGAAATTTGACTGTTACCTTAGACTGTATCCTGTCAGAACCCCTCTGAAAACGTGAATCACCTGCACTCTGAGTCAGAGGCAAAGGATTACCATTTTTTAGCTATGCCTAAACATCAAATTCCTCACAGGTAAGCTGCTGGCTTTTGGCATGTCTATCTCCATTCACAGTGGAACACCCCCTGACTTGGACATTACCAATTTGATAACCAGGTCATTTGTTCCATCTCTTTTGTTTGCATGTGTAAAACCGCATATATGGCGTTTTTATGTCTATGTGATCAATTACAGGATTAACCATGTGGCCCCAGTGGGAATTCTCCTGTCTGAGTAAGTGGACCAGGCACTACTTGCATAAACCACAAACAATGTCTGGGAACCATACAATTAAATTTTCTTATTACAATTTTGTTTCACTATGACGAGGGACTGGCTGATTATTCTGATCAAACAAGTGAAAAGTCAAACGAAAAACCACCCATTCTATGTCATACTTTTTGCCTGTACAAAGAAATCACGGATGTTTTCATTACTTTGACATGTTAGTATAGCATACTCTGTTTGACCTGTGGATGAAAAAATGTTATTTTTGACACAAATCCTTCTATACCTTAAGTGGGGCACACATTGATCTTGCTTAGTGAACACATTCTGCTGATTTCGGTCATAAAACGAAAAAAGAAAAAAAAAAAAAAAGGGGCTTGATGGTGTTCTCTTCACCCATCACTTCCAGGTCAACTGTTCTGCTTCCAAGTAAGTTTTGACCCTGTTCTTTGCAGTCATTTCCTCTATTTCCTCTCTCACAACTAATGCAAAGAACAATTAATTGCTACAACACCCCAGACTAAATCTAGTTCATAAACTGAAACTTTCTCCTTGTTACTTCCATAAGTTTGCTTTGTTCCTTTCTCAGGCTGCCTGGAATACTGCAGAGCTATTCAGACTACTCATTCTCATCTGCTGCTTAGACCATGGCTATTAGTTCTTGACATCTTTCTCTTAATGACTTATTTTCATACAAATTCCTTATACTTTCATATCCAGCTTCCTTTCTAACTCTCCAATTTTGCCTCTTTATTCTCCTCTCTTTGGACCTCTTACAATCACTCTTTGGGTTTCAGTACACTGTCCTGATGTAATTTATGTTGCTCCAAACCTGTTCTTAATAACAGACTAGATTCTTGACCGGTTTCTACTTACTTGTATTTCTGTGTACATCACAAATACTTCACAAAATATAATTAAAATAATAATAATTATTGTAATGAATACTGTTGATATGGACAGAGAGGGATGCATTTCCTTTACTTACTTGTCTATTCCATAAATTCGGATGACTGCAATATTCTCCAAAATGACTACAATTAGCAGGGGCAGAGTAGCTGAGTAGTCATCAAACATTGTCACAAAATAATTTCCAGAGCGCTGCACAAAGATCAGGCCAATAAAAAATGCTACCAGGCAGCATATGACTGGAATAAAGAGAAATGCATTATTTCATTTAATTGAAGTTGATAACGTTTTACTTTTTAGGGAGTCTCAATTTTAACTATATTAGGAATCCTACCTCTTCCCTACATAATGGAAAACTTCTGAAATTAGAATTACTCAATTTGCCATATTACAGCAGTCCTGATTTAGCAGCAGCAATTAATCAAGTGACTATTTCTCACTAAATGTAATGTGAATGTAATGGTAAAATGAATTGGAAAGCAAAACATCTTACATCATATAACTTGGTCACTACTTCACTTTTTGGAAATCCGAAGTGAAAAAAATTTAGAAGTGAAAACATGGAAAAAAGATAGTGAAAAAGTTTCAGACTATGATTCTAAAAAATATCAAGGCTGAACAGGCTTCCCCTAAAAGATCACTGATGGCATGAAGGTCAATTAGGATCTGTCTAAACATATTTAGGCATTAAGCAACAACATTTTTGTCCCTTCTTCTCTTTAGGAACAACTTGAAATGTATTTCTTTAAGGCCTGATCCTGCATAATGAGCCTCAAGATAATTTTTTCCTACTAAATTTGTCAATAACATTATTAGAAATAATATTATTACAAAATGCTTAAGTAGACATACAGTAAGTAAAATTTCAATAAATTGTGAAATCCATTGTAGGTTGACCACCAGTCAGGCCTACTATTCCAGTTACGGGGCCCTTTTTTTTCCCCACAGGAAACTTCGGATAAGGATGATCCCCATCCTTGAGTGAGCTGTGAGATATGCAAAATATTTCAGCCATTGTGTAAATGAGCACCTGACTGCTCCAGTGCTGGGATAACTGGACTAGTAGCCTGGAATTAGAGAGTAGGAAAGTCAAACAGCCAGGATCACTTTCTGTGGAAGGGGGCATTGGCAAGGCGACTGGAAAAGGGACACAAGTTCTCAGCTTCCAGATATGATCCTGTCAGGCATGAAGGAAAGACATTCCCTCATATATGTTATATGTCACCCAGGCAAGTGGACCACCATGGAAAGATGTATTCAGTACCTGGGAGAATTAGCTGTGCTAGAGACCATTGTGGTATGCCACAATTGATATCACTAATGCATTTTTCTCAAGTCTCTCTGGAGGCACAGTGCAGGCCCTCTAATTCCAGGCTACTAGCCCCATTTGCTTCTACTTGAAAGGATGTCTGTTTCTCTAGAGAGTAACTATACTGATTTTAGCATAATAAAAATTTCATCATAAATAAAGATTTCATTTAGCTTATTTAGGAATAATTTGCAGTAATCTGCAATATATTTTCGTTCTTTCCTTTTCCTTTGTTTCTCTTATGTGTGATACAGACTGAAATGGAAGTATTCTGGAAGAACCCAAAAGGACTGACCATATACAAACTTGTAGCAGAAACTAGTACTCCATTAAAATTTAAGTTCTAGGGTGTTTCTGCTCCTGTAACACTCACGAAAATGTGTTACTAGCATATATTAATGTGCCTATGTATGGAAGTACAGCCTGGCATACAGTGATTTACTGCTCTATGAAATGCTCTGTAAACTTTGATGTCAAAGAAAAAAAGACTTCATGCTCTCAAAAAAAATTAGCTTATTCCTTTATGGAGAAAAGAAAGTTTGTGTAACTCACCAGTAAGAATTTCTTTCCTGACTTTGAAGGTATCAACAATGGGTGTGATAATGCCTTCAATGGTTCCAAACATACTTCCAAGTCCCAAATTTACTAACATGAGAAAGAACATGACTGACCAGAAGGGAGAAGCAGGGAAGTGGGTCATTGCTTCTGTAAAGGCAATAAAAGCTAAACCAGTTCCTTGAACTGCCTGTCAGTGAGAAAAAACAAACAAACAAACGAACAAAAAAACCCACTATGTTATTGTTCCTGAGCTTTTTTTTGTTTTGGTAGTGTGACAGTCTGACTTTGTAATCATACAGTGTCATCGATTACATCTTGAAGGCAGAGTGGGAAGTTGCTATCTAATATGCAGTTCTTCCACTTAATTAATACTATTTAGTGTAACACTGGATTTGGCTGAGAATTTGTAAGTTGATTGACATTAACACGGTTCTTCCATAGAATTACAGAATACCAGGTTGGAAGGTATCTCAAGCATAATCTGGTCCAGCCTTTCTTGGCAAAAGCAGTCTAGAAAAGATGGCCCAGCACCCTGCCCAGCTGACCCATATAAGTGTCCAATGCAGTGAAATCCACCAGTTCTCTGAAGAGATTAGCCCAATGGCTGATTGCTCTCATTATGAAAAATTTTCCTCTGGAGTTCAGTCAGAACTTATTTCTCTCTTTCACTGACAATTTTGCATGAGAGCTATTATAAAGGACTGCTGCAAAATATACTCTGTTTTCTCCAGTAAGTGTAAAAAGGACTTAATTTCTGTATCTTTGTTTCAAATTTAAATGGCAGGAATAGTACAGAAACTTATACGGCCTAAGTCACAGATTTTAGATTTTATCTTCAGATGCTGGTGCAACTGTATAGAGATCTGCGTTTAAATATGCCAGTCCCTCTCTAAGGCTAGAAAACTAGGATTTCTTTTACAGATCTGGCTTATCTGTAAGATTTCAAAACAGGATGCTATTTATTAAACAATTATCTAACAGGTAAAGAATAATTTTTTACTTTCAGTATAGTAGCATTTATATCTTATAATGTATCTTAACATTATAAGACATTGCAGTCTGAGGCATTGAATAGGTAACACCTCTGTTAAGTCTTTGGAAAAATGCTCATGCTCAATTCTTCTAAAATAAAACTTTAAAAAACTTCTCACCTCATGAGGAGAACAATATAATGATCAAAAAAAAGTGAAGACTATATTAAGACATCAGATCCAAAAGTCCTCCAGTGAGCTAGAATGCAACCCTGTTTTTCACATAGGTATTTATAAGTGCACGACTCATAGGTACATTGTACTGATACTCCCTGTAGGTACACTTCACAGTTCATTTCAGGCCTAAAAATATTCATCTGTTAATAATCTCTGTATTTAAGACTTACTTAACACTCTTACCTTGTTAAGCTCATCTTCAATTTGACAAGATTTCAGACCAAGAGAATCAAACTCTTCTTCTTTAACTTTCTGTATAATGTCATAAACTAAATTGTAATCTTCTGCTGTAATGCTTGAGAAATTGATATGATGTGGGATCATATCCTGGCTGAGATTGCCCATTTTCAGAAGTTTTAAAATCTTCTCTGAATTCCTATAAAACACAATAAAACAGAGAGATAAATCAGTGTTCTGTGTTAATTCATAAATGAAATAAACCATAAAAATAATATAAAAAAAGAAATGGATATTCATACTGGATAACACATTTTTCATTTATGATATTGGCTTTGAAGCCCAGAACTGCAAACACCACCAAAGTTGCCAGCACAGAAGTGAAAAAATTGATGAAGGACACCAGTACAGCATCAAAATGGCAGTTGTTGTCTCTCTTGTTGTAGCTTGAAAAGGCAATGACTCCACCAAATCCAAGCCCTAAGGCAAAGAACACCTGAGTAGCAGCTTCTCTCCAGACCTTGGGCTCCAGCATTATTTCAAGCTGTTTGAAATTAGATATAATATATGTCAGCTATAATATGCATTTCTATTATATGAAAAAAAAAGCAACAGAAAAAAGATCAGGAAGACAACCTACATCACAAAATGCTCATACTCCGCTACAAATGTATTTTCATTATGATAAAATGAAAGCTGAATTAGACACCTAAATTTGAGCAAATTTATGGGCCAGAATTTCTATTGATTTTATATTATCTAAATGTCAGAGAAACATGCTATACATTATGTTCCCAACAATGACACACTACTGGAGCTATGTAACTGAAATAGTAGCAAGTTACACTGAGAAATGAGAGAGAACTTTTCTTTTACAGTTTTTACTGTCTTTGATTTACAGTATATGTACTGACATTTGTTAGAATTAAGATGTATTTCGGGATGATCAACCTTCTTATAAATTCAATGAGTATGATGAAAGTTGCTTTGTTGTTATTTTTCAAACAAACAAACAAAAAAGTGAACATAAGATACACACACATATGGAATTCTATTGCATGCAAATATGTAAAGCAAAATGAAATATATGAAATGAACATTGGCCACCACAAGCTGTATAGTCCATAAGTCAGATCTCCCTTAAGTCAGATGCCTTGACCTTAATCCAATGGTAAATGGGTCATGTATTTGAGGGCAAAAAAGCTTTTTATCAAAAAAATTGAACTGCATCACTCATTCAAAAAAAATCTTTGTTACTAAGTTATGTCACCATCTGTCTACCTCAAATTCTTTTAGATACTGAATCATAAAAAAAAAATAAAGAACTGGATGTCAAACTTAAACATTAGATCTTCTCAAGTTGACTCAGGGCCTCCATTAATGCATATGATTTTTAATTTTTTTAAACCCCAGGTTCACTGATAATAGTAAAACTAAAAAGCATCACCAAAAAAAAGGCATCACAAAAAACCCCACAGATGACAGCATCATCAGACTGAGTGTCTTACTCTGAGGAAAAATAAATCTGCTCCTGTTGTAACATTTTTTAAAAAACTTCAGTTTTCCATGAAGATAGAATATTTATTATAGATAGGTAGCAGCCTCTTTATTCATTTACATATAGCTAAAATACAATATATTTGGGGAAAGAAAAGGTGTTTATGGCTATAAACGTGTTTCTGACAATTTTTATTATAATTACAATGCACAAGTAGCTAATGCAAGTAGTTCAACCTGCCTGCATCACAGTCATGTCAGAGCTTTTCCACCAGAGGGAGCTCGAAGAATATGCTGAATTCTACCAAATCTCCAAATGGTTGAAATATCAAAACACTTCTCACTTTCGTCAGTATCATTTGGTACCATCAAAAGTATTGTGTTCTTAGTGTTCTCAGACACACATCACCTAGACTTTCAAAATAAGCTTGTAATTGATTTCCTATTAGATACTGCTTGTGAAACTTCAGGGGCTCTGCATTTCAGCTTCACCCCTATAATTTAACTGCAGTAGTTGATTTAAGTGGGCTTTCTTTAGAATTTCTGCTTTGTTTGACAATCATGCCAAACAGAAATTCTCCCCTTCTACATCAGCCCTGGGCTCTCACATATGGGCACCAATGTGTGCCAGTCCTCTGCCATGCTGGCACAAGTCTTGTGAGAATGTGCTGATTGTCTAGTCAAAATGCGGTCATTTGCTCAGCTAATTGAGGCTGAAAAAGATGTTTTCTCTTCCCTCTCACTTCTGCCTACCTGAATAATTTTCAAGCCAGATTGGTTTAGCACAATTTTGTACAGTCCGCCTGCCCAAATAAACTGTTAGTACAATGGAGTAAATGGAACAACTGATGGGGAAAGTCTGAATTTCTTCAGGTAGTCTCATATGAACCTACAGTCCAAACCAGTCCCCAAGTACAGAAAATTATAATTAAAGTAGTTTTGAAGGTTTACATTCACATATAATACATGTGACATGGAGGTCTCCTAACTTAAATTTAAACCACAACTTAAATTTTGGGATGCAGAACTGGGAACTAGCAGAACAAATTAAAAACTATTTTTCTTATGAGATCATTTATCTGAACACTTGAAACAATTGTATAATTAAGTATAACATAACTATAAAGTAAGCATCAGCTGCAAGTTATTTTAAGTCTAACTCAGATGAAATACTGAGTAGTGAAGAGGCACTGGTATTCAAGGGAAGTTTTTGTATTTATATTCCTTCAGTATGTACTGGTACTTCTCCAGTCAAAGAAAGGATTCAAACTGTGATTGAGAAACCAAATACAATACATCTATATTCCACCTCTGGTCGAGACTTCCTCTCATTAGTAAGCATTACATTTCTCTGTTCCTCAGGTTTCCCAAACTTGCCTGAGCAGCCTTTAAGTTCCTGCAGAACTACAACTCTCTAAAGTGGTGACAGTGAGTGAAGCAGAGCACGACTGCATCAAGGTGATAGCTAACAAAGGTCATTTTTATAGAATGACAATTCTCTAGACACGAAACACCTGGAATCAAAACAACTGACAAGATCCTGTCATCTGGCATTTGCCACTGTGTGCATTGATTTTGATCATATTATTTAGCTTTCATTTTTGAAACTTAGTCCTGTTCTTCTCAACTGTATTATGAAATGGACCTGTTGAAAAGTGCATTTCACAATACATTATGAAGCCCAGCATTGTACATTCCTGACTTTAGCTTTGACTACTCAAACATGTTGTTCCTGTAGTACAGATACAGTTGCAAGCATTTGAGATGGGTGTGGGTAGGACTTAGATCTTCAAGCTAAACAGTGATTCATAACATCCCTTATCACCTCTGTAGTTAGAAAATTTAAAGCTCTGTAAGACATGCCTCTGGTAAAAATATTGGCAGTACAAAATGTATGCTTAGAACTGCTGCTATCTTGGCATGTCAACCATAAAAAGCAGGAGAAGGAAAACAGAGTGGTGAGTACTTACACTACTATTAAATACACGTCTCCTGTCCTTGGGGCTACTATGCAAACAGCATTAATTTAATTACAAAAAAGAAAAAAAATTGTTCTTTTTCAAAAGGGACAAGATAACTATGCAATGTCATGTGACAGCTCAAAGGAAGGCACTGTGACATCCCAGGACTAGGCATTTCAATACGAGAGAATGGTAAGATTGAAGATTCACTTCTCTTCCATATTTGGAGCTCTCTAAACATCCTGAATCCTGTAAATAGCACTTTTAGTTGCTCTGTAGAGGCATCTAACTTCAGGAACCCTCACTTAAGGGAGGTAACTTTACACAGACCTTTGGAATACTTAAGGGCCTTTGACTTTAGGGCTTGATATTGTGCCACTGAGGTAAACAACAATTTTGTAATTTAACCCAACAGAAACACAGCCAAATGTTCTATGAAGACAATAAGCTTAAATGAGAGCATTCATAAATGGTCAAATTGCCACTGAAACTTTAACACTCTGCAAGCAGAAATTAAGCACATACCTTAGGTGTGAACATGTGACGAATTCCATCCACTGACCCATTAAGGAGCAGTCCTCTGATCAGAAAGCATAAAAGTACCACATATGGAAAAAGGGAGCTAAAATACATGATCTGAAAAACATTAAGAAGAAATTTAACATGACATTTAATGTGGACTTTATTTTCAATAGCTTCATTCACTACTCAGTATCCTTTGGATACATGACTGAATTGATAATCATACGCTCCAAGAAATATGCGGAACACTTCCCATTCCCCTTGTCTCTGCAAAAGAAAGCAAAATCACATGACTGTAATAGAAATTCTGTACTTTACTAAAATAATGCAGTTGCCAATGTTCACTAACTGATAACAAACCACTAGGCTTCCGGGGAAAAGCAGTATGAATTCAATGAGATGACAACAAAGACAGAAGTACACTGTTGCACAAATGATTCACTTTACAAATGCACTTTGACTAAGTACTGACTATGGTAAAGATATGCAGTGTGAATAGAAACTCACTGTGTCTTCAGAAGGAAAGAAAACAAAGAGTCAACAGAAAGTACATAACCAATGAATTCAATCACTAAGTAATGCTTACTGCCAAAACAACAAAAAATAGCAATCAAATCTGACCTTTCATTCCCCATCACTGAAAAGAAAACTTATTCTGTTTAGTTCAGTAAAATGATTCTCAGGTTAAACTTGCTACTTTAGTTAACTGCAATGCTCCAAGGAGGTCGCAGAAATTTCTACATCAGTGCAAAACTTTCTAATGGCAAAGAATTTTGCTTTTGGAGCAAATTATTTTTCCTCTGAAAATCCCATTGAGATCAACAGATCTAAAAAATCATTCATTAGCCAATCCAGCTGGCTGCATGCAAAGGGGAAAAAGACAAGGTGAAAGTACTCAGATGCAAAGGGATGGTAAGTCATTAGTCCAAAGAAACGATACAGAATCCTGGAAAGTGTCAATGACAGGAGCTTGCATACGTGGGTGCACTGCAATCATATTGTGAGTATACATGTAAACCTAAATCCTTAGACACTCAAAACACACGACTTATGCTGCACAATAAAGCTGAGGTACAGTTACTCGCAACAATTATGCTGATGAGAAGCAAAAATTTTCTTTAGATCTCAATTCCCACTACATTATTACAGTTCCCACTAAAATTTCTGTAATTCTAATGCTTAATTGTTAAAATTCTTGTACTTGAGGTTATACAAATACTGGGGTGAGTCCTCACCTGCTCCTACAGATTTCATGAGATTAAAGAGAGGGTTTAGGGAACAGAAATATCCTGAAATGCTTCAACGTAAAACAATGCCATGCAGGTAAACAGTATACTCACTTTGCCTGAAGACTGAATGCCTTTGATCATGGCTAAGCATACCATGACCCAGGCAGCCAGCAAGCAGATAGTCATCTTCCAGTTTAAACCCCCACTCTCTGAAAGAGAGCTGGAAATATTCAGTGCTTCTCTGTACCAGTAATAAGTGGTTGCAGAACTTTTTTCACACTCTGGCTCCACAACTGTCAAAGAGATGTTAGCAAGTAAAGAATGGGTTTGGGAGAAATATTTCATAGCCATACTCTACCAACTCTCAATATCTGTGCCATCATCATTTACTGAGAAACTAAGCTAACAAAAAAGTCTTATGTCATTCTCTGAAGAAAAAGTGACTGCTATCAGTCAAGGGTACTGGGGATATATTTTTAAACACCCCTTTGGGCTAATGTATTCCTCTGCATTACAGTTAATTCTAGTCCAAGGCAGAATTTATTTCTCACTTAACTACTAAATAGTAGGCAGGCTTAGATGAAGACATACATTCCACTTATCACACATAAGATTACATCATCTATCCATAACTTACATACTATGAAAACTATCTTTCTGAAATGAACACAAATTTGAAGACATGGGAAACAAAACCTCATTATATCCACTTTGATATGACACTCAAATAAATGGGGACTTAATTACTATTATAAACAATAAAATAATACATGATACCAAAGTGATAAGAAAAGGAAATAAATTACTCCTACACAGTTACGTTAAATGAAAGTTGCTATGTGTATTCCAGAAGTGATTTTTTTATTATACTGTAATTCTGTTATACTCATGTCTCCAAACAGTTTAAGAAACTGTGTGTATCTAGAGATACAACACATAAAAAGATTTCTTCAAAGAAAATATTTATTTTTTTGTAAATTATTTATAACTAACAATCAAGCATGTATCTAAGGTGACCGAGATAGGATAATTAACAGAAAAATATACAAATTTTAAGCAATCTAAACCAGATGTCAGATCTTCACTGAAATAACTGCTCGAAAATGATGTTATCAAATATAATAACTTTCTTTTTCTAAGATTAGTTCAGATGGCCTCTGCTGAAGTTAGCTGACACACTGTATCTTAATATTTAGGCAGGATAAAGAGTACATAAACAACCACTGGGGCTCAATTAATGGACGACAGCTTGTGGAACACAGTCAATTTGACAGTGTGGCAACATTCACAAATACTGACTATTTCAAATAACTGAAGCAAGCAACTCTGGAAAAGACACTATAGAAAGGTACAGCTTTTCAAATGTCCCTAATTATGTTCTTTATTCAAGTGATAAATAAACCCACAAAAGATAATTAAAGAAAATTTAGGATCTGAAATAAAAAGAAACAAAAATAAATAGTTCATATTTCAATTGCAACAATAATGCAAAATGTGTAACTGTTTCAAGACAATGAAATTCAAGGAATAAGGAACTTTTAATGCTGTTATATAATATGTCCATGAGAGATCATCCTATTATAGCAACAACCCAATGATCAATTATCTCATCTATATTAATTTACTAAGCAAACAATGCTTTTATCACTTGCACTTCATTGATGTTTACAGTTTTCCATTTTCTCCTTTGTTAGTAACACAAGAGCTTTTTGCTGGGAAGTATCCTACTAATTGAAATGTAAAAATATTCTTCCATCTTTGTTTTTCACCAGGTAACCATAAAAAGTAGTATCAATATCAGAAAAAAAGAAACCAATTATTTTTCTCTCCAACACACTAAATAGCATTCTCTTTATTTCATGACCATTTAAAATGCTGCTGACAGTGGTGTTTCCTTACAAATACAGTGTATTTCTCTTCGATTAAGTTTCTTTGTTGTATTTTTTCAAATACTGTAATGTGATGTCTTATTAAGACAAAAAAAAGCTTTGCATACAACACTTTCGCCCACAAACACCTTTTTTAATTGTATTTTTTCTCCTTTATGTTTCAAAATCTCAAATTTTATGCAGTTTATAAAATTTTTAAGAACTTCAGATTAATACAGACTTACAGGTATGAGATGAATTTTTAACTAAAGGACACTGGTCCCATGGCAGTGGATGCTGAAAGGACTGGGAAAAGTAAAAGAGACTCCATCCAATAATGACATTGTAGTACAGAGCCACAAAGAAACATACCTATTAAAAAAAAAAAAATCAAAGTTACATTTCTAAAGAAAAATTAAAAAATCCCTGCTGAACTTATGCATGTTCTGCACTTAGCCACTGAACCTAATTTTAATTAAGTCAGAATAAAAGGGAATAGCTTTTCCCATTTAAGTATCTGACATTTTCTAAATTTTCATTTTTATCTATATATTATACTTTATTATATTTTTATCTATATATATATTTTTCATTTTTATCCTGCCTTTATCACATTACACCTATACTTTCATAGGTATTTTTTCTCCAGAAGACTACTCCATTCCATAGCTCCTAATTTCAAAAGAACCACAAAATACAAGTTGACTTGTTTAACAGACACACACACACACACACACACATATATGTATGTGTGTATATATATATATATATAAACATTTTTAATGGACCAGTTTTAAGATCATGGTAAACTGACTTTGACACTCAGCTACAAATCGATGGCCTTTCCCTGCAGCAAAACAAAGTCTAAATCATGCAGCCTAAAAGCAAACTACACAATGTTAAAAAACTTACTACACAGCTCGCAAATCCAATTCCTCCAAGTTTGGGGCTGATATAATTCCACACACCAATACTCCCTCGGCGGATCCTCTGTCCCACAGCAAGCTCCAAAAAAAATAGTGGAATCCCTATTATCAGTAGCAAGATTAAGTAGGGCACAAGATAGGCACCTATGAAGGGAACAAAATATAAATCAGAGTAAATGAGAGTCATAACTTGACAGAACAAATATGAAAACTCGTAATTGCTTCAAGGTTGAATTACTGTCATGCACTGCAAACCTTTTTGATCACATGCAAAGAGTAATTTTACCAGAACCTTGGTCATACATCGTTTAAGATATTAAAAACCCAGAGACACTGAATTTCTAAAGCACCATAAGATTTTTGAGGCAAATCTTACTGGAAGTGATATTATCAAAACTAGTTGTCATATGAAATTCTGGGCATTTGATCAAACTTTTTTGAAATATAGTCATCAGGAGTCAACACTTACACCTTAACTTGTAACAAAGCAGTAGAACTGAATATAAAGGAAATATAGAAAACACAACATCCTGAACTTCATCCAATCATAAGCAGTTTCATCTGTTCATTTCTTCCAATGTACAGAATAATGACTCTCCCAGCTAAGCAAGAAAATTGTATCAGCCTGTTGCTACAAGGCTCCAGACAAATTAGAAACATGAGGTGGAATCCAAATGGACTATTGTAGATCCAGATCTTACAGTACTCACCAACTCTCTCCTTCAAGGCATATTTGAAAATGCAACTATTACTTCACTGTTATGCAAACATATATGTAAAAACCAATTCCTGATTTTTGAGGTCTTATTCCCATGAAGTGATCATACACAATTCTAACCAAAGGATGTATATCCATTTATTTCAGTAAGTCTAATTGCAAGCAAATATACACTAAGTGCACTGAAAAGTTCAGAGCCTAACTTCCTCCTTAGTGTCGTGGAGTACTTAGTACTAGAGCTAACAAAACATGTGCGCATCAGCAATAAGCAGTGTGGCACCCAACTTCCACATGTGGCTCTTATATTGCAATATAGACCACGGTGCTGGCTGGCCAACTAACTCAAAGAGCTTAGAATTTCTGTTTGCAATCATTGCTAAAGCTAAAGAATAGCATTTGAGACATACAGACTGCAGCATGTTAAAGCAAGCTACAATGCAAAGATCTCGTTAGAAGCTTAGACTCAGAGCTATTAACTTATATGATCAGTCTATTCATCTCTGTGATGAGAGACAAGCTGAGAAAAGTTCAGAAACCAATTTGACATTTACTCTCAACTCCAACTAAGTCTTACTTAAAGTTTATTTATCCAGTGTTAACTTTCTAGGGCTTGTTTAGGAGTCTATCACAGTACAGTGTTATTTTCATATATTAGTGGGCAGCTTATCTCATGGAATACAGTTTATTTTAGAAAACTTAAACTTTGCTAGGCTCAGGAAAGGTGGTCTCAGATGTTTTGGTACCATCCATTCCTATTTCGGTCCACTTGCTATTTTGCTCTTCATGAAATGCGCACTAATTGGACATCAGCTTCCATCACAAATACCTTACAAAGATACAAAGCATGGAGTAACTGCAGTCTTGAGGCCAAGACCAGTGGGGAAAAAAGAAGAAATAAAATCTGCAAAAAAATAGGGCCCCCAGCACAAGACATTGACCTCTTGGAAGAAGTCCAGAGGCAAGACCCTAAGTTGATCCCAGGGCTGAAAGACAAACTTGAGATCTCAAGGGGGCCTAGAAGAGAGCTGGAGAGGAACTTTTAACAAGGGCATGTACTGACAGGACAAGGAGGAATGGACTTAAGCTGAGGGAGAGTAGGTTTACACTAGATATTAGGAACAAATTCTTTAGTATATGGTTGGTGAGGCACTAAAATAGGTTACCCAGAGAGGCTGTGTATTCCCCATCCCTGGAAGCATTCAAGGCCAGCTTGGACGGGGCTCTGAGTAACCTAGTCTAGTGGAAAGATCCTTGCTCGTGGCAGTGGAACTGGAACTAGATAATCTTTAAGGTCACTTCCAACCCAAAACATTCGACAGTTCTATGAAACACTACGGGTGGACCAGACAAAGAATATTAATTTTACATACCTCATAGTCTGTGGGCTATGTTAGCAATGAAGTAGCTTCTGTGTTTTATTTTCAGGACATGATAATACGCTCTGCAATGATATTGTCTGAGCACCATTTGGTCAAAACCTATGTCAGGCTCTGAAAAATATACCTGTTTTGAGGTTACGATACTCCCTTCATAGAGCCAATCATCATGGTCTATCTACCCATTTCAGCACACTACAGTGTCTACTGAAAGATTATTTTTACTGAGGTAGCAGCTACATTCCCATTCAGTACATTAGTGTCTCTTGTGGTTCACCTTCTACGTACACATAACAGAAAGAATGCAAAAGACTTACTTTCTACTAGGAAAAGAGACAGCAGAGACAGAAAGAAAAAAATATGAGGAAAACCGAGGAATAGAGCAACAACCACATTCCAAAATGAAGGGTACTATCTGTCTTAAGAATATGTAAGACAAATACCATTAAATACCCATGATTTATCATCAATATTCACAAAATTTCTGCAACACAGAAGTCAATTGACATTGTAAGTGAGAAGTTTTGGCATCACTATCGTTAAAACTCTGCTCATATAATTAATTGAAAGCCAACAATACATAGTTTTTACATCATATAACTGTAAATTGATACAGTAATTGATACAGAGCTACTGTAAATGATATGTTAGATCTTAAATAGGCAGATGTGGCATAGCTGAGCAGAGACAAACCTAAACAGCTCAAAAAAAATTGGGGCCTAAGTGACTTACCCTGTATCCCACTGGATGACTGTACTAGAGCAGGAACTGAACCCAGCTCTTCAGTGTCCCAGTCCACAACCTTAATCACAAGGCTGCAAAGTTAAGCACATGTTTAAAGACTGGGTGGATGTGGGTATTTTATGGTGCAGTATCAATGTAAGTTGCAAGACTTATCAGTCAGATTCTACTAAATGAGTTAAATAAATGTGGTGTTAAATCTACATTACATTAGACGTGACATAACCCTGTAATTCAGTGTGGGTAGCCAGACAGCAGAGTTCACCTCTACACTGCTAGGTTTGTGCAAAGCACTTGAAGTGCTAGTCTTCTGCTGAGCTCCCTTCTGATCTTGTTCCCGTCCCCAAAAAGGACATAGGGAAAGTCGTGCATGTATGAGTTTCAGTATGATACAGTTTGGATGTAGCTGAATTATACACCTGTATATCACAGGTGTGAAGGGCTTCAATGCCCTAGAGTCAACATGAAACCACAGCATCTCTGGACATGTATTTTGCTGAAGTCTTCCCTTGAAGCTAGACATACTTTAAAGTAAGACATCTTCCCTTCATCCTAAAACAGAATTACTATGGAAACAGCTCAGTATCTCTCTTATTTGAGTGGGCATGAAAACATGGGTGCTTGCAGTATTGGATAAGGACTATTTTATTTGAATTAGAATAACAGACTATACACACTAGCCTTGAAAAACATCCTCCAGTCAGTTGTCTGCTACATCTACCAGCTAAGCTGCCTTCTGAACACTACAATTCTGTATAGTTCAGGATCTCTAGGTCTTCTTTCTACATTTACAAAATTATTCTAGTGTGAAGTCACTTTTTTTTTTTTCATATTTTGGTCTTAAACACTGGCTTCCATATTAAAAAAACTAATCTCAACTTCATAAGGAGAAAATGTACCTCTTCCTTCTTCACTAGAATGAATAACGACACAAAAGATTTCATGAACTGATAATTGTTAACACTGTGCACAGCACTGCTTTGATGTCTTAATTTTTTTATTTAATCAAGTACCACAATGAGATAGCTGGTAAATTGTCTCTCTTGATATTACAATAAGTACTACATTTGACAACATTATTGACAGAAGTGGAATAATAACTCATTTCAATTTAAGCTCTTATAAACGCTCAGGAAAAAATCATAAAATTACATGATTCATAGTGATTAAAGAGTTGGAAAATAATTTCAAAAGCAGTAATGCAAGGTGACATAACCATTACCATCTTGATACTACAGAAGAACTTTTATTCTTTTAGCCATTTGTGATGTAACCTGAAAAATATATTCATTTTCCAGATTTGTTTCAGCTGCTTCTGTGCAAGATTTTAATTGTCTAGTGTCTGATTTAATTCTTATTCAATCAAGGTCAAGTTTATCACTGTCTTGAAGAGAGAACCTAGTTCTTATTACTTACTAGACTCTTACTAATAGAGTGCAAGTAAGAAGCTGACATTCAGATGAATATCAACATATTTTCCATGTCAAATGCTAAAATTTTCAAAGTTATGGCAAATGGGCAACAAAACACTACAGGTTAACAGTCTACTAGGCTTCTGTAAGTGAAATTATTTACCACTACAAAAATAAAAACTTCTTTCATCAGAAAAACTGTGATAAATGGTTTTATGTTCTATCTGTGCTATCTTACTGATAGGATAATCTTCCTGTCACTAGTTTAACTTAAAAATATGTTCAAGTACGCCTTTTTACAAAACTGTGCTTAAAAGATGAAAATTGCCTCAGCCAATAAGCTTCAATGAAGAATTACACTTGCAAAGCACACTACAGTATACCTAAGTCTGATAATACGGAACCCACAAAATAATACTGAAGTCATCAGTTAACTCAAGGCATGGAATACAAATTATTGATCAAAAGCTAAATAATAAAGCCATTGAATCCATACTGAAGTGTTGGAATACGAGGAAACGCTTTGCTCCCATTTCCCTTGTATTAAGAGAATCAGATTGCAGCTCCTAACAATCTTTTGCTAGGACTAAAAAGGACTAAAAACCTAGTCTTTAACAGTTTTTATATCCTTCTCTCTGCAGTTCTCCGCTATAACTGCTGTGCTTTTTCATAAGACCACAGAACTTTACTGTTCTATCTGCTGGTATTTCAGTAGAAAATTCAGACTATTTAACCATAAAAACTCAGGATGTGGCTCTACCCAGGTCAATCTTTTCAAAACATACTGACAATATCATCTGCTACAATTTTCCCTATGCTGCTTACAGTTTTTATCTGTTTATCATTGTTTATGAGTTTGACTTTTTACATCACAGAGATATTAAAGATGGACTTAAAAAAAAATCAGGAAAATTAAGTTAATGCTTACAAAAATACAACATTAAATCTTTGGATATGCAGTATTTTGTGAACTCCTCACTTTTCTTCATAACAACATTTATTTTAGTAGAAAAGCTAATTTAATTTGCTTTTGTTACTTCTAATTATCTGAAAGAAATATTTTACTTCTGCTAATCCTAAAGGAAAATGACAATATTCCCTTTGTTTGAAAAAAGTGAAAGGTGTGCAAGCTGTTCTCCAGATGACAGAAATGGGCAGCAGGAAAATATAAGTCTAGTTTGTCACTACTTATTAGCCTTCTTAGCAAGACTGGGTAGACCTGAGGGGTTTATTTTAAGGCCCACTATCAATCATAGGAAGCTGAGGCAGCTCTGAACCTACAAGCATGCTAACAGAGGTTATGAAATTGTTATATAGGAACTGTGCCTATCTAAGCAAACACACATATTCATCTTCATGTAGTAAAGGAGTAAAAAACCAAACTGTATAGTGCAAAAAGAATAAATATTAAAAACATATAAAGCTAATTTAGAGCATATCCAGCTCCGGTGCAAAGTACCTCTCAAGAATCAAGGAAGAAACAGGGTTTTTTGTCTACTGGGCTGCAAAGAGTGGAAGAGGTCCCCCAAGTGCCAGATGGGGATTGGGCATTGCCCACCAGGGGTAAAGAGGGTCTGTGGTGACAACAGAGAGATCTATAGTCAGTTCCTCAAAACTTTACTGAACATCTTCAGCCACTCACTCCCAGAGCCTAAAATTCCTTTAGGACCTCCCTCTCAAGTCAAGAAAACAAGAACCCTTGAGTGCACTCAGTTACCTCCCAGCCACTTTTCTTATCAATACACTCTGCATTACAGCTACATCCCCAATGTGGATACCAGTTCATCCCAGCTGCATACTAGCTTTTCCTCTCACCTCTCCCAACAAACACTTTTCTGGGAATGAGACAAGAGTGAGTCAGCAAAGAGCTGCTCAGTCTAACTGTAACTTAGTTAACCACAAAACATACCTGGTATTACTTTAAATACTTATGAGTTCATATGAATTTAAGCAAGAGGAGAAACTGTTAAATACTCACAAGAAATAACATGAAGGAAACTGGTTTGGTAGTACAGACGAGACCCAGAAACAGAGATTGCAAAAATACCCAGGGACGTCCAAATTCTCAGTGCCGTGTAGGGCTACACAAGTTACTTTTAAAGATGGTATCATAGGTATCTCAGTGAAGCAATGCAGAGCTCTGAAGTCAGGATCATCAGCATACCACAGGCCATAGCCACAAACTAACTAAATCCCTACAGAAAAGAGGGAAGGAAACACCCACTTTTTCCTGCACATAATCGTTGAATAACATATATCTATTTGGGTTAATCTGACTGTGCCTTATCTATGTCTGTTTTGTTGGTTTTATTGTTCTTGTCATAGAAGTTTAAAAAAAAAGACAAAACTGAAGATTACTACACATTCAGGATTTGCCTTTCCTTTTATTGGTGCACAGTATTGGAAGAAACCTGTGAAGCAAAGTAATGAGTAACTATGTTTTATACTTCTTTTTTATTTAAATTGGAACAGGATTTATTGATTTACCACTTTGTAATATATTCCCCTCACCTGATGGCATTTGCCAGACATATGTTCCTTAAACACAGGGAAGAAAATGAAAAATGTTTGGACTAAACTGAAGGTGGAGACATAGTCATACACTTCATCGAAAGGCTGTTTACCTTATATTAAGAGACTTCAACAGGTATTTATAGTAAAGCTCCATCAGCAGAAGATAAGATTACAGAACAGTTCTGACACTGATACTTAGAATGGGTTACATAAAACCACTCTAATTTTACCTAGAATAAAATATATTTGAAATAATATATGTAAGAGAAAAACAGAACCTCATATAAAATGTGTGTAGGTTTTCTTACCATGTGTTTGAAGTTTTCCCTCTCTCCCCCTATTCTTTTGTACACTTGTGAGAATTATTTGTCCATCTGCGCACCCTAAAAAGGCACCAATGTACTTTATACATTTCTAAGTTTTGTGTCACCTTCTCCATCTTGCATTATGATTAACTTGAAAACCAAGCAAGCTTTAGCTCTAATGACCACTTCCTTTACTCTGCTGTTCAGAAGGCTGGAGTTTGCTAAAATGACATAAAATTATTGTTAAAAGCTAAATACATCCTTGTCTCAGCCATGTGCAGACAACGTATCACCACAGACTACATCCAAGTTCCTGCAATGACAGCACAGGAGAAAACCTTCAATCTGAAGTGACAACATAGTCATTTTTTTAAGTCTGAGTAATGAAGTGCCATAATCCCGGAAGGTTGGTTGGTTTGAGGTTTCGGGGTTTTTTCGACTTTTTTCTAAAATGAGAAATTATTAATTCATTTAATACATTTATATCTGATCTGAATTAAATTCACTGTCACTGACAGGGTAACGTTAAAAGCACCTGACAGCATGAAACCAACAGCCTAAGAAGCATACTAATGGATTCTTTCTGTTGGTTTGAAGAAGAATCCAAAGGACTTGCAAAATTAGCAACTAATTACATTAAACAACACTGATTTTAAAAGGGACACAACTTCCCAAAATAAACTGTAGCAATCCATTATCCTTGAGACTACATCTTGATGCCATATTTAGGATGAAATCATAGAGAATATAAACATTTTCATGATACACCTTAAACTATGAATCAGCTTTTTAATTTTTAATTTAAATTTAATTTAAATTTTTTAAAAAAAATTAAATTAGCTTTTTTAATTTCAAAAATTATTAATTAATAAATGTATTATTTTTTAAACTAGTAGTGGTAAGTGATTGTTTCTATACTGTGTCTAGTAGTCTAGACAGGATTGCTATCCACTGAAAAGCTATGGATTTTGAGAAACTATATTCAACATGTTCTCTCAGTTAATATTAGTCATAGATGAAAAAATTTTAAATTCCACACAAATCATTAAATCAACCATTTAAATGACTTACTCTCCAGAATAAAAGAGAAAAAAGGCAATTAAATGACTGAAAAAAATTTAGAGTAACTAAATATAAAAGAATTTAGACTTTACCCTAGAGATAGAATATTTGAAAGTATAAACTTCATTTCTACTGCTTGAACCGAGAGAAAACGAATTAAGAATTATACATTTATTATATTCTAAGCCCATTTCTATGTTCCTTAATTACACAGTTGTGTCATTCAACTTCTAAAATTCACCATGAATAAAATGCTGTTCTTTATTTTCTGTTCACATTCACTTCCTTTATAATAAAAAGTGATGGGTTTGTTTTGAATTCATCTAAGCAATTAGCTACAACAGGATGTGCATTAATGTAGTACAGTAGGGTACAGTATAGCATAGGATAAAAAACTAATCCTGCACTCATAGAGGAAGGAAAGTCTCTAGCCTCATACTTCAAACTGCATACAAGACCATAGATGGTCAACGAACAGTCTGATGTTATTGTTCTAAGTGAAAGGTAACTTGTTATTTAGGAAAATAGGTAACCGTCTAAGAGCACAAGAACAGATGCAGTCCCTTAGTGTAATGATTTAAATTATTCATTAGCAGTAAAAGAAAAAAAAAAAAAAGAAAACCTTTTCCCCTCCTACAGAATATTGGTCTTCTTGACAACAGTAAATCATGAGCAAATGGCCAGGAGCTAAAAGCAATTAGAAAGTTAAGGTGTGAAGGTTAGTACTGCTAAATTCTAAAAGACCAAAAGCCTTGATTTACTGACCAAAATACTATAAAGAACACTTAAGCACAACAATAACCAGGTCCTATATAATGCAGCCCTCCATAAAAACATGTTTTGCTTAGCTGCTAGTTTGACCACTAGTTAAGGTCATATCAATAACTTCAACCCTAAAGTGAGGAAATGGCATCTTAGAAATATGCTACTAACTTAAATGCTACTAACTAAAAATGCTACTAACTTAAATGGATACCTCTTTCTAAATAAAGAGAATATGGATTTTTCCTCATAGGCTCTGGCAAAAATTAAAAGAAAAAACCGGCATTTTGAAGCAGGTTTTACTGTGGCTATCTTTGCTAACTTCGAAACCTGCAAGGTTAACGTCATCATTTAGGTACAACTAGCTATATCACAAAACTTACCTCCACCATTTTTCTGACACAGATATGGGAATCGCCACACATTCCCCAGTCCCACAGAAAATCCAACTTGAGCCAGAATATACTGGAGTTTGCTGTTCCAAGCAGGTCTTTCATCTTCTACATCTGAGCCTTCTTCAACATCTACATCTTTTTCTTCCTGGTCATCAACCATAAGCTCACTCTTCTTAAAGGCATCATCTGAAGAGTCCTCATTAGAGAGCAGGTCCTTAACTGACTCAATGACCTCATCATCTAATTCTCTTTTCACTACCTTGCTGTTCTTAGGCATTTGTAATATGAGACAAACAGCAAGGAAGACAAATTCAGCTCAGACAGACAGACAAACAGTGAAGTAAGCTCTCCTTCTGCTTGGACAAAAATATTGAAGAAATAGACTGAAGATGGTGCCTGATGAGTCCTTGATACCAGCAAATCAAGAGTAAGGATTTCTGTTTCTGAACGTGTGTTCTACCGAAAGTATCTGTGGAGAAAAAAAATAAAATAGGATATTATACTACTATGTAGAGGAAACTTAATTTTTAAATCATGTCCTTTGTTTTACCCACTCCTGCTTGTCTTAATGATTTGACAAGAGGAGAAAAAGAGAAGAAAGGGATGTTAAACCACTTTCAAACTGCAGGGAGTAAGTCCAATGTTTGGTCTTAAATATTTACATAACTACATTTCATTCAATCGCTGAGGGTTTTGTTTTGGTTTTGTTCCTAAAGACTGATAGGCTAATTGCTCTTATTTTGATGGCATAACAAGATTCTTCTTATCAGCCATAATGGGTACACCCATTACATAAAATTTAGGAGCCCAATTCCATTACGTTCTGACTTAACAGCTGTACTTGAATTTATTAAAAGTATATTGTAACCAAGGAAGATTAAGTTGTTCAGTTCATTTCAGAAAGTCATGCAGCAATTAAAATTTTGATATATGGTACGCACTTGGTGTTTCAAAAGCAAGAGTGACTTATTTTCCTGTTACTCTTCACCAAAGAATATATAATCACAATCATAGTTTCAAAGGAGAGATGCTCATCTGAGTTTTGATGCTTTAGTTATTTTTATTTCCTATTTCTAAGAAGCTATCTGGAATATCTGAAAAGCCATAACCAAATACATGTAAAAAGCCTACTGTTTCAAACTTGTACGTACGGAGACAAGAATGCTCACATTTGAATATGTGTTTTTCTTAAACACAATGAATCATTTAAAAGGACAGACAGACTTGCTTGCAGCTGCTGTACTGAAGGTAACCACAATATTTGGGAAGGAATGTTTTTCAGTAAATTCTTCACTAATCACACGGGATAAAACTAGTATGTGCAAAGCCATCTGCACAATTAAGAGTCTTAAAAGGGATTTAAAGTATGTGTTAAGCTTCATGAAAGCCCTAAAGAGGGCATACACAAGAAGTCTAATCAAAAACTGCTAACTTGTGAGAATCAGAAATTACTCCAGGAAACATCAGACCTTTCAGCTTTTGCTTATGGACTTGCTGCAACATCTGGTCTATAGTACAAAGGCTGTATCATGTCCTGACAAACTCCCATGCAGTAGAGAACTCCAAGGTACAGTTCTCACATTAATTAAGAGATTAAGCACCTCACGGCTGCTTCCGTGACAGACCCAAAGGAAAGACGCTAAGCCACTGGAACCCAGCACACAGCTAACCAAGATAAGACTTTACAGCAACAGAAATAAAACCTCTGTCACCACAAGTACTATCACTAGCCTCCTAGCCAACAGGGCAACTACCTTTTCCAATACTTTTCAAGAATTTGGAAGTTGAACTTCACCCCAGTTGCCTACTGAACTCCATTGTAACCTCTTCTCAGTGATTCCCTAGACTCCCAACGCTGTCTTCTCACTTTTCCTTCTGTTACTGCCTCCTCTCAGCAACTCCAGCTCTGGCAGTCAGCCCAAATTTTTTAAGCACAGTATAGCCTACTTGGCTTGTGATCTGCTTTATGTTCACCAATGGCACTGGAGGGTTCAGGGTCCTATAAACTCTCCTTCTGCCATGCAATGGAACTACTATCGGGCTTTGACTTGATACCAGTTCTTAAAAAAAATAAAATTAAGCATATTAGCTATACAGAGAACAATAGAATGGAGAAAGAGAGTTGTTTAGACAACAGAGAAATCCTAACATGGTATCCTTCATATCTGGGCTAAATAATACATGTTTCGATCTCTTTTTATCTGTTCTGTCCTTTGCACTGCAAAATCTTCAGAGGATTCCACCTTCTTCTTGTTCATATATGATAAGCTCTTAGCTCTGACTGAGACACCTATGTAGAACCAAAACGCAAACACCAGTAACACATTACGCTGAAGCATTTAAGCAGTCCATTTAAGCTCTGGACTAGAAACCACAGCATCTGGTACTTCAAACACTACTTTTAGTCACATTTCAAACATTTTTTTTCCTTTTGTTCTACTGATGTAAATTAGAGCAGCTTCTCAGTTCCAGTAATTAGTAACAAGCTCAGGGATTACATTAAAATGAAACTATTTTTTCTCTGTATTTAATATAACAGCTTCACATGTGAAACTATGTCAGTATTTGTCTGTAGGTCTGAAATCCTTCTCTAATTGCAATAAGCAAAAGAGATTTTCAGTCAAAAAGGCACAAGCCATCCATCAGTATTTACTGAAATGTTCTAAAAGGTCATAACTGTATTAATTATTTTAGATTCAGTACCTTGCAGGGCAGCAATATGATTTACCTGAAGCCCTCACAGTTGAAGTTAATTTCTCACAGTTGAGTTAATTTCAACAGAAATTGCATCATTCTATCCTGTCATGCATTAAACATTGTATTGCTATACTTCAAGATAAATTAGGCTTGATACTTTTACTCCTAGCACAGTTCCGTATTAATTTCCCTTTAACTGATCTTCCATTAAGCAGGACATTATCCACAGAACTACTTACAATACTTGCAGGGCTTGAGAAAATGTGGGAGGCATGCTCAGCAGAATGGTCCACGGTTTTAACAGTACTGGTTTTCTAACTGAACATGTTATCATTGCCCAGACTGCACCAAGGACGCAGGATAATCCTTCAGGACAAATCACAAATCCAAAGGCAGTCCCCATCTATCAGAGTTAACAATTTGTTCTCTGTACTAAAGCAGCTGGTACTGAACTAAATGAGGAGTCCTACATCACCAGATGCTACCATCAGGTACAAAGGTTTGAAGTGTGGTCCCAGCTGGTTTGTGCAAGGAGCCTGCCAGTCTATGCTCGGCAGTCCCAGAACACAGTCAGTGACATGCACAAAAGCCTCTCTCTTTGATCCAAACCAAACCCACACAGAAGGCTGGTATCAAACTACTCAGCTCGAGATCAGTCTAGAAAGGAATGCTGCCGAGTGAAGACTGAATAGGGAGAAACTGAATAAGGTTAGTCACCAGCACAGTTCAGATAAACATGAACCACTGAACAACCTTGCTTTCTCTTTCTTTTCCCCCCCCATATCACAGTACTGAACTTTAGCACTTCAACATATAAAATGCGGGTTTAGGTTCCCACATCATTTGGATGTAGTTCCACTATTGAACTGAAGTTCTTCATCAGCATCAAATAAGAAATATCACAGCAAATTCTGTTAAACATCTTCAATTAGTTCCACTACTAGTTACCTTCTACACTGCCTCATGCATTAATACAGCATTATGTGATGGATGTTTTCTCCTGAGTATCATTTAAAAACTTACATAACAAATCACCATTTTACAGAGGATTTACAAAACTAAGTATCGTTACATTAGGACTCTGAATCCTAAATCTTGTCAGGTATTTTAAAACATTACTATGCTATTTCCAGCACCTTGGATTAAAAGTAAAATGTCTAAAATATCACTTAGCCTTATTAAAGCTGTTTGTTTGTAGGTTGATATTTTTTTGTCTTGGATTTAGATCATGGAATTTGATCAACTGTTTTAGTTCTGGTTTCCAGGCAGTTTGTCATCTTTTTGTAACTCAAGTGATGTCACCTGTCAGATAAAACACTGAAAGGAAATTTTTATCATCATGTTTACTGAAGAATATGTTTCTCTGGACTTTTCCACAACTGAAATGAGCAAATAAGGATAGTATCCCTTTTCTTATGTAATGTTACATTTATAAAAAAATCTAAAATTAAACTGACAAGTCTCCATATTTTTTGAGGGAATGTAACTGAATGGAAATTGATGAACAGTACATGGTTCAGCTAGAAGAACATTTAGAAAATTATTCTGTCACTGAAATAACACCAATCAATAATTTGACTAAGCATAAACAAATTTTTGGAAAAAACTTACTAAACCAAATATATGAGCTACATTTTGATTAGGTCTTACTAGCATTGTCCTTGATATTTTAAAATCTATTTCTTTCTCATAGTGAAAGATAAAACAAGAGTGAGTCTTTTTTGACATATCAAGCAAACTCTAGATCCGAACTTTCTCTCTCAGAACACAGTGGGAATTTTGTTATTTTCTTCTATGGAGGAAGAATCAAGCCTTAACGCATCAGCATGCAGAAGTAAAGTAACCTGATTAGACTGCCACATTACTAGCAGATTAAGCAGTAATAATCCCTTGCAACAAGGAATTCAGACCCAAATTAGCTCTCTGGGAGATCCAGGCTCACAACAGAATTTTTACTTCAGCTGCAGGCCCGCATTCAGAAATCCTGGCAAATTCACAAAATCCACTGACCAAATTGCAAGGATTTGCAGTAAGATCCAAAGGAACTTCATGAGTTAAAGCACCAAAAGACGCACTGAAAAACTTTGCTTCACACCCTTTTCTCACAATCTTTCTTGTATGGAATGTGTAGTAAGGTAGTTGTGCTGATTCTGTCCAACACTCTCTGCTCCTCTTCACCGTCACACTGGTAATGAATCTTATTTCGGGCTCCTTTCGACACACCTCTATCAGACAGCTCTGCATGCCAATATACAGGCACCTACTAGAAGAACATATACTTCTAGTTGTCTCAACTGTGTAATACAAGTAAACAAAGTTATGAGGCTGGAGATTTTCCCAACATGTACAGAAAAACAGGCACAAAAAAAGTCTCACCAATTTGAAAGTATAATGAGTACAACTGCCCCATGCTCTTGGAATTACAGCACAAGCCTCTATAAAAAGCCACTTTTAAGGTAATTTCATGTTTAAAAGATCCCACAATACTATTGCAACAACTAACTAAACATTAAAGAACTTATAGCAGTAATATGTTTTCCTGACATAAATTGCAACACAATAATTTTACACTGTGTTCTTCTTTAAAACCAGCAGTCCCCTCTGAAAAGGCAAAAAACTTCTCAATTCTTTTCTTACATAATGTACTTTTTACTTTTATAATCTTACTTTTACATCTAATGAAAACATAGCAATTCAGCAAAATTACCTACATTTAATTTTTAATGCATTACAAATAATCCTCTAATCTTCACTGATCAATAACCATTTCAACCTTCAATATGAGTTGGAAAGAAAGGAAAGAAGGGGGAAAAAATTAAAATCATGAGTTCATACTTCATAAAAGACTATAAAGAAAGTCCAGACTTTCTAGAAGGCTACTGTAATATCATAAAACCAAACAAAAACAAAGCAAACAAACAAAAACACAAACAAAAAGACAGACCAAGAAAAGAATGGGTACCTTTTTAAGTTCAATGTTTGTCATTAAAGGGATAAAGAGATCAATGTTCTGTTCTTCAGAACACTGTGTTCTTCTCCAAGGAGGCAGTTAACATACCAACATACTACATGAGTGTAGCAAAATGCAATAAAAAGCTGCAGCGGTTCACATTACTTTAATCTCAGCTTTGAAAAAGTGCAGTGTACCAGTCCAGTCCCACAAGCTTATGTCTTACATTCTTGTTCACCAAATCTTCACCTTGACTCCCAGTGAAGAAAGCAGGATGATTCAGCAGAGGACACAGAACCAAAAGGCAGTATTCTCACCATGGCATATGTTCACAGAAGATTTTTATTGATATTCATGCCAAAGGTTTCAGTCTGTATGAAATCACTGCAGGAGAATTATATGCAAAGGTGAAGACGAGGAGCCTTTGTACCAAAAGGAAACCTAGAGAATGCATTTTAAACATGAGTCTATGAGCTGGGAAGAAGTGTGATGGGAACAGCCAATATGGAAAAACGAAAAACCAGAAGTTTTAGGAGCAAGGGACTTCTGTGAGTCTACAAAAAGGAATCTGGCCACTGGTGCAGACAGGATGAGAGGAACAGATAATGACCATCACATTTGAATGAGAAAGGGAGGAAGAAGACTGAAGGAGCAGACCAGCTTTTGTGGGAGTACTGTGATTGTGAAGAATGGCTATCGCTGGGGGAATCTGTGTACAGATAGTTATTTCAGCAAGAGTTACACTGTGCTACAGTACTTCTTGCACAGACTGAATTACTGCTGCAATGCAGCATTGTGTTCTTTGGCAGAAATAGGAATATGCACCACAGCCTTTTTGCCTAGCCAACTCCATTTGTACCTATCTCCTGAAGCAGCCATTATGCTGCTCTTCAGCATGAATTACATGACTAGCATTTTGCCCTACCTAGTTTAACACAGCCCGTCAGTAACAGAGATTCAATAGGTGTCTAACTCAACGGTAATTGTTCTACACAAACTTGCATTACCATGTCTCAGAACACATCACTGAAGACGGCAGAAAAATCCGTTATACATACGTGACACCATAAAAAAAAATAAAAAAAAGAGCTCCTTGACACTTGAAAGCATTAGAAAAGGTGAATGTTTTCCAGTTTCTTGTCTATATAATGAAATCATTTACACTATAGCAAAACCATTTAAAAATGCAAGACTAAATTCACACTTGCTGCAGATATGGGTAGTTACACAGACTTCAGTAACACTGCATATGTTTCATATTGCTGCGAAATTTATTCTCAGGTCCTATAAAATGTTCTTCCTGGCTTCATCGTACATCAAGACCTTGCATAGACTCAAATGCAAACAATTTCTGGGCCAGATTAGTCTCCTTAAATTTTAGTTACAGAAGAATACTTTCTACTATTATAAGACAAACAAAATGATTTGATGAAAATAGCAACATTTCTTTCTCAGGATTGTTCATTATCAATACACTTGCTCTTAATAGCTTGTATTACTACTTTCAAATCACTGACCAAACAGAAATACTTAAGAGACAGACTGTAGCAACCTAGAGCTCTTAAATGTCATTTTGCTCTTTTCACTAAACATAATCTTTAAAGATTTTATTGCCTTACTGTAGTTTCTCACCACCTTTCACTGCTGTCTCGGTATTTTCTTCTCACAAATCAACTTCAACGAAATACTTCACAGACTTACAGGATGACCTAATGTAATCTATTCAAACGGAGAAAATGCATCACTTATTCTGCAGCCTTTTACTTGCAGGTACTTTATTGAAGAAACAAATTCAGTAGTTACCACTCCTCCAGCAGAAGACAAGTAATCTTAGCAACTATGAAAAAACTCTACCCCTCCCTGGTCAGACTCAAAAGGTGTAACTACTGGCAACTTGAAACAAGATTTCCATTTTCTAAATTCTCCATACAAGATACAAAAGGACCATGGGTTTATTGTACAATTTTATCACAGTTCTCAGAAGTAAGAGGATATAAAAGTATATTTAGTATTTCATTGAAGTACTAAAGTTAATTTAAGTTGTAAAATCAAGTACTGAAAGTTTGACTTTACCAGGTACATAGTTGCCCTCAGACCCTAATTGTCTGCCCTCAGTGCTTTAGAATGCTTTACAAGTCAATCAAGTAGTCCTTGGGAAGAATTTGTGTGATTATTTCTTCCTGTTTTTTAAGCCTAAGCAAACAAGCTGAAGTAATCGTAGATGAGTTAGCAGAAATCTTAGTTCCTCTGACTATTTAATTATATGAATCATGCTTTTAAGTTATGATACAGTAAATCCCTATGTCTTTAAAAAGAATAACTGCAAATGTCTTATTGGAGTTACCATCCCTTCTCCATTTTGGCTTAAGGAGAGCATGCTGAATCATTAACACTGCAGTATACATTTCTGACTTGAAAGGCAAAAACACCATTTGCCAGCAGCAAAAAATTATTTTCCCAAATTGGGGACTAGTGGCACCATGACTCAAGGCACTGTTGTCCACAGCGTTACATAACCTTTTCCTTTGCTTTCTCCCATACAAATAAGGAATCCCTAATCTTAAGAGTGAAGGATAAGAACGCAGAGCTCTGTTTCACTGTAGACATGTGGGAAGTCCAGCCCAGTCACCGCCATTGCCTAAAGCAACCATTCTGGAAGTTACCACCGCACTTTCACATTACCTTGTATGGGCCTGCCGCGTTTTGGGCTTCCAGCTCTTCAACAGTGTAGGACTCTTTTGTCAATGATACTTTCTTTCCTAAATTATTTGAGAATATTTTTCGAATAATGGCAAGGTTACTTTGAATCAATTTTCAAGGAACAAGAGAGTTGCTCAAAATGCCACCTGCTGATACATCAAAGTTATTCTGCAACTGAGAATTCAGAGATCTTTCAAGTCACATGGATAAGCTGCTACCATTGCTATGCTGATCTATAGAACACAGGACTGAAAACTGTCCTTCTAAAATCAACAGGTATTTTGTCTTTTAATTAAGAACATTATTGCTTGATATGAGTGAAACAGCAAAATGGAAAGTAGCTGGGGATACAGGTGAACATGTCCTTATATTGTGTAAACTTTTGGTTGTACTCTAGAGCATTTCAGAAAAAAAGTCTTCCCAAAATGATTCCTACGATGAACACTTCCCAAGTGGTGTAATACCTTACCACCTGAGCAGCACCTACTCCAAAAGATCTTAACAATGCAATTTGTATCAAAAGGAACAGCAGTAAGTAGTAGGCTGCTTCTGAATAACCTGTGATATTTTTATTTTCTGAAAAATTCAGCAGTTAAAAAGTTTTACACATACAGGCTTTTGCAATGTGAAAAGAAAAAAAAATGTAAGAAAAAGACATTAAAGGTCAACAAGAATCAGCTTATGCCATAAAACTAGTTTCAGGATGCCTTGGCAGTTTCACATACTCAAGTTGCACTTCTGGTGACACAACCGAAAAGCTATAAAATGGTTTTGCTTTTCATGCACAGATCAAAACCCATGGGACTTTTTGTTCTTGAGTCTGAACTGCAGAGCTGAGCCCAAAGGGAGTGTCTGATAGGCACTGAATGCAGGCTGTAATTCTATCATTAGCTTAATATGGTCTATGTGTAAACGAAAATCTTCTGTATTAGTCAAGACAAAAGCAAGCAATCTTTCCTAAGTACTTTTTACAGTTTCCTTTTTAATGTGATGCTAATAATGGGAAATACGCTGCTAAATAGAAAGAAGTTGAGTACGTTGACATCATTTTTAATCAAATGGAGTAAGCTGGCTGCATAATACATCCAGTGTACATCAGGTAACAAAATCTGTACCTCATTTATACTCTTATTTGGAGGGGGGAAACAGAGAATTGGATCCCTGTCCTATAGTATGTCACAGCAACTCACTGATGGTGACACACTACTTAAAAATTATTACGCTTCTCTTAGAAATCCACACTACAGCAGTGAACTTGTTATGTAGCAATAGCACATGGAAAATAAAATGGCGGATGTGGTCTTTTACAAATAAAACAAAGTGCAATTTACTTAAACACATCAAAACCCCTCGTATGGCAGGACAGCGTGACTACACAGCCACATCTCAACCGTTTCATTTACTTTCACAAAAAAAAGCAACAAAATTCTTCTTGCGCAGAAATTCCAGTCTGCTTTAATACTAGCAAAATCAGAACAAAACCAGTCAATGTGAGCATAGGAAATAAGAAGGATTAACAAGCAAATCAAAGAGAAGAAGAATCCCTAGGACAAAACTGCAGTCTGAATCCACCCGGTGGATGTGCCATAGTACACGGTGGGCTGCAACCATCAAAATCCTGAACAGAAATAAATCCAAGAGGCACAAAGGTAGGGAGAAGGTCTTCATTACCATACCCACCCAAACATGGCTGACACCGGGGCGCACCAGCTCCCCGCCCGCCGGGGTTGCCTTGGCGGGGCGAGAGACGCGGGTGGCGCTGCGCTGGGAGGCACCGCGCCGGGCGACGCCCACGCTCCGCGGCAACAATGCAGCGCTCGGGCCCGGCCCTTGCCCCCGGCGGCGATGGTGCCCGTGGGCAGCTCCCTCCCTGCCCAGCACGATGAGGCTCGTCCTGCTCTCCCCGAGCCCGGGGCAGCCCGCCCGAGGAAGCGCATCTCCGCGATGCTCCCGGGATGGAGACAGCCCTCGCCCCCGCTGCTTCTGAAACACGCGCTACACATGCATTCGAGGTGTTTTACGCAGCATGCGGGAGATGAATGAAATTTCTTTCACTCGCGGCAGAAAAAGGATGTAAATTCTTCGTCCTTCCCAATAACAATAACTGAGACAGCCCTGTACATCCTTTTAACCTACCGCCGAGTTAAAGCACATGGGCGGCTTCCAAGGGGCGCTCACTATTGTCTGCCGAGGGCCGGCTTTCTCCCCACCAGCGGGAGGCTGGCGCCGGGGCGAAGTCAGCCTCTCGGGTGGGCTGGCGGGACCCTCCTGCCCCCCGCAGGAAGGCGGACAGCAGGCGGAAACGAACCCCTTGCCCATCCTGCCCCTTCCCGCCCGGCGACACACGCGAGGCCGGCGGGGCGGCCACGCTGGCCCCGCGGGGGGGCCGCACGGCAGCGCTGGGAGAGCGCGGGGCCGCCCCGCCGCGGCCACCGCCCGCCCCGCGCACACACGCACGGCGCTCGCCGCCCTGCCGTGCCATGCCTTTTTCTTGCCCTGCCGCGCCTTGCCTTGCCATGCCATGCCATGCCATGCCTTACCTCCGCCCGCCTGGCGTCAGCTGCGAAAAGGGGGGGTCGGGTGCCGCCGCGGGCGCGGATGGCGAGCGGGGCCGTGCGGGCGCGGGACTCAGCGGCGGGCAGGCGGCAGCAGGCACATCTGCCCAGCCCTCGCTGCGACGGCGTTTAAAGACAGACATAAAAGCTGCGGGGGGGAAAGAAAGAGGGAGGGCAGCGCCGGGCCGGGGGAGCCGCACCTCCTGACGCAGGGAGGAGCGCTCACCACCCCCCCTCCTGCCCCCCCTCGCCTGCAGCAGCATCTCCTCCGCCGGAGGCGGGGGGGAGGAGGTAGTCGCGGTAGCGGGAGGAGGGGAAGGGAGGCGCCATCAGCAGCGCCGCGTCAAAATCCCTGCGGTCACGCTTAGGCACCGCGGGTGCCTCATCTCTACGCTCGTCTCCATTGCCTGCCGCCTTCGCTACCCGTCCGAACGCGTGACGACTACCCGGTCCCTTGTGCCGCTCACACGGGCTGCGAGCGGCCCGCCCTGGACTTCCTGGTGGAGAGAGAGCGGGATATGGGCGGGGGTGGCCTCCGGGGAAGCCTGGAGGAGGGAAGTGGGCACGCAGGTGGGAGCTTCCCTGGGGAACGCGGAGATTTTCCAGAAGAAGAAGTTGAAGAGGAATGAGGAGTGCGAGTCCGAGGAAGGAAGAGGGGTGGCCGGCAGCAGGGAGGCGGTCGCAGCCAGTACATCTGTGTGCTTGAGTCCAGGAGGCGGCTGGGAGCGACCAGGGATAGAGAATCACAGAATATGCTGAGTTGGAATGGTCCCATTGGATCATTGAGTACAACTCTTAACCGTGTACAGGACCAGCCCCAAGAGTCACACCATGTGCCTGAGAGTATCATCCAAAGGCTTCTTGAACTCTGGCAGGCTTGGTGGTGTGACCACAGAGTAGGAGCAAGCCTAGAGGCTGAAGGGATGGAGAGAGACTGTGAGGAGGGTGGAAGGCACCGACCATTCCCGTGGTGATTGTGCACAGGTCTTGTAGCGAGACTCATATTTGCTGCAGTCACATGAAGGTGATGTTTCGCTTCAACACTCCCCCTAAACATTCTGTCATGACGTTTGCTCACTGCCCTTCTGTGAGTTGTTTTTTGCGGTTTTTTTGCTTGCGTTTTTCTTTGGGAAATGAAAACAAAAAGACCAATCATGTCTGGAAAGGAAGGCTTGTAGTAAAGATGAAAAAGGCGAAGCAGGGAGATGGGAGAGACGTTGGCTTTGATGAAGATGATGGAATGGAGGGTGAACTGGTTTTAATGTTCACTATGTGAGCAATTATTGCAACAGCTTCAGTCTTGACACATGCTGAATAAAAATACTTAACCTTATTAAACCATGTGAATCAAGGAGACATTTTCTTTCAAAGAGTAAGGAAGATAGTCTGCCTAGCTGATTTGTGTTTCCTTCCTATTTTAGTGAGAAACCTGTGATACAGGCTTATTTTCATTTTTGTTGCATTACAAAAGTAACTAATCATAGCATTATGCATTTCTCATTGTTGCTAGTACATTTAACTAATACTTTCCACAATGTATGTCGATGATGTGAAAAACCAGTCCTGTAACGATTTTTCACCAAATGATTAAATATTGTTTGCAGTTCAGAAAAAATGAACTTACCTTGAGGAATTTCTAATTGTGAAATAAACTTCTTTTATACTAAGTACTAATAAGAGGAATAATTTACGGTCTTTTTTGGTAGATCATGAGTGATACTTTTATTTAATAAATTAACTAGTAATGTTATCAGATGACTGCATAGTTCATAGAAATAGAAAAGGGTCATTCCTGAATCCCTTTAAATTCTGTGTATTGTTAATGATGAGCTTAGATCTGAGTTATGGTCCTACCCACACACAGAAAAAGCCTCGTTTGCTGGGCAGACTCTCAGTGTATCTGTGCTTGTAACTCAGAAGGTTTGAGGAGAGAGAAAAAACCTAAGTGGAAAGCAAGAAATGACAGCATGACAAAAAAACATTATCCTAAAGCAAAGGTCAAATGCTGATGTACAAAACCTCTACTGTGTTATAACTTTAGAGACAATCAAGCACAAGCAGAGAAAACCACTGGAAGAAAAGCAGTTATGCAAACTTTATTTTTCTACTAGGTTTTGCTATCTTGTCACTTGCACAGAGGTTTTAAATATCCTGAGTTGGAAGAGACCCACAGGGATGGGTCGAAGTCCAACTCCTGTCTCTGAACAAGACAAGCACCAAAAATCATGTGTGTCTGAGAGCATTGCCCAAACACTTTTTGAACTCTGTCAGGCTTGATGCTGCGACCACTTCCCTGGGGAACCTGTTCTGGTGCCCAATCACCTCCTGGGTGAAGAACCTTTCCCTAATATCTAATCTAAACCCTCTCTGACTCATCTTCAGGCCATTTCCCTCAAGGCCCTTCACCATCTTCATTGTTCTCCTTTGGACACTTTCTAATAACTTAATAGCTTTCTTGTATTGTGGTGGCCAAAACTGCACACAACATTCAAGGTGAGGCCACACCAGTGCAGTGCAGAGCAGAGCAGAGCAGAGCAGGACAATCCCCTCCCTTGACCAGCTGATGATGCTTTGCCTGATGCCTCCCAGGAGAGGGTTGGCCCTCTGGGCTGCCAGGGCACTGCTGACTCAGATTCAACTTGCCATCGACCAAGACCCCCAGGTCCCTTTCCTGGCACTGCTTTCCAGCATCTCATCATTCAGTCTTTACGTACATCTGGAGTTGCCCCATCTCAGGTGCAGAATGTGGCACTTGTTTGTGGCAAACTTCATATAGTTGGTGATTGCCCATTTCTCTCATGTGTCAGGGTCTCTCTGCAGGGCCTCTCTGCCTTTGAGGGAGTCAACAGCTCCTCCCAGTTTAGTGTTGTTGGCAAACTTACTTAGTATTCCTTAGAGTCCTGCATCCAAGACATTTACAAACACATGGAAGAGAACTGGGCCTAAGATACAGCCCTGCAGAACCCAGCTAGTGACCAGTCACCAGCCTGATGCTACCCCATTTACTATAACTCTTTTCACTTGACCCATGAGCCAGTTGCTCACTCATTGCATGATATATTTATCCAGGTATGTGATGGACATTTTGTCCGCTATATAACTAATATGTAACAAATATAGCATATTTTATAATTTTATTGAAAGTAAACACGTATGAAATGTCACTTTACATTTTTACACCTATTTTAACTATTGAATAAGTACAATCTTAAACAACAATGTACTGAGTTCTCTAAAAGTCTCTTCTGCCTCGAACTATTTATATTTCTTAGATTGATAGTATGCCATTCAGTAATAAGTTAGGAATAATATTCTTGTAACTAAAATGAAGTAGGCAAGGTTATACTAAAACAGGAATAAATATGAGTCAGTATACATCAGTATATTTGAATGGATCCCATAGTAAGTGGTTGTCATTATACTGGTTGAAAATCATATCTCAGGTTTATGATCTTGAACTTCAAGGACAAATTAGTTTAGTGATTTAGACTTCTCTGTAAAATCTGATGCATGTTCAATAAAGACAGTTTCTTGTTAAATAAGCCTTTTGCATACAAGTATCATTAATATTCTCAGTGCATATAAATTACATTCTTTTCACATGCTGGCTAAATGTGAAATTAGATAGTATTGCATTTTGCTGCCTTTGAATCTGTCGCTATTGTTAGTGTCACTTTTTCTCAATGTTAGCTCAGCACTGAATTTCAGCTTCAGCTATTGCAATTCAGAATATTGTAGATTGTAAACTGAGTAATATCAGTAATTATCAAGTATAAAAGTTTGTATAAGAAGCAGTAATTCTGAATCATTTAGATCTTTTTCAACCTAACATTTTTATTTTAAATGTAGCTTATTTGGTTAAGAACTGAAGCAGTCTATTCAAGAAATTAAAATTACACTTTGTCTCCAACTGTAGCAGAAGGATTAATTTAAAAAAAAAAAAGTAAAAATGTTTTATGTACATTGCCTATTTTCACTGATTTTATGACAATGAACATGTTGAGAAACTTCAGGTGAACAGAACAGAACCACTAAGTCACTATGACTTCTTATTGCAGCATCATTCTGGCTACTCTTAGTTCTCTAAGAGATGGCATCTGGACAGGAGTCTGAAGAAGATTTTTCCTTACTGCTCAGGACATGAATTATTTCCTTGGACATAGTAAGCATGGATTTTCTGACTGCAGCATCTGGTTTTGTGTTCTAGAGACATTTAGAAAGGCACCTCCCCAGTCTGGGTCAAATCAAAATGCATTGCAAAAATTGGGTCTGTATAGAGGTTAAAATACTCAGTTCCAGGACAGCTGTAAAGTGAAGGTATGGCTACTTAGGATTTGAAATGTGTGTTTGAAGTTTAATTTTCACTAAATTAAAAGTTTAAATATAATTAATGGAATGGTATATTGACCCTCATTTCTTCAGCAGAATAAATTAAGTACATACCCTATTTTACTCAGAGAAAAAATGAATTAGCATTCAAAATACTATTCAGATAGATACAAACTGTCATGTAAACTGTCATGATTTTTTTTTTTTTAAATAATACAGAATGTACTGCTTACTAAGGAATGTTTCCATGTGTTATCACAGAATCATGTATGCTGAGTTGGAAAGGACACACAAGGATCATTGAGTCCAACTCCTGACCACGTACAGGACCATCCCCAGGAACTCACGCCATAAGAGTATTGTCCAAACACTTCTTGAACTCTGTCAGGCTTGGTGCTGTGACCATTTCTGTGGAAAGCCTGTTTTGGTGTCCAACCACCCTCTGAGTGAAGAACCTTTTCCTAATATCTAATCTGAACCTCCCCTGATACAACTTCAGGCCACTCCCTTGGGACCTACCACTGGTCACCACACAGAAGAGATCAATGCCTGTCTCTCTTCTTCCCCTCACAAGGAAGTTGTGGACTGCAATGAGGTTTCCCCTTAGTCTCCCCTTCTCCGGGCTGAACAGAACAAGTGACCTCAGCCGCTCCTCATACGGCTTCCCCTCAAGGTCCTTGACCATCTTCATTGCCCTCCTTTGGACACTCTCTAATAGCTTAATATCTTTCTTATAATGCAGTGCCCAAAACTGCACACAATATTCAAGTGCAGCGCAGAGTGGGACAAGCCCCTCCCTTTACCAGCTGGTGATGCTTTGCCTGATGCCCCCGAGGAGAGGGTTGGCCCTCCTGGCTGTCAGGGCACTGCTGACTCAGATTCAACTTGCCGTCGACCAGGACCTATACAAGACATTATGAGACTCTCAGAAGTTATATTCTCCATTTAAATCCAGGAAACTTATATGCTTACCATAAAATCATAAAATCATACCCAGGGGAAGTTCTTTTTGATTCCCAAAACTCACTGAGACTAGAAAAACAAGGTTACAGCAGCTCAAAACTGTGCATGAGTTAAAAATAATTTCCTCTCATGATATGTTGTATACAACACAGTGCATTTTCCAGAAAATTGTTTGGAATGTATTTTTCAAATACATTAATACTTTTATGATATAATGAAACAATTATTTCAATTACTGCATTTCAGTATAACATGTAAATAGCTGAATCTAATATTAAGACAAAGGAGTGTTTATTTTCAGAAATCTCCAAAAGACTTTTACAGGCTTAATTAATGATAAATTAATTTTTGAGAGAGCGAGGAATAAAAAGCATAGGATGTTCAATTGCAAGCCATCCATGAGAGATAATTAAATGCATTTAGGCAAGTAAATGCACATTTCTGCAGACTATTGGAGGCCATCAAATGAGCCTGAAGGTGTACATGTCCATGAGACCTGTTGAGATCAGCACTGTTTAATATCTTCAGCAACGATATGGACAGTGGGATCGAGTGCACCCTCAGCAAGCTGGCAGGTGACAGGTGTGGGCAACATACTGGATGAAAGAGATGCCATCCAGTGGGATCTTGGCAGGTTTGACAGCTAAGCCAATGCAAACATCACAAAGGTAAACAGGGCCAAGTGCAAAGTCCTATAGCAGGGTCAGAGCAATCCTAAGCACAGGTACAGGCTGGGTAGAGACTGGATCAGGAGTAGCTCTGAGAAGAAAGACTTGGGGGTGTTTGTGAATGAGGAGCTTGACACTGACTTGGCAAAGTGCACTTGCAGCCCAGAAAGCCAGCCATATGCTGGGCTGCATCAGAAGCAGTGTGGCCAGCAGGTTGATGCCTCTACTCTGTTCTCATGAGACCCCACCTAGAGTATTGCATCCATCTCTGTGGCTCTCAGCATAAGAAGGATGTGGACTTGTTGGAGCAAGTCTGGAGGAGGGCCACAAAGATGATCAGAGGGCTGAAGCACCTCTCCTATGAAAACAGGCTGAGAAAACTGGGGCTTTTCAGCCTAGAGAAGAGAAGGCTCTGGAGAGACCTTTTAGCACCTTCCAGAACCTAAAGGGGACCTACAAGGGAGTTTTTTACGAGGGCATGTAGTGATAGGATGAGAGGTAATGGCCTTAAGTTGAAAGAGGGTAGATTTAGATATGTAATAGGAAGAAATTCTTTTCTGGGTAGTGAGGCAATAGAACAGGTTGCTCAGAGAGGCTATGGACTCCCCATCCCTGGAGGTGTTCAAGGCCAAGTTGTATGGGGATTTAAGCAAACTGGGCTTGTGGAAGGTGTCACTGCCAATAGCAGGGGGGTTGGAACTAGGTCTTTAAGGTCGCTTCCAACCCAAACCATTCTTTGGTTCTGTGATTCTATGAATGCACTTTTGTACAGACCATTCTACATGCCCATCCAGGACATGGGGAAAAGAACAAATCCTCAGCTTCAGAAAATAGAAGAAAAAAAGTCACAGTCATGGGTGTCATCGCTAGGGCTGTGCTAAGAGAATAATTACTTCGAAAATTAGGAAGCCAGCAGTTTACTAATTTACTTTCTTTATGCCAGAAGTGGATTTGTGTTGCATCACAGCATTCAAAAAATAAAATGTTTACGTAGCAGTCTAAGGCTTTCACCTTGTCATATACTCAGCTTTAGCACATTTAAAATTAATTGAAACCGTTATATTTTAGACCACACACACATATAAGCATCACATAATAGTTCAATATACAGCTGAGCATAGTGATCTGTTCATGTCTATAGTACATGATTCTGTACTGTTCATGTACTATATCTTGAATGAAGTGATAAAATAATAAAATGCTATGAAGTTTCTTAATTTTTTTAAGCTTACAAAGTAGTCATTTAAATTTATTTTTGCTTGTAGAACAATATGCCACATTTTGAGTATTATATACTGAGGTCTCAGTTCTGAATGGCCCTCATGTTCAATTCATGCCTGAAACTGCACGATACTTAGAATTTTTCCTTATGTTTGAGCTGCATAAACTATTTTAAATATAATTTTTTTCTATGCTTTGATGTTTTTTGGTATGACATGGCATCATGAGATGAACCAGAATGAAATCCTATCCTCCCCAAATGTATTCTAAAATGTATGGATCTAGGATAACATGGGCTATATTAATCTATACATTGCATGAAGAGAATTGGTTTAAAGAGAAGTTGCAAAATGTCTCTGGCTGTGTTGGTTTTCTCAGTGAGATTTCAGAGCAAACCAGTTTGCCAGTATATTTTAACATATGTCCTCTGATCACAGGCTTCTGGGCTGAGAAAATCCAAGCGTATTTCTTAATATCAGAACCGGCAAGGGCAAACATAAGGTTTCACTCATGTCTGTAATCCTGTAGCTCATCACTGCCTACAGAAGTTACCATTCTCTTACTTTGCAGTCTAGTAACTGGGTTATTTCATAATAATATGAAATCCATGTTAGATTTTTCACATGTCTTGCACATGCTGTTTTGTACTTAGTTGTTGATGTGCATGGCTGAAAATAACATATTTACTCCTGCATGGAATTTTCTTTAAAATCTGTGGTACAACGTACTGGTGTATTCCATAGACCTCAAGCTGAAACCCCTATGAATCAAACACAACTTGAGCCTTGTGTCCAAAGGCACAAGCAATTCACATGAAAAAATTTCATTTTAATACATTACAGTCATAAGGGAAATCTGAAGATATGTAGGCTTATAGTATATTAATAGCATTAGAATTTAATTGATTACTACCAGTTAAGGCCAGGGAGTGAGGACCAAGATATATGTTCCATTCACAGGACTAAGAGACTGGAGGGGATAACTTGCACTAGCAAATCCAGTTCTGTGATACTCTACCTGTGTAAACTTGTCCATAAATTTATCATGTTCAACCTTAAAACTACTTAGGTTTCACCATAACATCATATGGAGAATAACTGTATCCTTTTGTCCTTTTGTTTTGGCAGTGTATAAAACTGAGGGGTTTTACAGCAATGAAAGATGCAGTCCTCATGCATATTAGTCATGTACTTCATGAAGAGATATCAGCTCGAGTCTTATAAGGAGCAGGCATGTGATCTTTTCTAAAATATTGTAATATTGAGGTGTTATCCCTAAGGTAATCCATTACATTGCTGTGAAACAGCAAGTAGCTCACACACAGTACAACTGTGCACATTGCAGCACATATTGTTTCCAATTAAATATGGGACCAGAGTAAAGGTCCACCCAAACGGTGTTTGTCCTTAGCAGAGACGTTTACAGAAAAGCATCAAGAACAGTGCAGATATTATTTCTGGTATTATGTAAAATGCTTAATAAATTTCAGAAATTTCCCATAATTAAAATAAAATGCTAGTTTATCAGATAAAAACATGAAGCTAATATGCATGAATTATCCTTAGTAAACCCATACAGAGCTTGCTGATTTTTATTTCGTTCTTTGACTACCTGTTCTTTCAATTTAATTGAAGTCAAATGCGTAGTCTCACTGTTTATCCTTAAATATATTTATTTCCAGACATATTTACAATCTTTGACTCAATTTATTAATTTTCAAGAATTACTAAGGAAATTCTTAAAAGCATATTAAAACCTATCTTGGATAGTACTTATTGGTATTCTGGGGTGGAAATAATTTGGTTTTTTCCTCCCTCAACTGTCTCTAGCTACACAGAAATGGAAGTTTTATTGTTGAGGTTCGCTCCATTTTAATCATTCTGATTAGCAAAGCTGCCTTTGCCACCAAGAATTACACCCCTAGTTTTGCTTGAAGACTCTAGCAAGATCTCTTAATTTTTGCATATTTTACTTAAGGAAACTGTACTTTCCCATTGTATAAGTCTACAAACTTCTGTAATAAGTTTCCTAACGTCTTACTGTTGGCTCCTTTGAAACCAAAAATATAGTCACAGAACTACTTAGCCACTCTGCTTATGCAGTTGAACTAGCTTGTGATCACTCAACTCTTCTTTAGCTGATTTTTTTCCTTTATGACTTCACTATTGCCTGAAACAAGTTAATATTCATATATTTTTGCTTTATTATTTATTTGTAAATAAAGGCAATCTATCACATGTCCTGCTCTGGCATAGTTGCTGATGATAGTAATATTTAGTCTCCCAAATGTCTTTAGTTTCTACCTTTATTACACAAGCTTCATTAATATTTATATTGCTAGTGACATTATTTTCTTCATATTAGTGTCCTGTCCTGAAGGTTTAGAGTAGACCTATGCCATTCTAACAACCAGAAAACCAAACCAAACCAAACCAAACCAAAACCAAACACCTCCCCCAAACAAAAATAAAATAAAACCAAACCAAACAAACAAAACCAAAAAAAGCCCCGACTTTCCACTACCACCCCAACAAGTTATTTTAACCAAATGGATTTTATTCATGTTTAATTCTGATTTCACTAAAGCTTGCAGCAACAGCTTCCAGAAACTACACATCATCTTAACTTTTTCTCTTTTCCATATCTTACGTGAGCAGTTCTAATTATTTCATTTTACTTTCAGACATCTGCATTAAGATAAAGATATGTTAGTTATTTTCTCTTGAGTTTGTCCAATTTCCCCGCTGAATTAGGCAATCTTCCTCTGTCTTATATCCCTGACTTCTGCTCTTAATGCTCTCATCACAGTTCGTATTTTTCTTTTCTCCTAGACTACTGTTCTTCATTTTCTGTAACCTTTACCACTCCATTTATCAGTTTGTCTCTTCTTCTTTATTAAATGTAAGTAGAGTGGTTATCTGAGCCTCTCTGATTTTAAAAAAAAAAAAAAAATCCCAAAGGACCAGCTTTGATCTTAGATACGGTACCTGGGTTTACTTGCATGCTTAGAATTGACTCCATCTGTTGAGAAGAATTCCTTTTTCTGTAAATACCTCCCAGAAGTTGAACATCTTCCCTCAATCTCCTGTTCAGCGTCGTTATCTAGATCTGGATTTCCAAAGAACTGTTGCCTGCGGGCTCTGCTTCTGACGGGTTTGTAATCCCAAATACCAATTTTAATAACCAAAGTAAGCTTTTGTTGTCTCACAGAAAAGTTCTGGAACTCCATTTGTGGTCAGATTTCTGCCATGAGAACTGTTGGACTAGTAACACTTTTGTGTTCAATGACTTCTCACTTTTATGAATTTTGCCTGTGTTTCCTATTTATTCATGGTTTTCAGTGAAAATCAGGAAGTTGTTTGGCAGCACATGAAGAGCAGTCAATGGTTTTTATGCATTTGAATCCTTTTCAATCCACAGTCAGCATCTGAAATCTGTATAATGTCTGAATCTGCTCAGTGGGCAGGCCTCTTGATTCTTACTTTTTAACCACAAAGACTCAACTCTTTTGATGTTGTAATGAACATTAGACTCTCTCCCATCTGTTCTACTCCTGTCTAAGGATCATTTTGCCTTTTTTTATGAAATTTTTGTTTCCTATGTATCATCCTGTCATTGCTTTTTATCTGGTTCATGATGATCTCTTTTCTCCCTCAAATTTTACTATTGACATGAGCTTCCCTCCTATCTATGCCAACCCTTCTTATTTTGGCAGAAATGAGGATATATTACTGCTACTGATTTGCAAAGGTACTTTGCAGTTTCCAGGAAAATCTTCTAACCTCCTTAATGGTGCTAATTAAAAACAAACAAACTTTTTTTTTTACCCTATCTCTGTTACTATTGGTTTAATCAATGTTTGTGTATCTTTTAAACAAGCATTTTAACTCTTTAGTCTTTCAATTTATAGGAACATCACATAATCTTAATGACACTGGCTGTTGTGAACCCCCAACTAATAAAGTACTGATTTACATTCTACTAATTAATCAAAGATTTTGATGTAAATTTCAATTCAAATTTGCCATGGTGCTTTTATTTTGAACTAGAAAAATCAAGAATTCCTTTAAATGTTAAACTCTAGCTTACTCTTGAAAATCAGATGCTTTTTTCATTTTGATTTGGTTTTGTGTATTTTGTTTGGTTGGTTGGTTTTGCTATAGCAAATAAAAAAAAATGTATGGGTGTGTCACAAAGACAGGATTTATCTAACACAGTGTCAACCATCCCAATATTCTTGTTACTTATATTCCTCTAGTGGGATGTGATAGGTTGCTCTGTGGATACCTGTTCTGTCCAGAAGCTGAAGAGAAGTCAAAAGGTTAATCCAGACTCCTAATTTTGAGGCAGCTGAAAAAATTCCATTCATCACCCATGCATTTTATGTAGGTACAGATGTAAGATCCCAAGACCTTAATTTGATCTCATTACAACAGAAATATTTTGACATGAGCTTGAGATTCAAGCTATCTAGTTGTATGCTTTGACTAAATCTATGATTTTATGAGAATTTATGATGAGGAAGGATTTGAAAATGAGAAAATGTAAGAATGCTGGTTTAAAGATAACAGGCTGTAAAAAAATTCAGTTTATATATTCACTTCATATATTATTTTGCATCCTATGTATTATATTAATATGAATTTTATATAAAGACTATTATGATTCAATTTGGGCATAAAACTTAAACTATGTTTTTCTGAATATACATTTACGAATGCTGGAGGTCTTTAACTCATATTTGCTGAAAATTTTGGAAAATATTTTCTGGATAAAGAAGTCAAAATATGCAGTATTTACACTGATATTCTTATAGGAAGTTTTTTTTACGGAGTACTCTGATTTCCCTTACTGCTAGACAAATGAGATATCAAGGACAGTATATTATTTTGGTGAGACTTTTCTTTGAAATGATACCTAGACTTTGAAGAGTCATTTAAAGTTTCAAAATGAGAGATACTCAGCTATACAGGGCTTGTGACTCAAAAGCAAACCTTAAATGCAATTTGCAGATGTGACAGTGCACTGGCTGGAACGCCAGACCTTGTTAGGAGGGTTTGAAGTTTGGGAAGACCTTGTTTGGTTAGTTCTTTTTCCTGTTATTTTTCCTGGGACTGTTACTTTAGCCTGGACACTACTGTATACCTGAGAGCAGTATGGAGTGTTCTACTGTGGAATTGAAATCACAAACTAATCAGTAGACTTTGAGTCCATTTCTCAGTACATGTGCTTTTCTTATGACACTGTCTGGTTTACATGGTTCAGGGCTATGACAGCTGGGACTGATTCTGTGCTTAGTGAAGTCAACAGCAAAATTTCCATGGTAAGTAACAATTAGAGTTTCCCAATCCTTGAAAGTGTTTAAGTACACATGAACAAAAGTTTTACTTTGCTACAGGTATGAACTAGCAAGAAATAACTCCCCAGAGTAAGAGAAGTAGGCAGGAATGTGCAGCACGGCCATGAGTGCCTCAGGGAAGACAGAGTACTTGTAAGCACTGCTTTGTGCATCAGACTTGCTTTAAGCCAAAATCTCTGAGGAAGCCAGTACACAGAACCAACATTTTGAGAGGTAACTGATTGAGAAAGTTTGGCAAGCTTGATGTCCGTGTTCGGTGAAGTATATGATTAAACAGACAGAAAGATTCTTTACATGTACACGTTCAAAAAATTGTATGTCCAAAGCAATATGTCTATTGTGAATATGTACAAAGAAACAAGTAATCCTAGATTCACATGAAAGCACCAGCTGGAAAGCTGATTTTCCTGGTCTCTTATCTTTAAAATGCAATGGTCTTACTGACATGAAAAATGAGGACCACAAGACCCTGCAAAACAATCTGTGTCCGCTTCCTAGTGCTGATATCATTGTTTAATCAATGAAAAGGATGGGTTTTGTTATAAAAAGTGAAAAAATATTATTGACTTCCTAAGGGATTGCAGTGAAAAAGCATACAAATAATATTACTATTTTACCTGTAAAAGTAAACAGAATACACAGAAATAAACTTCAGTCTTGAATTATGGGAAATGCTTATTCCGATTAGGGGCAGAGAGTTACAGTCATGTTTACCTAATAGAACTGATAAGTGCTACTAAATTCAACTATTTTTCCAGCTGTTTTACAGAGGATTATGTGTTTCCAAAAGCCTTTCATAAATCTGTCAAAATCTGGAAAAAAGTTAGTAGGGAACAGAATGGCTTGCTAAACAAATAAGCTCATTAATATGCCAGAGGGTGGGAGGATGAGGTTTGGTACATACTTCATGGTGGCAATATGAGTGTTGTGTAATTTTGGCCCCCAGATTCACATATGCATAAGAAGTATGGCACTTTTTGGAGGATTAGCACAAAACATGGGTACGGAGAAGCAGCAGCACCAAGGGCTCAGTTCAGTATTTAGTGAGAGAGCCAAGAGTAGACTATGCTAAAGAAAGTGATTTAGTTTAGCAAGTGTCGTTCTTCAAATATATATGTATATATGTTTGCACTTTTGTGTAAGTGTAATGTGCTCTGTTTCATTTTTTATTCATCAATAGAAATTGCGTTCTCATTTGGGGATTTTTGCAAACTGAGAGAATCTTCCAGTCATTGCAATTACCCAATTAATTTTCCTTATATCAAACTACATTTATAAGTACTTTGAGTAACAAGATACAGACATTTAATACATAGAGAATTGTTGAAAACAAAAATTTAAAGACAAAGCTTTAAAAAACTTAGATAATTTAAAACTCTGTCATCATTCTAGCCTAATTACTTTCCGCACTAGTAGAACATTTATTGAGAATTTAAACTTGTATTTAAAAGAGCAAATTATCTGCTGTATAAATTCATTAGACCAGCTTTTTTGTTTATGCAGTTTGAATTTGGCTAGAGTTATAGTATAATACATACTCGAGGGATTGGCATTAAAAACTAAAATGGGGTTAGAGGAGGGAAAGGTGATTTCAAATGGTTTAGCTTTGCATATTTTTATTTAAAAGTGCAGATAAACAAACAGATGTTCCTATTTTCTATTTACAGTGATTTAGCAAATTTTGTTTGGTTTCTTCTTTAGAATTTTCTCTCTTATAACACTGTAACAATCTCTTCTATGTCATCTCCTTTGATCTGAGAAATTGAGGGATTATAAATCACAGAATTCCTGCAAACAAAATCTATTAAGTTCCTTGGAAAAATTGTGTAAATTAATTTGAATGCATCATTGTGAAAACCAAACTCAAACAGCTTTTTGTTCTAGGAAGAAAAAAAAGAGAACTCTCTTTTTAACTCCCTCCCTAACCCTAACCCTCATACCAGCCAAAGGATGTTTATGCAGAGTGCCTGGTGGGAAAGAATTAGCTGTAGTTTTTACACAGGTTAGCAAGTAAAGGGGAAAATGGAAGGAAACTTAATAGATCTGAATTAATAATATGAGATGCTGGTAAAAAAATCCTGAGACTACATGCAAAAGAAAGGTTATCTTTCTTCAAATGCATTTTAAAATGTCGTATAATTGAAAATTATGATGTTTATGTGATGAAATTAAGAGTGAATAAATGTTTTCATGAAATGCTTCTGAATAAAAAAAACATGGCTCATATTCAAGTTCATTGAAAAAAATGAGCTAGTAAATTAGCATGTAGTGTTTTAATTTTGCAAACAGATTTTGTTTGTTTTACAATGGGAGAAGAAAGGGTATGACTGTACTTTTGTGGTACTTGGATGGATAGTGGTTTTATTACTTGTCATTCATATCACTTGCTTTTTTATTCCGAGTCTGACAGGAATCAGATCAGTCATCCTACAAACAATGCAGTAACATGAAAACAGCTTCAAAATGTAACTCTTGTTGACTGACAGGTGTTTTTATCAGATAATACTTATAGAATTATATTTACTTTTATTGGAGCTGACATATATTCTCTCTATATAAATATGCATACATAAACTGTTAACCTAGAAGTACACCTGTATATATAGATTTTCATATATATACATGGATATACATATATATACGTCTCTTGTGCCTATGTGTCTGTGTACATACATACATACCCTCACCTATGGATAAATCATGTACCACAGAGAGAGAGATGCTAATCCATCTGTCAGGTTCACTGACTCTCACAATTCAGCATTGCTTGCCTCTAAAGACTGTGGCTGACAAGCTGCTGTTGCTAAGCACAATGTGGATTTACTTCAGGAATTGCACGGTGACAGTCAGGCCTGACAGTGTGGTCAGTGGGGAGAGTTAGTCCAAGGGTGGCATTGAATTTGGAACTCTGTGTCTTCTGGATGAGAACATAACTACAGGGAACCTGGAGAGACTCTGCCTCCTGAGAAGAGCATTAGGATAAAGTAGTGTATGGTAGAAATGCTATATGCTTTCCACATTTGTGTGAGTGTATTCTCATGTGAATTACTTAAAAACAGGTAAAGTAGGGTGATGGTAAAACAGCATGTGGAAAATCTACTTAATTGATATATTTGCTTCCTTTATTTGCCTGGCTTAATTGAGCAGCCAATGCCAGTTTCTAGAGCATGTATTGGACGACATTATGTCTGTTGCATATAATCAAAAGAATGATATTGTGCCAGCTTCCCAGTTGTGAGCTATAAAATTTGTCCTCTGGCTACACAAGTCCCAAATTTAAAATGTTGTCATAACTTGCAAATATGCAGAAATTATTTACTTTCTGCATTTTGCTAGACTAAATGTAAACTATATGATTTATTGTTCATTATACATTTATTTCCTTTCCTGTGGAGTAGAAGAAAGTCATCCTGAAACCTATAGGTGATGAGGATCAGTGCCAAATGAAATCTGAAATAAAATCATCTGAAACAAGCAGCAAAGATGTACATTCCTCTGCCATGTTTTGGTTTATAGATTATAATCATTTCCCTTAGGATATAACCCTGTTCTCCTGACAACACGTATTTGCTTCTGGCTACAGTTTTAAAAAGAATGTAAGTTACTTTAAAGCATGATTTTTATCAGTCTGAAATACAGCCGTGCTTCTGAATAATGGATATACTTTAAAATTGCTTTTCTTTCACCTTAGTGACATACTCTCAGATTCTCTAATATATGGACACAGATTATCTTTTTACCATTTCTACATATGAAAAAAAGTGTATCATTTTATTTTCATATGGCACATTCTTTATTTCCTGAGAAACAAATTTTTGGCATGATATATTATTTTAGATGTTAGCATAGACAGTACTCCAACTCATCCTATAGGACAAAATGTGCTTTTTGTGACATATGAGATAAAACAGTGATGACAGTAGAATGAAAATATTACTTAGCTATTTGTTTAAATAACTGAATTGTCCAATAAGCTAAAAGCAGATGCATTTGCTTAAATCAGGCACAGGTTTCTGACTATGGAAATCTCTAAGCTGGCTTTTATTATGAAGATTAATTTCAAAAGTAATTTAGCATTCAGAGTGTGAGGAGTAGAAAACATTTTAGTTGTCAACTTATATACTATATTTTCTTATAATGTGATTCAGTCATTTTTTCTTCTCTCTTATTTGTGAGTCGACCACTGAGTAATGAAATGGAAAAACTACTGCAAATACAGGCTGAGAAAAATGGACCATGAAGGACTGTCTTAGGGCTACAAATGTGTTGGATAAAGCAAGGCAATCCACAACAGGATGGGCAAACCTCAGAAGCAAGACACTGGGCAAACGAGTTTATCTTATGATTCCACATTTACTCTACAATAAAACAGATACTACTCAGAGCCCATTTTTATTCTCTTCTGTGAATGACAATATTGCATTAATAGAAAAGCAGCAGCAAACTGGGTATATCATACTTTATGTGTAAGATAACTCAAAAGGTGGCCCAGAATTTAATTTTCAGCTGCCAGGTTCAAAATCCTGAACCAGGACTCTGGCAGGGTACACCCATTCTGCACTGCCATGATAATAAGTAGAAGGTTCCCTTTCTTGTATCAAAGAAGGTAGTCACCTTCCTCACTTGCTTTTTCACCACTATCTCATAACAGTTGTTTGGCAATTGGTTTAGGGTGGACAAATTTACGAGTGCCTTGTAATATATATTGAGTCTAAAAATCACTAATCTTTCAATTTTTCAGGCTGAAAATCATTTGGGACAAGGACACATATTTTCTCATGCAGTATGGAACACAGTGGACCTCTTATACTTCTGCTCTCAAGTCATCTTAACACGAAACAATGACTTTTAAGATAAATTTTAAAATAAAATTTTAAAAAGAAAATAAAATTTTAAAATAATCTTTTATGTAACCTGGCCTTAGATTTATGCCCTTACATTGTAAAATATGAGAAATAAATTTGAATGATGGAGATTTTTTCATAATAAAAGTTCATGCAATTTGGGTCATGTTAATACAGAACTGAAATAATATTTGCAGCCTTGAAAGTCAGTATGAAAATAATTTCTCTCTTGTGTTCTCCAGAAAGGAACTGATTCTTGGCTTAGGTGATTTCAAACATAAAGCTGTATTTTCTCATGACAAAGGACACCTGCAAGCAAAAGAAGTTAACTACAAATATTGGTTTGAAAATTCTAACTACTCAGAATTTTTCACAAAACAGTGTTTCTTTAAATAATATGAATCTACAAAGAAAGAAGTGAAACCCACTTCATTAGTAATCACAAATTGTTTTTTATCTAAAAAAGATCTAAAAAAGCCTGAAAGCAGAATAAAACACATTATTCAGAAAGTGTTTGCTGTCCAAAAGGTAGAAAAAATTAAGTCAGAGTGTGCATATTCTTTTCTTCCAAATTCCACTGACACTCAAATAGATGAAGAGGCAGAGAAAAACTCCTATGTCATGGCTGAGAATGCAGATAACAACGAGATGGGGAGATAATTGAATCCATTGCCAGATAATCCCTGCTGTGATGGAAGTGGCAAAATATAAGAAGTCTCCACATATTAATGAGCATGGAAATAGTGTCTTCGAAAAAGGGAGGAGAAGAACTATCAGCGAAAGCAGTAATGTGGACTTAACACGTATTCATGGAAATTTGTCAGCTAAAACATGTAGTTAGTTAAAGCTACGGTTTAGTGAAGTACTTCATAGCAAGTCCAGAAATTTTAAATTTTTGTGAAAAATCTGAGACTGCATCTAAATTCATATTAAATTTAGCTTTGCAGGTTTTGTTTTTTGTTTTGTTTTGTTTTCTCCTTTAACATCTTGATAAGAATATTTCATCATGTTCAAAGCTCAGGACAACATCACATGTTACTCTGCATGTCTTAGCTTGGCTGAAAGAGCTTTTTGTCTACATTTTCCCCCTGCTATCTGATTAATTCAATTTAGCCATTTGCTCCTCCTTTTCATAACTGAAGGTTTGTTTATGTTTAGCTGGTGCTGTGCACTTTGGTAGCAAGAGTAAACTGGTTTCTGATACAACTCGGTTAGTACTGGTAGAAAACCGGATGGATGCATGCTCCTCCTGTCTCATGCCCCCCTCTTTCATTCTTTTTTTTCTTATTATTACACAATCTATCTTTCAAAGACCTATCTTGATGTTCAACCTCTTCTTTAACTTGGTCTGTGAAATTTAATAAGAGTTCACATCAAAATGGTTACTTACAGCATTTTCTGCTAACTTCAGGATTCTAAATGTGCATTGAAAAACAAAGCCCACAATGTTACTAGAATAAAGTTTGCAGGTTTAAGGGGATTATAGAGAGGGATAGAACTGAGGTCTAGAAATAAAATAAAACCATGTCACCCTGAAGTTTTGACACTGGCTTAACAGTATAGAAATTCTGCTTTTTAACTTCCACTTTTAAGAAATATATTAAAATACTAAAGATACCAACCAGCTATACGGTTACTACATACACACAGGTATAGAGTAGTACTAGAGAACTAGAGTTTCCTGTCAATAACAGAATTTTGGGATCAAGAAAAGTGTAGTTTAGACATCTACTTCAAACTATTTAGACATCTACTTCAAACATCTATTTCAAGCACTGAAGAACAATGAGGTATTTCTGCTACTTAAATTCATGAATTGTAAATGTCTTCAGTGAGGGAGAAGGATATATAATGTAAAAGTACAGCTAAACTTTTAACCTAAATGCTTACCTTTTACATGGACAAAGCAGGCATCCTTGGACTGGAGGAGCAGCACACTTTCGTGCCCCGTGACTTCCCCCTGATTTGCATATTGCACCATGATTCACGGCATTGCAGTGGTCTGTATGAACATCGGCATGCCCGCAGTTACCCATGGCACGATACCTGCAGACAAACCTACCCAGGGCAGGTGGAGCAATTGCTGTGACTCACTCACCTCCAGCAGTGAGTGTGCTGCTGTGGTTTGTTCCTCTGTTCACACATGTTCTTAGACACACACAGTGCACCTCTTTCCTTACTCAGAGAGATAACCCTACCAAGATGATGTCAGTAAATATGAAAACCAAACATCAATATAAGACCTAAAGTGTGCCACTTGTAGCCCATTTACAACATGCCAGTACTCAGTAGTTTTGCTTAGTAGAAAAGGGAAACAATTAACCTCAGAGGATAATTAAAGAAATAACCTAGGGTTTTTCTTTAGCTTTCCTTGACATATTTTCTTTACGAGTTTCTATTTAACTTTAATAAAGTTTTGCTTTGAGCTCCTGAACCTGCAACAATGGATTTTATTTTCCCCTCATAATGTAAACTTTACCTTACAGGTAAAAAAAAAGAAAATTAAGTCATGGAGCTATTATCATCAGATCAGAAAATGAATGGATTATGAGTTTTATACAGGCTAAAAAAATCTTGGAATTAATTATCGGTTTATCAGTTTCAAGAACATGTAAAATATCAAATTAATAGGGCCTTATTCCGTTCCTATTTGATGTTAGAAGAGTGTTAAGAGAGAAAATGTAACTCATGCTGAATTTAAGAGCTCTTCAAACTAGGAAGATGCTGGAAAGTGATTAAGGGCTAGGCCCAAACAGCTTCACCAGCTTTAATAGTTTAAATTAATACAAGACATAGGTTTGGGGGCTTTAACCTGAGTAAGATGAATAAAATTCCATATTAAAAAAACCCATCCTTTTAAACTGAATTGTCTTCAAATTCACATATATAATCTCTGATATGAGCACTGTCACTCCCAATCTTTCCTTTCAGTGTAGGATTACAAAGCCCATACTGCTCCTCATTATATACTTTTGTGTGAGAAATGCAATAGAAACAGAGAAGTAATCAAAGATGACATAGTTACAGCTCTGAAAGATCAGAGTATGAAAAATTAGTAATAATAAATTAGTAATAATAAAAATTAGTAATAATACACACTTTCTTGTATATTAAAGAGGCAAATAATTTTCATTTATGCTACTTCAGCATGCATGTCAAGCATTTTAAAGGCAGTATCTAAATTGTAATCTAGTTGTGATCATGAAATATGTCACAACAATATTCAGAGCTTCTTCTTTCATTGTTCCAACAAAGCAAAGGTAAGTTGCCAACAATCATAGAGTAGTTCAGCCTTTTTATGAGAATAAGACCTAAAAGTTTCACTGTCCAAAGCATAATATATTCTAAATTTCTTTGCTAAGAATATAAATAAGGGAGTATTTCACTGTATATGTTCAGAAATTCAAACCAATTTTATAATTTTTCTATTACAGGTATTACAGATGGCTTTACCATGTAATTTCTAGAAAATTTAATGTCCCATTAGCATCCTATTACTAAAACAAAAAACATGAACAGATACTGATCATGTCAAAAACAAAAGAGTCAAACTACTAATTATTACTTCAAGGGGTGCAGAAATGCATAAGCCAACACTGATTTCAAAGAATAGCCTGACACATTCCAGGGAAACTATTTTTCAGTTCTGCAGCTGAGGCTTATACCACATGCCCTAATAACTACAGAAAGAAAGGCAAAGAGAAATTCTGATCTGAGAATAACTCATTTTTGGACCTGTGCTTTAAAAGGTAAAAATTGGTAGGAAAAAGGAAAGGACATAATCCAAACATTTGAAGATATATGCCTTCTAATTACAATCTGCACACACATTAGTCATAGGAAAAAGTAATCCACTCTCCATCAATATGACTAAAATCCTAGTTAGCGCATTTTTTTTACAAGATAATTTCCATTCCGAACAAGAAAAGCCACATTATGTCCAAGTGTAAATCCCAAGCAAACATCAGGATGTAATAAATCATCACCTTTTAACACAAATTTCTCCAGCGTAGCCCATACTCCTTGACTTTCTTCTGTACTAAATCATGAGGCACTATACACTCTGCTATCTGCTGTTTCTCTTGGTCAGGGGACCATGTGCAGCTGGGAAGCCAGCAATACAGATCCAAACAGTTCCTTCACCTTTCAGAATGCTACTGATCAGGCCCATCTAGATCACAGGAATGCGAAAGCACTGAATCTTGCAAATTCCAGGATAATACCATATTGGCATCTGAGGAAGGCCAAGTTCTGTTTCCCCTTCTTTATTCATAAGCATCGCTCCAAAGGGAAATCAACACACTCCATGCATTTTCTCAGTAGTCCTGCCATCCTTTTATCAAAGCTTTTTTCAGTTCACAGCTTCTTCTTGAACTTACTGCAAAGGTGGTATGTGCATGAAGTGGGAATGGAAATTTGGAGACACGTGGTGAGGAAAGGAGTTAAGTAAAGCAGTGTGCTCTTCCACAAATCAGCGTGAGCACAAATTATAGGACATTTTATAAAATGGCAGCAGATGTTTACCTTGACTACACAGACCTAAGGTGTTTTTTTTCCCCTAGCCATATAAAATTAATCATCAGAATGTGACATTGAACAGTATAAATTAATAGGACTTTCTACAAAGAGATGATGAAAAGGGACTCTCTTTAAAATGTTCAAGCAAAGGAGAGATGGGTTATTTTACTAACAGTACCATGCAGGTTCTTGTCCTGTTAAAATATTTTTATTATTACTAATTACTTATGTTCTAAGGGTAAAACAGTGGTTTCTCTGTTCGTACATCATTTCACACTGCCAGAGTGCACGTGAGCAAACTTGTATTTCTTCAACCAAGTAAGTGCAAGCCACAGTCTTGATGACATTTAAGGTGCAAAACCGAGTGCAGATTTGACCATTTCTATGTGGTTTTCTCCGTAAGAAATTTGTCCTACAACATTTGACATTTTTTATTTATTTGTTTCACATAGTCCTAGTAACAGATTCATATACTTCTATATATTATATATATTTTCCAACAGGCTAATTTAGGCCTGCTTAGCTTTCTCCACAAGGGCCTAAGAACTTCTAAGATCAATTTTATTTGGCTGAAGTGGGAATGGAAATTCCATTTTAAAGCTAAATTATGCAGCTTTCAATTAGCAAAAATTGACATCAGGGAAGAAAACAAAAGCTAGAAGGTTTGTACACCCCTCTCCTTTTGCCATCTGTGTTCGTGAAGATCAGACCTTGCTCTCAGTCCCTGAGTGGTGTTTTAGTGAATGCCAATGACTTTCTCAGTGACACCACCTCTGCTCTGGTCCCCAGGAGCACATTCTGGTACAGCTGAAGTTTGCCTGTTCCTTGCTGCCCACTGCAGTCTCTTCAATGCCTGTGTGAGACTGAGCAGCTCTCATGGTTGCCTTTTCCCTTCTGTAGTTCCAGAGGAAAGGCGCAATGTCCCTCCAGACATCTTACCTAACCTCATCTTGTCAAGTACAAGTGAGCCCTCTCCAAACCAAGACGGAGCAGCCAATGCTTTGCCTCGTATCTGTATTTGCCAGTCATTTTTACTTTGTTACCACTTAAAAATAAGTCTTGGTCTAATTGTGCCAAACACTGCATATACGTAACTGATGAGAAAGTGTGTGTCCCTTAAACCTTTTAATCTAAAGGATAAGGCATAAATACCAGATGAAACAACCATCAATTAGGTGACCTTGAGGGACAATGTGCTCAAAAAAAAAAAAAAAAAAAATTCAGTTTAATGCATTCTTCATCACAGCCACAATTTCCCCATCTGTTTCTGATTGAGGGGTACCACTTCCCCTGTTAATGCTTAATTTGGTAAAATGTTATATTAAAAAAAATGTTAGCTCTCTGTGGGGCATTAGTGGAATGAATACAGGTGAATGTGCTTGAGAGGTTTTGGCCTTCCCGTTACTTCCAGATGAATATAAGTGCAGTAAACGTCAAAGTGATTGTTCACTGTCTTGTACTGTTAACAAAACTGGTAGTTCTAATAACAGGCAAGTCAAAGAAACTGAGTACTTCTTAGTTTCTCACTCTGTAATTATTCACCTTAGAAAAAAGCTGAATTCTAATATGGTAATTACATCTAGACAATTTTCTATTTAAAATAAATCTTAAATTTTAGGATTATATCCCAGTATAAGGGGTGGGATGTAGAGAATTTGTGTCTTGTTTAGCTTCATAAGCAATATTTAAAGGTTCAGCCATATTTATCAAACTGATTCTTCATTCTTTTCTGCTTCTGTCTTACTTTGTGATCTGTAACATGATAATGATAATTATAATGTATTGCACTATATTTAGGTACAACAATATCTACATCTCAAGAGGGCTATGTTTCTAATCCTTTTATAGGTAACAGAAAAAATGTAACCCCATCCAGTAGTGAATTTAAAAGTGAACAAGTTTTCTGGCTGTGTTTTGAAGTGTCTTCACTTTTTCTTTCCTTTCCTCTGATATGATCAATAGTGTTCAATTTGTCAGTCAGGCCATCTTAACTCAGCTGTTAATTTAGAAACTTCCGGAAATAGAATTTTTCACCTTCAGTTTTCTATTTAACACATTCCCATCACCACTTCTCAGATAACAAGAAAGACAATTTCTTTCTCAGCACAAGAGAAAAGAAAATTTCTAGCTATTTTCAAAATTATTTTGAAAGAATGGGTGGGAGCTGGCTGCAGTTCTTGGCTTCTTTCTTTTTTTCTGATGGCTGGTTTAAGGGTTTTTTTGCCTTTTGTTTTTTGTCTTTTTTTTTTTTTTCCTGGAAGCCCCAAAACTGATAAAAATAAAGCTGCTGAGACAAAGTAATTTTGAAATATTAATTTGAAGTTTTATATTTCCCTAGAATCTTTTTAGCTAAGAATAGGTCACCCAATAATGTACTGAATAGCATAAACTACATCAGCAGGAGAGATATGAAGAAATTATGATGTTTGTTTCATTTAATTTATTTTGGCTTTTGAATATAGGCAGAGGGAAGACACGAAGATTTCTGTAGTTCATAAATAATCATAATCTTTAGAACTAATTGTTTTCAAGATTTTGCTCCCACTACCACAAAAACGGTACAAATCATAAGGTAAATAAATATCAGAAAAATCTGATGTCCATATTATTATAGTATAACATTATACTTCATAAATATGTTCTTTGAATATTCATAATATACTTGATATTTTAAACTAGTACTTCCTTTTTCAGTTATGCTCAAGTGTCATGACACTCTTCTTAAACTCAAAATCTATAGAAATTCGAAAACAAAACCTTTGTGGTTTTCTACCATAGTGGGGCTAAAACAAAAAATGTTTGTTAGAATGTTATGAGAAGAGACATAATAAAAGATGTAAAAGGAATAGAAGGAAAAGGAAAATCAGGAACTATAAAAGTGAGCTAAAACATTAAGGGAAGAAAATAATGATACAAGAATAAACTTGTCTGTAATTTCTTTTCAGTCTCAGCTTACTTTTTGAGGCAGACAGAGTTTTTAAATACTGTTCAAAATACAGTCATTTATATATCTGAGATAACAGTCTCAACAGAAAGTAAGATTATCATATACCATTTCACACATCAAAATACTAATCTCCAACTTAATATAGAGCTTCCAATTTGGAGTGGTTCATTAACCTTAAAAGACCTTAAGCAGAGATTCACTTTTAAGCCTACAATTAAATTTCAATTTCTGTTTTCTTTTACAGATGATATTAGCCTGTCCTTATGTTTTTAGTGGATTTGATTGTGTTATGATCTTTTATTTTGTTGGTAAAATATGTAGGTACCCATATATTAGTTTTTCTATAGCCATTTTATTGAGGAAAAAGAAAAAAATAAATTTTAATGGGCTGTTCACTGGGAATTGGTCAACATTTGCAGTTATACTTCTTCTGCTGTCTTTTTGGGCTATATGCCTATACGAAAATTTTTTCCTGTTATAGTTTAGAAGTCATTTAATTTTATAAAACACGTTATACTTTAAAGACAACAAAAGGAGAAAAAGAAGGTATACAGTTTATCCAAACTGTAGGTAAAAGGAAGTCTGATGAGTTATTTTAAATATGTTACATTTTTTGTCAAGGCAAAGGAATACGGATTATTATTTGGTATTAAATTATTTTATATAACCTTACTGCACTCTTTATTTCTGCTAGCAATTAAAATCAATTTTAAATTACATTACACCATTGCATATGATAAATAGTGTCTTTTCACAGAAATGTATACTACAGCCAATAACAACAACACCTTATTGTGAGGCAAAATTAATAGTTTTAACCACTACCAGTATTTCAGCCTCGTCATCTTATAGCTGATAAAATGTTAATTCTTAGGTTTGTCATAGAGAACTGAGATTGCTGAGCTACCACACTTACCAGGCATTATCAAATACTAAATATTCAATCAAAATGATGTAGCAAATCAGTACTTTTTTGTGTTATTGGTTCTTTTTTAGGCATCACATATCAATATGTCAATACTGCCCTTGGCTAGCAGCATACGTACTGCTCCCAAAGAAGCCAAGAATTTCCACACTAGGACATGTGCAACCCACAGCGTGTTGCCAATTAACCCTGAAATATGGGTATGGGTGCCTTGCTCAGGCAGCTGGTTTTGAATTGCCACAGAAGACAATCTGACATATTACGGAAAACGGAAATTGTTGGTGGTTTACCTTAAGATGAGAGGCTGTGAACTGTTGTGGTCATTATGGTTTTAAGCTGAAAGAAAGTAGATTTAGATTCTTCACTATGAGGGTGATGAGGCACTGGAATAGGTTGCCCAGAGACGTGGATCCCCCATCACTGGAAGTGTTCAAGGCCAGATTGAATGAGGCTTTGAGAACCTGGTCTAGAGGAAGGTGTTCTGCTCATGGCAGGGGGTTAAAACTAGGTAATCTTTAAGGTCCCTTCCAACCCACATCATTCTATGATTCTATGGTTTCAGAAGCAGCTGAGCAGCCCCAGCAGCTGTCTGGTACCTGACAGGAGCAAGGAGAGGCAGATCAAGCCCAAAGCTTCCAAAACTGGAGACCAGAAGCTGGGAGGATGTCTGGGACTGCCACACTCTTCTGGGGAACTATATACATCCAGTGTTCTTTCACCTTTCATTAGATACCTACTTTTGGCTACTATTAGAGGGATGGTACTGAGATAGATGACCTTTTGGCCCATATGGCTTTTCTTAAGCTTCTGGTAACTTAATCATATCATAATCATATTCTTTCAAATATGATTAGGAGATTGCAACAATACATCTATTACCACTTAGTACTGCATGCATAGGGTTAACATTAAGCTTGATTCTTGGGAAAAATGTCAGAAATTACCATTGCTGTGACCTGAAGTCCTTGATGTTTTAATTACAGTCGTTCTAATTACTTCTCTCATTCTGACCATAATGTGGGTCCCATGCTTCCCCAATCATTCAGTCTCTGCTAACACCATTCTCCTTCTCTGCATACTGTCATTTCTGCTTGCTAACTTATGTGCTGCCAGTGGTTTCATACACTGATTAACTGAATTACTTATTGAATGAAGACATAATTTTTCCTGTTATCTTTTACTTTACTCGAGCCTGCAACTTGCCCAAGACAAAGCAATGCTTCTGTGTTCAGTGAACCACACAGATGGTGCACATGGTGGTCTCTGAAAAGATATTCAAGCACAACTGAACTTTTGAAGAATCTTTAAGCTCCTTCTCAATCAAGAAATATCTTTCAGAATAGGGTAATATGTTGCTGGGCTTTTTGAATTATACTTGTGACAACCTCATTTCTAAAAGTGATCAGGCTTCTGCAATTCTATTATTTTTAGTAGTTTATTTTAAAGGATTCCAAATATTAATGAGAGTTGAGCAATTTTCCTATGAAAATCAGGCCCATTTGAAAATTTAAGTTCATCTATTATTTTTCTAATAGCTTCACAACTCAAGAAGTCATGGGAAAAAGTGACATGGCTGTCACTGCGTAAAGTAACCATCCTTTCGGCAAAGAAAAGCTTAGATATGCTTAAATTCTGTACTTCCTATCTATGTGCCTTTATTCCACATTTAGTCCCACAGAAACTATAGATATCACTATGTTTCGGATACCTGAATAGATTTTTTAAAGGCTGTATTTGCCTTTTTTATAATAGTCTGACCCTATAGGGTGGTTTAGTTTGTTTGTTTGTTTTTTAGGGAAGTACATGATATTTGATTATTGTAAAAGCACTAATTCTGGCACAACTACCTTTCTCTTCTGCTTATTTCTCTTATTAACTATTAAGGATTCAGAAGAGCATATGTCTCTTGACAACCTACATATGATGTCAAGTGCATGTGACTTTGCTCTTAACCTTAACCAACTAAAAAGACAATTGTCCATGCCTATAGATTTATATCCATTGCTACTGTTATATCTCTCCTCCACTGAAAGCCAGCATTTCAGCTACACTGCGTACCTTGTACATGCATGATTTTGTTTTCTGATACATCACTCACTTTATAATGAAAAGTGAAGCTGAGGTGTTTTAAAGCCATCTTATACATATATGTTATATAGATAAATAAAAAAACAAAACAAAACAAAACAAAGCCCTTTTGATGAATCAAGTGTTTCTCACCTGTAAAAAAATTCACAATGCATGAATTCAAGTCTTGATTTACTGTATGTGTATTTGCATGTTGCCATTTCCTGAAGAAATGTTCTAAACATTTTATTTATCTTTTTTCTCAATTCAGGATCCATTAAAAAGTCCTTTAAAAATGAAGTCCCTTCTCTGTAAAATTCTGAATATTCACATACATATAAATATAGTCTCACGATTTTTTCTAATTGTGATAACTCACAATATTAAAATAGTGAAGTGAATGTTAAATTTTTCTGTACTACACGGAAGATATAATTTGAAAGTATATGCAGAAAAGAATTTGAGGCCCAGATTCATGACAGTGCTCCAACTGCTTGTTACTACAGGAAATGATGGGAAGGAGATGGCATATATGGTCTTTGATCTGCCTTTTGTTCTCTTCTTGTAGTATTAGATGGAGGTAAATCATATAAATCATTTCAGGTATGAACTATTTTGCTCTAACACAGATTTTTTTTTTTTTTTTTAGCAATTCAGCAAATATTTTCTTTGCTTATTTTTCAGTAATTTAAATTGTATTTTTAATTTTAAAAATACTGTAATTTTCTTATTGTATTACAAGCATTCCTAACAATTGCAGCTGGAATCCAAGTTCTCTTTAATTAGGCTCTGTCAATGCGTATAACATAGGAAAAGACACTCTGAGGCATAAGCGGCATGCATTCTAACTCAATAAATTATAAACAAATTACAATTTTAATCCCAGTTTTGTATATGAAAGACTAGATTTTATAGAAAATTTAAGTGTTGTTAAAAATCCCATATAAATTTTCTGCCTTTTCTGCTACAAAAAAAGGCTTGAAAATATGACCTGTATGCGCTGAAAGAACCAAAAAAAGTTGAAACACAGATATTAAAGTACAAAGACACACTTTGAAATTAATTGCATTTTTTTGGCTGGTTATTTTTTTCAAACATTTGGGTTTTTTATCATTTCTGCAATGAAAATAGTTCTGTATATGGAAGTATAAACAGTCCTGATTCATAATTGTTTGCACTTATATGCAGAAAAAACCCATATATATATATATATATACATGTAATAGGTCTATGCTTGCATATGTTTTTAACATATTTAGCTTATCATTAACATGAATATTGTGCTGTATTTAATTTCAGATTTGTTTTAGTCTTCACACAAGCATGTTCCAAGATGTGCCTTGTTTTCATCACCTTCCCATCATAAAAAATCTGACCCTAACAGAGCTTCCAGGAGCACATTCCTCCACTGTAAAACTAAACAGCTGCTTTTGTGCATCCTTCTGCGAAAATAATATATGAGCTCAAAACAGAGCTATAATGCCTTGAAATGGATAATGCTGGAGCTTGATGGCAGATATGGACCCAAAAGGCACACACCACTGCTGAAATGCCTCACCGCTGAATTTACTTGGCTGCACCATAAACACTGACAGCTGGTTTGTTCCTCTGTAAGGAAGTGAGAGAAACAGTCAATTTTACAGTGCAATTCCCTTGACTTCAGGACAAAATGAGCTGTTCCTGAGATGCCCCAGTATCTGTACATTGGTTAGAAAGGGGATATAGATGACTAGAGGAGACATATTGTGCACACTGGGTGTACTCCTTCACCTGTTACAAAAATTACTTCTCTATTCCTTGCCCTACTCTTGTTCTCCAGACTTTACTGGTATACAAGTTCATACAAAGGCATGGTCTTGGTATCACACATTTGCTGCAATTCTTCTTATGAGACAGAGGTCTTTATTCACCAAGACAATGTTTGTTTCTGATTTAAGAGTGTCTTAGCCTGACTAGGGCACATGAAATACTAATTTGCAACAGTTTTACCTGTAAGATTTTAATTACATTACTCTCATATATATGTACCTCTTGCCAATATTCATAGGTAGGTGCCATTTTAATATCAATTACATAAAAGTGCATATGAGTATTTTGAATGAAAACAGAATACACACTGTGATCATTCACCCATGAAATGTTTATTTCTTTGTTGTGTCTCCATGACTCAAGCTGAATTGTATATTACCCCTCAATGAGTTCTATGGCAGCCCTTTGGTAACTTGCAAAAAGAAGCAATTTAAAGATGCATAAAATATTTTTAAATATCTGCACATCTGATTTTCTTGAAGTTTGTTTCAAAATAGATGTCTTTTACAAGCTATGAAGTACAGTGACCTGGCAACGCACAGACCAGAATTCACTCTTAGTTAACCTCTGTTAATAAATGTTTTAGTGTTTCCAGGGCTTTGTTCATACATGTATGTATGCAAGTAGATACGTATAATTTTAAAAACTACCAGGCTGTTCTGTTTTCCCTCTACATGTTTAAGGGTCACCTGGGGTTTTCTTTACTCAGCAAGTTGGAATTTATTCACATGCAGTTCAGTTTGCTTTGTGTTGAAGAATCCAGAAAATCTAATTAGTTTTTCAAGAGATCCTTTGAACAGAGATTCATGAGCCCTCATCCAGATATTTCTTGGAGAAGTTCTTAGAACCACCAGACAACTTTTTTTGTAGATGGACCAAGATTTGTAATGAAGGCTTGACACACATGATGCTACTTGGTAAACTTGTTGTAAGAGAGAATGCCATGGAATCTCTAGGCATTTTATTCAGTTTTACTTAAAAGTTTGCAAACGGCATGCTAAAGGCTGTTGGTTACGGGGTTAGTGTTGAGGAAGGCGGTGCAGTGTTGTTTTTATTTTTTTTATTTTCCATTTCTGGTTTGTATTCCTTTTCAATATTGCTGAAGGGCATTATTTATATCATTAAACAGCTCTGAGAGCAATCTAATTTTATATCTACAAGAAAACTGCATATGCAGGCACAGTTGACTGAGTTTTATAGCAGAGGTATCTGGTTTTCTTCAAGATGAATGTTCATTGTATTTCATTTTGCCAAATTTTTCTCCCAGCACTGTTTTTTCCTTCTTACTTTTTTGTGTTTTGGTGCAAGAGTATGAACCAAGATAACAGGAATTAGGGTTTTCTAGCCCACTCAGGTACAGACACTCAGTCAAGGTCAGGGCAATGCTGTCCCGGCATGGACCAGTATTCTACAAAGCCCACCTTCCAGAATAGGAGAGAACAGCAACATGCAATATGCCAGGCTAGAGGCAGGTTGCAACAGGTAGTTCAGTGATTGCAAAATTTTATTTAGCTTACTTAGCCTGTCTGAATTCTTTCTCATAATCACGGACTTGTTGAACTATATAATTATGGACTCTGCAGTAAGAACTTGTCTAGTGCCAGCATTTGTCACTGTAAATGCATTTTCTCTGATTTTGTTGCTCTTTCCTTTCAGGAAATGCCCTAAATATAATATTCATGTGTCACTCACTTTTCATAGCAGATGTCTACTAACTGACTACTCCCAAATATTTACACAGATCTGTGGCCTAGCACGTGGATTAAATGTACAAAAGGTAATTGGGATTAATTACAATACGTTACTGGTACATGAAGCTACACATTCAAGAAAATTTGTCTTCCAAAATAATTAAATGCTTCTATACTTATGCATTTCTAATTGAATATAATTTTCAGCATCTTAATGTGTCTACAGCTCCTGACAAGTTGCAGCTATACTTGTACTTACTTCTAACCTATAAAACATGCTGCTTTAAAACTATCTCATCATTATGGCAGAAATTTTATTCCATTGTTTGATTCCTTGATGTCAAGATGACAAGAAGTTGAGCTTTTTTCATTCATAAATACTCTGAGTACCTTAAAAAATATCTTACAGATAAATCTCCCTTACATGCTTCATCTTAAAAAAATTATATCTACCCAAATCCCAAAACAATTAAATGTAGAAGAAAATCTCATCCTCTCATTACAAACATAAAAAAAAAAAATCTATATTTTGTTGAGCTTGCAGAGAAGAACACCCAACTGTCAAGGATAGAAAAGTTCTGCATTATACTGACAGGCCATTAGTAATCTCCATTTATCACACTCTTTCTGTTTTTTCTCTGCACAGAAACATGATACAAATGTTATTGTCTGAAACTGTCTATGACACAAGCTGTGGCAGAAAAGCTAGTAGTTACAATTTTGGGGGGAAGAGGGGAATGTCTTTTACAAAAATGTTAGATAGATCCATGAGCTGTAATGGTTTAAACAGATTTTCCATCACACAATTTATTTCATTTTGGGAATTGTTAATAGCAGAAAAAACATGGGTTGGTGGGTTTTTTTGCTCTACTGGATGCAGATCTTTGCTATTACACTACAGCTATTACACTACAGCTCTCATGTCCATCCAAACATTACTGTACTCTAATGCATTATGCTGGTATAAATTGATAAATTCAAGAATATACCTTGAGTGCTTTCCCAGTTAAGTTGCTTCAGTGAAACTATTTCACTCACGGTTAAAGTGGCTAACCTACTATTGAACTGATAGGCTGAACCGTCCATATACATTAAATGAGGAAATATAAACCCTGTGAAGTTCACTGGAGGCAGAAGTCTCACTAAGCTGGACACTCCCATTTTAGCCTGAAGAAACCATTGGTGGTGGTACGAACCTTTATCCACTTGGGATCTCATTTGCCAGGAGAGAAGCATATGGTTACTATATCTACCTTGTAGCTCAGTGGTGAAGAAGTTACACCACTCTCTTGGGAAGTGAGAGACCTGGCTTGTCCCACACAACCTACAAGTCAGGCTACATCCTCCTAGAAGATAATTGGTAGCCCATGAGGTACCTTCAGTGTGGATGCTGAACTTGATGCACCGAGCAGCTGGGGAGTCAAGGATGATGCTCCCTAACTGAAAAAAAATGAGAGCAAGTTTCTCAGTACTGAATTGCCATCCTAATTCCTGGATGCTTCAGTCATCATCTCTACAATAAAAAGAAATGGCAATTATTCCCTCTGTTCATTCCAAGTTGTTCAGTCACTATTGCTTGGCTAGCTAACTGACTGGGAAAATAAAAGCCTATCACATACTGTAAACCTCCCAAGAAGCAAAATGAATATCCCATCTACACTGTGCTCAGCTGCAGCTTGGGTACACTGCCAGCAGTGCCTCAGTCAGCGAGTTTCAACACAAGGCAAGCCACTCTTACAGCAGCCCTCTATGCTGCTTTATTCAAGGTTAGATTGAAATACCTCAGGTGACAATGCAGTCATGTAATAGCAGGCATGTCTATCACTTTGCAACAGAAATTATAGAACTTTGGTTTTAGAGATGGCTTCCACAATTTTTGTGGTTCTTTATATGGTTTTGTCACTTAATGTCATTTAGAAGACTCTTATTTTTAAGTATTAGTAGTGTTATTTCATGCCAAAAATGTTTGCACCTTTCTATAATGTGATGAACTGAGAATACATTTCCAGTATATGCTTTGAATTATGCTACTACATATGTTTACAGTATCTCTTTTTAGGGGACAACTATAATTCAACAGTGCTCATTACTTCTTTCAGTCATTTGGAGTCATAAGTTGACATATATTGTTTGTTCCCTTTTGAGTATTTTGAGCTGAATATTTCTGTCACACTGGACTCACCTAATTTTTTCCTTCATTTTCTCTGCAACACAACGAGTTAAACATTCTCAGACAGTGAGTGTGTCTACAGAAAAATATCATTCTTTAGCAGATTTTTCTTAAGTGCTCTCCTAAGGTCCTCTTAATAATTCTTCATTTTGCAGTGTGGATATTCACATGATGTTCAACATTCCTTTGAGAGACCACAATTTAATCTCTCTCATTTGTTCCTCTTTGCCCTTTTGAAGTACTTATTTTGTGCAGTCATACAGGAAGGTTGAAAATATGTGATATTTTAGTAAACTCAGAGAATGAATAATAAAAAATTCATACTCTTTGGAACTGCATTTGAAAGATACAGAACTAAATTTTTCTCCCAGTATCTTACTGCTTAATCCATGGCAATGAAACTATTTTTATTTAAATTAAATGTGGAAATGTTTTTATGTCCTTGCTAATCTTCATAGATGGACACTCTTCTGTCTAAATTCTGCTGATGCATACATCATCCAGTGACATGGCCCAAGGAGGGGAACCCAACAGCAGAACACAGTTCCTCAGCCTAGGAAAAGTCACTGGGGTTGTACCCTGGGAAAAGGAGAGGTTTCATACTATACCTGGAAATAGCCTTCTTCTGCAACTGCTGATCAGTAGCTGTAAGGAAAAAATTACTGAAGACGTAACCTAAATAGAACTCACAACAAACATATGCAGACAGTCTTTGTTTTCAAATGCAAGTTCACACCTTCTAGGATATTTTAAACTGTCTCTTTTAAGAAGAGATTTTCAGTTAATGAAAATTAAGTCCAATTGTATCAAAAGATTTATTCTTAATACTTAACTAATACAAACTATTTCTGTCAGGTCTCCTTGTACAGCTTGAGCGGCTCAGACATAACCACAAAAAATCCCTTTTGGAGACTAATTTATAATCTGATCTGGGGTGTTCATATGCGTCTGTCAAAAGATATTTGTCACCTGATTACCAGGTTTCAACTATAGACTAAGAGTCAGTTTTTCAGTTGTATCTTGAAAGCTCCAGGCATATTTATATGTCAACATTATTTTGCTATAAACTTTGTAAGTTATAAAGAAAAGAAACTAAGAACAAAAAAAATTAGGAAACTAAGTTTTCTCAATTTTTCTCAATAGTGAGGGAAAATAGATTTACACTATTTCAGAAATGAGCGACAAGGATGAGGATGCTTATGCCAGAGTAAGGAAAGGAAACATGGAAGGGCAGGAATAGGAGTAGGCGTGGGTATACTGCCCTTGGAAGCATGGGAAACTTGAACTGGGTGACTAGTCCCCCCTCCTCAGCTCCAGCAGGTTTCCTCAGCAATTTCCCATCCCAGTTCCTCCTTCCATAGCTGAGAGAACCAGAAAAGTAAAAGAAAAGATGGTTTTGTGCCAGTTACAGTAAATGTTGGTGATGGAAAAAAATAAGTCAAATTCTAAAGGTTGTATCAGAAAATAAGTTAGGAAACCTACATTCTCAAGTATTCCCAAGGAAAAGAATATCTTCTGGTGCTGTCCCACTGAACTCAAATGACAAAATTCCCACTGGCTTAATGGGAAACAGAACCAGCATCTATTTCATGAGACAAGAAAGTGTGTTGTATTAAAATGTCATGATTAATTTTCAAATGTAACTTCAAAAATTAGTTCTGCTATTTCAGATTATACTATTATATAGCATTCAAAATGTCAATAATAAGGGATTATCGAATAAATATTTGAATAAAATAATTTAGTCACCATGTAATTTTACTTGTATGGTCAGGAGCAAACAAATGCATCACTGTTGCAATTATTAAGAGACACAGGAAGCATCAGACACATCTTGTTAGTATAGATGGTGTACAACAAAATGTTCCTCTATCTTCTCTCAGTAACAGGATGAAAAACTATCAAACAAAGATTGCCTTCAGAGAACTTTGTAGCGACAATGAAAGGTCATTTGGACTTTGCACAATATAGAGAGAACAGAGACCTAATGATTTTAAACTTCTTTTTTTTTCCCCCAGAACCTGGTGAAAAAAAATCACCATATGCAGGTTCTCTATGAAAATTTTCTGATAAAACAGCTGCCTTTGCTTAGCTTTAGCCAAGCTACTGACCTTGGCTTTTCAATGCCAAAGGTTTTATACCACAACTGAGAACCCCAATGCTGAAGCTTATATTACCTTACACTTCCCTACTAACAACTGTGTCAGAGGAATCACATTCCAAAATATGAGTGTGATTTAGTTTTCAGAACTTATTTTGAAGTTTGGGATATTTAAAGAAACAGGCTGAGGGACCCCAAAACTTGTGTTGTCAGCCAAGCACAAATGAAAACTCTGGTTCAGCAGAAACGAAGAGGGGATTACATACATGTATTTCATAAAAGTCTTATTCAGAAGACTTTTTTGACGCTCAAGAAAGAGGAATGTAGAGGTAAGTACATGTGTATTCCTCCTTCATTTTTATGGGGAAGAGAGAAGAGTAGAGGGGAACAGGCAACTCTTTTTCTGCTCCTTCTCTGAAGCAAGCAATTTTGTCTTCCCTGTCCATAAAGAAATTTATGCCCTCTAATCAAGTGCATGGAAATAGCTCAGTAGTCTGATACCTATGAGTTGCTGCTAGCATATGCTGAAAGCAACAATTGAAGGAAACACTTATTTTTATATTCCAGAACTCAACTATCAAGTGAATCTGCGTGAGTCAACAAAGAATTTTTTCACTGGGGCCATCAGAACTTAGAGGAAACAAGCAAAATCTGATGGAATCCCAAGTTCAAAAGAGATTTAATTCTAAAATTTAAACTCTCATTTTCCACATAAGTTAGAATTTAGGGAAGAAAGTTCTTGCATCCCTTCAGAATCTATTTCTCTTTTCTATTGAAACATTCATGGGCAAGCCTCATTTTTCTTCTATAACTAGAAATAAGAAAAGTAATAATGAATCTGATCAAGGTCTGCCAGCAAGCCTGGACTACATGAGGCTTTCTTTCATACAGTGATTAGGAGTTTTGACTCTTTCCTTTGATCTCTAGTCTTGCCCCTGGCAGTTGAAACATTGCCAAATGGACCTTGACAATACTTCATGTCCACTCTGTGCTCATATGCTCAGGCTTCTGTGAAACTGTGCCGTAATTGAATCTGTCTCCATCAACAGTCATAAGAGATTTTCTTAGGCTGTGGGGCAGGATGAAACATTTCTGGCTTCTAGTCTGTTTTTATAATGATCACAGTTTGAAATTAAAAGTCTCAAGAATCTCCCTTTCTCTTGCTTATACGGAATCTTCAATTCACCACAAAATGAAACAGAAGATAGCAGATACAAATCAAGATTAATACAACAGCAACAAATAAAAGGAATGTACAGAAAATTAAGGTCAAATCTTAGTTCTTTTAGCATTAAAAGCAAAACATCTAGCCATTTCACAATTGAGCTCATTTTGATTAAAATAGTATGAGTGAAAATACAGTTTTCAAGTCTGCACCTTTGTAAGTTGTTTGGTTTTTTTTTAATTGCAGACACTTGAGATAATTTTTCTTTGGATGAACAGCTGAACAAAACAAAAGATTACATTGATTACAATAGGTGACTATAACCCAAGCAATTAATTACTACTTTCAGCTATAACTCAATGAGCATCTCAAGTAGTAGGATATGTCGTGCATACCCATTTTCATCTTTATCAAAAATCATACTTTTCTCTACCTTTTTCTTTTCTTTGTTTTTTCTTTCATTTTCTCTCTTCCTTGCACCCAATTTTTTACAAGCTTACAAGGACAGAAATCTGTTTAGAAAGAAATAAGAAATATTATTACTACTGATAGGGTAGAATATGAGTTTTAATTTAATTATGACTGATCTTTTTTCTGTGTTCAGTCTCCCCAAGTGCTATGAGTCTGCAACTCTTAGTAGTTTATTTTCCTGAATCAGGTTTTGCAAAAAAAAGGTACTTTTATGCTTTTACTTTATGCTTACACTGTAAGATGGTATATATGTTTATTGCTTCAACTTTGAACATAAAAACTTTCAGAGCTACAGTGAACTCATTACTTTGGAACAGAGCAGGTGTCTAGCACAGATCTCAGAATTAGCCTTTTGTGTAATCAGAGTAGAAAATTCTTCATTTGCTTTTCCCATGGACTTTTATTAAGGGGATAACACATTCATTTGAAAATCTTCATCACAGCCATATGCTTGTCGTCTCCAGGCTGCACTGCTGTAAGTGGACCATTATATCTCTGGCTGTAGCTGGGATCAGGGCAGAGCTCCAGCTGGGTGAGATGGGACAGGCAACTGAGTCACTACCTTTACCCTGTATCTCTAATTCATCCATCAGGTCCTAATCACTTCCCATTCCCTACTCAAAAAGTTGCATTGCTTAGCTTCCTACCAAGTTCAAGAATGTATCTACACTTTGTTCCCAGCAATGGTGTTTCCAGATTTGCAACTTTTCAGGATTCCAGATGGAACGAGATCTGCTTTTTTGGGGAGGGAAGAGTGGTTTGGGGGGGATGGGAGGTGGGGAAGGGGTTTATGTTATAACTAATAAGAATACTTTCCTTTCTCTCCATTTAGTAAGCAGTTGTTTTACAATTATCACCTTTGTCTTATTGATGGGGAACAGGGCTTGTAATTTTGTTCTTTCTGATTTAGATTATAAAGTTAGTTCCCCACTTTCTCAGGCTACATACATAATTTGCTTTCAGAGGGATACTGATCGTAGGATATTGAGATGGAAGAAATACAGTTCATGTCCTCATTTGAAATCATTAAACCAATATTTAAACTTGGGACTACTGTTTTATAGTTAAATGCTTTTACTACAAGTCTATAGGTTATGAGCAGTTAATCAGTATTCCTGAGTCATATCTAGACAAGATCTAGATACATCAGTGACTGTACCTTCCCCTGTGATTCATCGAGGCAAGAGGGAAGTATAGTTAACTACATTAAAGACAAAGTATTTGCAACTTGGACAAATTCTTCTATAACTGCTCATTAGACATGGAACTTCCACAGCATATTCAAATAACTGAGTAAGGGGCAGAAGCCTCCTCAGCAAGTTTGCTGATGACGCAAAGCTGTGAGGACTGGCTGATACCCCAGAGTGCTGGGGAGCCCTTCAGAAGGCCCCTAACAGGTTGGAAAGTTGGGCAGTGATAACAAAGACAAATGCAGGGTCGTGGATCTGGGAAGAAATAACACTAAGCACCAACAGAAGCTGGGGGCCAACCTGCTGGAAAGGAGATTTGCAGAGAAGAACCTGGGGGTCCTGGTGGACAACAAGCTGTCCATGAGGCAGCAGTGTGCCCTTGTGGCCGAGAAGGACAATGGTATCCTGGGGTGCATCAGAAAGAGTATTGCCAGCAGGTTGAGGGAGGTGATCCTGTCCCTTTACTCAGCCCTGGTGAAGCACCTGGAGTGCTGTGTCCAGTTCTGGGCTTCTCAGTACAAGAGAAACATGGAGCCCCTGAGCAGGTCCAGCAGAGGCTATGAAGATGATTTAGGGACTGGATGGAACATCTTTCTTACAGGATAGGCTGAGGCAGCTGGGCTCTTTCAACCTCACATGAGGCAACGGAGGGGACCTCATCAATGTCTATAAGTATCTGAAGGGAGGCTGTCAAGAGGACTTGGTTGTGGTGAGTAATAGGACAAGAGGCAATGGGCAGAAACGGATGTACAGGAAGTACCACATGGATATGAGGAAGAACTTCTTTATTGTGCAGGTGATGATGCACTGGAACAGATTGCCCAGAGAGGTTGTGGAGTCTCTGTCACTGGAGATAAACAAGAACTGTCTGAACACAATCCTGTGCAATGCAGTCTAGCATAACCCTGCTTGAGCAGGGAGGTTGGACCAGACGAACTACTGTAGTGCCTTGCAACCTTACCCATTTTGTGATTCTGTGGTTCTGTGAAATAATTTGAATGCTGGAACCTTGTTCATACTTATAGTTCAGAAAAATTGAGTTGTGCTACTACAGAACAAAAATAACATTCTGCCTCTCCTGGAGCCTAAGCAATTTCTTGAACCGGAATATAAAAGCTGCATTCCAAGGGCTTTGGAAAATATTTCACTCACTTCCTTATCAAAAGAGCATCTTGATAAAGAAATGGAATGACTTCCATAAAATCAAACATGAAAGAACATTAAAAAAAAAGCTGGATTTCTGATAATGTAAGGTTCATTATGTGTGATTAGCTATGGACAGTGATTTTTTTTCTACATTGTGTTCTCTTTGTATTGGAAGCTTGCTGAGGGAATTGTAAGTCTAATATAGAGAAATAGCTTTCATGTGCCCTGGCATGCAGCAGAAATGATTAAAAGAATGCAAATTTAACCCACAGAGTTTCTGTGTTTTGGAGAGCAATGATTTTAATCAGTGCTTCTTGTTTGTTTGTTTTTAAAATCTCATTTTATGGCTTAGCTCAGAGACTCTGCAATTATTTAACATTTTCCCACATTTGTCTTGAAGTGAAAGAAAGAGAAGTCCTCTTTCTACATTGCTTGCCCCTGGGTAAGTACAAATATCCTGTGGAGTTCAACTAGAGAAAGAATTGAGATGTTTTTAAAATGTGTGAAATGAGATGACTGTAACATTCCAGCATGAAGAGTGAGTCCTCTAGTCTTCCTGCCATCACATTCCCAGTCTTCCCTGTGGCCATGTACAGCCTCAACTCCACACTGACATTTCAATCCACGCACTTTGAGAAGACAGGGTATAAGGGGCTATTTTATGATGATTACTAGGTGTGATTAATTTTGATGAGGCATTCAGCTGAATCGATAAACACAATTTCTTGAAAAGCAGGATTTCACATTCAGAACATTTCTTAACATTAGAGCAGAAATTAAAATATATTCAGTATTCATTCCCCTCCAAAAAGATCACATACTTCTGGTTTCTATATTCTACAGGTTTCCAGCATTCTGGAATCTGTGTTTAGTCTCCTAATTGAAACCACAAAAAACCAGTTGCCAGCAGCCCCTATCATACCCTATCATACTCAGTCTGGGTAAACCCTCTTGACCTCCATAAGGAGAACCAGAAGTCACCTACTGGGAACTCTTTGAGCATCACATAATTTGATGAAAAATGGTGAACCTGAACATATTTTGATTAAAACATTTTAAGTGAGCCAGTATTAACAAATTAACTAAGGTTGGCTTTGGTGGTTTTGTTTGTTTGTTTGTTTGTTTGTTTAAAAAAGTCTGTAACCAACTCAAACAGTAAAACTAAATATTTATTGATATATCAGGTTGCTGGTTTTTACTTACATTCTTATGTCCTAATGTGGAAAATAAGAATATAAATCTGAAAAGCAGATTTTTTTTTTTCCAGTGATACTCACTGTAATTTTTGAGGTAGTGACAGAAGTTCATTTCAGAACTGGATCTTGTATTTCTGCCAATGCACAGCATGCTTGACCTGCATTGCCCCTGCTATTCCAGAGCTAAGCCTCCCCTGAGCAAACTCCAACAGTCATGCAAACTATGACAACACGGATCTAGCCAGTTAACAGGAAAGTAATATTAAGAAATTAATTTTCCACTTGTGACCTGAAGCAATCCTCCAGATAAGATGTAACCTAGTGTTCCCCAGCCTATAACACCATTGCCTAATAACTGGTGTTAATCTGGCTATAATTTTGAAGCCAGTATTCCAAAACTATAATTTGATGATAAAACCAAATCTAAGATACCTTCACGACATGAATAAACAGAGTCAAAGTAGAAAAATAAATTTTGATTAGCTGGTTACCCCTCCCTTTTAGCAGAAAAAGTCAGGCATGTGTTTGATGCAGTTGCTATGCCATTATATTACACTACCAAGAAAAATATAATTTTATTTTTTGACTGGCACTAGTAAAGTTCTTGGGAGATCATGCGGTCTTGACATCAGCTTAAGCAATTCAAGGAGAGGCCATCTAAAGCTGTGGTATGCCAGAGCTTGCCACGTGGTGTACAGGGACCGGTTCTCGCCTGCTGTGCCGTTGCCCATGGCAGCAGGGAGGCGTGTGATGGCTCTGATGTGTGACAGCCACCCAGCAACAGCAAGAGCTCGGGTTTGAAGGAGAAGGGTGGAAATATTGATTTGTACAGCCAGAGTTTCCCAGGGCATTGCAGTGATAATGTGGATTGGGAATTCTGGTGGAAAAGAGGACAGGTATAAAAAACCCCAAACCCTGTAAGTAGAAGTGCCAATTAATTTTCTAAGACGTATTTCCAAGAATTATTTGTTAAAACAAAACCAAAACCAAAAACAAAACCAAGGAAGAGCACTTATCTAGCATTAAAAACACTAGCTTGGATTTGAGTTTTTTTTTCATCTTTGGCTGCTATATCATAATGCAAGAAAAAAGAATGACCAAGCCATTTAACAGAGAAATCAGCATATATTCAATAAGGAAATTAGGGAATGAAGTAGAATGTATAAAGCTTTAAGAGGAAAAGATAAGATTTATTAGTTTTTCAGTGTCCTTTTATCCCCAGGCACTGAAATAATGATAAAACAAAGAGCAAAGCTGAGAAATTGTGCTCATAAGCTTCAAGTCAATATATCCAGATATTAAATTTGCATTAGCCCACTGTACATGCCATACATCTGCAATTTGAGAGAATAGCATGCTCCTGGCATATCCCAGAAACTCAAAGTCATCAATTTCATTTTTTTTCCTCTTAATTCTAGTCAGTTTCTAGAAGCACCATGTGTGCAGCAAGTTAAAAATCTCCAAGTAGAATATTGCATTATCAGAAAATGTTATACATCATATTTTTATGAGGTATCATTCTCAATATAACAACTCAGGGTAGTCACACAAGCTGGAATTATTTTCTGTGTTGCATGTTTCAGTGTTTCAGGTTTTTTCCCTTACATTTGAATTTTTAATTTCATTTTAAAAGTTGTATTTTTGATTATATTATTCTCAGTGCTGGTTAAAAGCACTTTATAGATGTTTGAGTAACAAATAATTTTGAGATTTCATTTCATAGACATTATTATTTTTGTTTTTCTAAACAAAAAGTCAAAATTGAAAAGTTTGCAGCAATTCAAATCCTTTTCTCTTCATAACCTTATATTTGCAGCAAAAATGTACTCGTTAAGTTCATATGTTGTCTTTTTACCCTATTCTTTCTGAAAATGTATATATTTGACAGAAATACCTTAGTTCTACATCTCTGCAGTTATCATGAGTATATGTCAGACAGTAGATATTACAATAATTAATTATGGACTGTGTTCAAACAGTAAGAGCAGCAAAAATCACTTAGATGTCTGATGGATAAGAAAGGCACTCAGTAAATTTCTCCAAAGCATTGTATTGGAACCATTTTACTTTTTTAGATTCACCAGAGTCATATTTCTAATAGTAAGAGCTTATTTGTTGGACTTTAATTATTTTATTTAAAATAGAAATATTTCCTGAGGAAATGCCTCTTTTCAGACAGAAATTTCTTTTTGTAAGAACAGAATTAAATGCAAATCATAGAAACCTATGGCATTTGACCATTACATTGTACAAGTATTCAGTGGGCTGATTCAGTCCTCAACAGGATCTTTCCATCAGATGTAGTAGAGGACATAAGCAAGTAGATCTGAGATATCTAAACCAAAAAAATCCCCTCTTACTCTCATTCAATGGTGTCTAAACCCTAAGGCTGTTAAGATCAGTTGGTTCCTCCCTGTTTGATTTTGAAGTTCTCTAAACTCTTATAATTTTGTTTCAGTGCATGCCCAGTGCTTCCCCAGCCCCAGGAGATACTTATCTCCTGCCTAAACCTGATGCAGATCCAGAAATGAGTATTTCTCCGCCAGGCTCCACTAGGGTCTGACATGGGCTGGCATGACCTCACAAAAATGTTGTGGCTGCTTTCTTTCCAATTGCAGCTGAGGGGAAAGGTGGTAGCCGCAGAGATTCAAACATTCAACCAGGAAAGAGACGCTCTGGATTAAGTTCTCTCCTTTGCCTGAGGGATTCAAACAGACATCATCTACCTCCCAGGAGACTCATGTAAGAACGAAGCTGTGGGTTATTCGAGGGAACAGAAGCAAAGCAAGTATGTGAAGGGGTGCTCTTGGCATATTCTGGCTGCATTTTACCACTGAGGAATAAAATGAGAAGGCACATGGGTTTATGGGTTCTTTGTTGGGAATCCATATGAGCACGGTGAGTCTGTGTTGTGTTTGATTTAAAGTACAGAAACAGTCTTTGGAGAAGGGACCTGGAAAATCCTCCAGCACACTTCAAGTCCTGGCCATCACCTTATGGCACAAAGCCCCTCTTCCACTTGCCTCATTTCAATACTGACACAGGACATGAACAGCGAAATGGGATCTAACCATGCCTAATAATAATTTTTCACTGAATGTATGGCTTTGCTGCCATATAATAAAGCTTTATGACTTTGACCATCTTTTACTAAGGAGAATTTTGAACCCAAGAGGGCAACACTTTCTAACAAAGGTGTGAAATACAACTTCTCCATCATTCTTCTTTATCTTTCCCTATCTTTCTCTCTCTCCCCCTCTTCTTTCTGAAGAATAGTAAACCCTACAGTCATTTAAAACACTGGCTAGAAGTGTCTGATGCTATTTGTAGATACTCAACTGGACCTTTTGAAAATGAAACGTCCTTGTGCAGCCACTGTTCTTCATTTGCAAAACATTACTTAAAATGTAGTGTTCCTCAGTGTGCTGTGCAGACTGGCCCTTTCCTAGTGTCTTTTCCTTTCTCGATCACATTCTGAAATAGCTAATTCTCCTCTTCCTCTTCATTGGAAGCCTAAGTGCCTCTCTCAAAATGTAATTTTCACCAGGAAAAAAATGCTAAAGCATAATTAAACATGCACATTTTTATCTATTAAACTAATTTCTTCATTAAATACAGAGATTCAAGAAATGGAAAGAACCTGGCTCAATGCTCAAAGCTTTTAAGTAATTAGAAAAAAGCCCTCCAAAATATTATTTTATATCAAAGCTAAATATTTATGATATGAAAAGCCTTGCATTACTTCCTAATTTAGATAACTTTCTCATTAGGCTTGCTTTCTTGGTGCCATTATTACTGGAAATCACTTGTAGGAGAAATTTGGATGCTGCACATCTGGCCAGTTACATTCAAATATATGGTTGGAGTGAAACAAAGATACCAGTTTGAAAATTAATTATTAAGGTTTTTTTCCCTTCACATTCACTCAAGCACCATAATATTATGCAGTTTAATTCTGTGAATCTTTGTATATCTCATATCAAGATTACTCTCTTGATTGTTTGCAGAGCAGCAAAGAGGGAATCTAAAGGATTGCTTTGATTTTAATACACCATCACCACTTTTGTTAACATTTCCCTTGCACACGGTATCACGTAATTGGGAAAGTCATCAAAGGAGGAAAACAGAATACAGTTGTAATAAGTCCAGTAGTTATAAAAGTTCTACACAGTTTAGCACCAAGAGGCTGAATGAATTATACTGGTACCCTATTACAATGGACAGCAACACATGCAGACACATATAGAGGTATATGAGTGAACACACAGGGATATGAACCCATAAGTACCTATTCCGTACAAAGAAATACATCAAAAGGATGGTGACAAATACACTTGCATTTACATGACAGATTGTGTCTTTTCTTCTGTTCATGCACTTCTGTTTCTGTATCTTTATATCCTTAAATAAAGTCTCATCAGACTCATTACATTCATGTAGAAAACATTCTGGTCAACCCCCCAGTTTATTATAGAATCTTGACTTTTGGCTTACCTTATACAAGTGCCACTCTGTACCTTTGGATTGTTGTTTCACTGAAAAATAATGTTTAAAATTAATGAACAATAACCAAAGGTTATTTAAGAGTCTATTGCTAGGCAGAATGATATCATTAAATCATCTATTGTTTAGTTTGCTTTACTGGAAAACTACAGAGGAAATAATTTGCAAGGAAAGAACCCGAGCATTCCCTGACATGCGTTCTGACTATATTTCTCATAGCTCAGGAATTTTAAACTATAGGGGATTCTGGTGAAACAATATAACATAATAGTCATTTGTATTTATATAGGCAAAGTGCAAGTTAGTAGATTTGGAGACTATAATTCTAATAGTTGATACTTAGGACTAACTCATGCCAAGTGATTGGAGAGGAGCTTGAAGAACTAAGTATGGGTTGATAAAAAAAAAAAATTAGAAAAGAACATAACACCAAAAATCTGTTTTCAGTTCAAACTTCCTATATCTTCTGTAGATACACCAGGTTTGGTATCAAAAATCTTAATTTTGCTCCAAATTCTAAAAATTATTTCCAAATGTGTGTAATGTGAGAAATTGCCATAATGAAAAAAAAATATTTTCCTTAACTTGCTCTGACAGCATTTCAGTGACGTCTAAAGCTCTCTAAGGCCTTTGGAGATGCAGCAGAGTTCATGGGCTGAAAAGAGACAGTTAAAGCAGTTTCTAACACCTGGATTTCAGCAGGGCATTTGACACTATTTGCCACAGCCTCCTCCTAGACAAGGCAGGCAAGATACAGACTGGACAGGTGGTCAGGGAGATGGGCAGGGAACTGACTCACAGGCTGAAGTCAGAGGATTCTGACTGATGCTTTATACTCAGGCTGGCAGGGTCCCACAGGCATCAATACTGACCCACACACTATTCAATATCTTCATAAATGATCTGGATGATAGGTTCGAGAGCAGCCTTACCAAGTTAGCTGATGATACTAACATGTATAGCGTATTTATTGCTTAAGGAAGTTCAATTTCTTATTGTAAATGTTCTATAGAGTACTTTTTATGCCATCTTTACGTCCAGTCACTTCTTTAGATGCTATTAATTCATCACTCCTGAGTCATAAAGATACTACCCATATGTAGTCTGCATTAACTCTTAGATTTTGATATTGCATGAACTCTGCTCAGCAATGGTAGAGAAAGCGAGGAACAAAGAGAGCAGCCGTGCAGGATTTTTTCACATGTATTGTCTGATGACTTTGTACTGGAGATTAATGATTTATCTGAATCAGAAATATTCAAGCCAGTTTTCTAATGTAATTTGTATGAGGATTAGATACTTCAGTGTCTACTTAGGAGTGAAAGCAGAGTTTAGAAAAACTTTCCTCTGTGAAAGTTGTTTATTTTCAGCAAAGTTGGATTTCTATGAACATAACAGCTTTGAGGCTTCTGTTCACTTTCATATTTGGTAAATACAAATGGATTTGAAAGAAGGGAGCGTGCCTCCACAAGCACTCACACATGAAGTATGACTGTATAGAGCTTCTTTTCTGGAGGAAGTTGAAATCCCATTGGAGTGACAATAAAAGAAAAAAAATAAATACTTTTTTATTATTATTATTTTCATTGTTAAGTATATATTGTATTATAAAGTGGGGGGGAGGGGGTTTAAATGTAGTTTAACCATAAATGTTGTCAGAAGTCAAATTCAAGTTTTCGGAAAGGTGTTATGTCTGATTAGAAATCAGTGCTACATAAGATTCTGTTTTATTTAACTTATGGATAACCTGGAGAGTTCACCTAGTGAGAATCACTTCTCACCATGCAAGAGCTGCAAATTGTATTTGAAATTAATATTTTTTATTAAAATTGGCACTTCTGAGCCTCCTGTTGACTAACTCCAGTTAGTCAGCTCAAAATATCAACTCAAAATATCTTCAGCAGACATGCTTTTAAGTTCTTTACTTCAAGCTGCTCTAATGTTGCAGGACAAATCCCAAACACTTACCCCAGACACAGTTAACCAGGCTATGGAGGTGCCTTGAGTATTTTTCCTGCCATTTTTGCAACTGCTGTGCTGAAAGAGTAGTCAGTGTAGTAACTGAACATTTCTGCTTTCCTCTCAGTCAGTGTCTCTTATGATTCTTCTGATTACCTGCTGTTCTACTACTGCCTTGTGATCACGGGCCATCTGGACTTCCCTCTGCCAGCCCTATTTTATCTTATGACACCATTCTGATACATTTCTACAGTTTCTTAGATGTGTTTTAAGATACTGCAGCAGCCAGGCAGAGAGCTCAGTGCCATGCTTGTCATTCTGTGAATACAAATATATTTCTATCCCAAACACAGATTAATAATACAAATTTTAAAAATAATAATTTTTAATCAGTTTTTTAATCCATTTTAATATTTTTAAGTTTGTACTACATCTGCATTGAGCTTCTAAATTGTGCTCTTTTTGGCTGACTTTTTTACTTTTGAAACATTTCTTCCTTTTCTAAGTAGAAGTAATCACTTCTCCAAAGTTAAAAATGTAAAAGAAATTTGGCAAAAAAGTATGGTTTTGAAATTTCCCAGTTCCAGTTTTTGATCTTGTTTCTTTTTAATCTTTTATGTGTTTTTTTCACCTTGAGAATTGTAGATGACCTTATGTCAGTGCATCTTCGTAATATCCTCTCAGAAACACTTTTAGCATTATCATTTTCTGACTGGAGATAACACCAGAATTTTCATTGTTATTCTAAGGCAACACAGCCCTTTAATCAATATACTTCAGATCACCTGGAGAAACAGGAAATAATACTGTCCAAAGCTTAAGATGTGATTTAGTGATGGATAACATTATACTCAAAAATAACAGAGCTTAGTGGCTCTTCAGTAAGACAAAAAGGTACTTGCTTTACAGCATCTGCTTCTGCTGCATTAGTACAGAGGTGCAATGAAGGGGCTTCATGAAACTCATTTCATGGCCATTTTCCAAAAACCCAATAGTAGTAAGCTACAGCTAACTGTAATAACTCAAGTAATAATTAGCTTGCTTAAACAACAGAACTATGACAAGTCCTGGTGGTATAGACAAGAGATTCATTCAGGTAGCTTCCCCTCAAGAGTGAGTGACCTCAGAACATTCAGGTTTCCTGTCATCAGAAACAACAAATAGTAACTAAATAGAATAAATCATACTTCCTGTCCTTCTGTGTGTTGTTCACAGACAACAGTGAAAAGCTGCAACCCAGAAAGCACCTATGTCTTTACAACAGAAATCATATTTCATAGAGCCAGTGCTTTAATTGCCCTGATATCATGCAAAGGTGATCATCTTCCCTGGCGTCCATTTCTCAAATGAATAAATGTAACCGATCAGATGAGTAAATTTCACACAAACTGAAAATAACTGCCCTCACTCCTAAAATGGGGTATTTTCGTTCACTGTGTGATTGTCTAGAATTAGACACCTAGGGAACTATCAAGTAAACTTACAGATTTCAAATGCTTAGAGTGATAACTTTTTTTGTAAAGATATGGACTGTTACAGCCTAGATCTGGCCCACTGCCATATACCCTGTCCTGGGCAGCACAGTAGCCCCAAATAGTGCCATGTAACCAACTACTGAGATAGTTCTCAGTGTCTGTGACAGAGAGACATCCATAGATGCCAAGGAATTGTTCAGTTAGGGTTGGCATGAACTATATCTCTGACAAAGCATAGTAACATGCTGCTCCTGGCTGGCTCCCTTAAACAAAGTCCCCACTCAAAAATTTGGTGGGCACAAGAGAATCTGATGAACGGAGATGAGTGAGAAAAGCTCATAGGGAAGGTACAATTATAAGGGTAAAGCTGGGCATTTATTGCTCAGTTGTTTTGTTCACAAGGACAATTCTAAAAGATTGGTTCATTACGGAAAGGAAGGCACAGCATACAACTCAGCTGAACTACCACATTTAACACTACTGATTCCCAAGAGCGTGAACACTGGATAAGTGTGAAGAGTGAAAATGGGATAAATAGAATGTAGTTCTGACTGTTGTTGAAAGATAGATTTAAAGTGTGTATGGAGCCTCCGTTGCTCTTCAGAAGTATCAAGATTTCTTTGATAAATTAAAAATACTGCATAAAATACCCTTCATTCTCACCTGTATCTTCAAGAGAACAGTAAGAAGGCAGAACAAAAACATAGTCTGCAGTGATTGAGATAGAGGTTTAGAAACCTATCACAAAGCTAAAAAAATATAAAAGAACCATAAAATTATCCTTATTGCCTGAAATTTTGTCACCCTCAAGAAAAAAAATCCATTGTAATTTCATTACCAACTAACTTATGTTGCAGTGAGATAACTGAATTTTAGAAAATTAAGAAAAATTTGAGCAACTGTCAGACTGTTCTTATTTCAAGCAGCACCTTTGACACAGCTCTTCAACAAACACTCACAGATGGGTTTTGCCTGATTTTATGGAATACTGGTAGCTATTTATTCTTATATGAGTTCGTTCAGGTCAGTGCTTATTTGGCACTTAACTGTCAGAGGTGAATTCAATACAGAAGAAATACCTGTTTTTCACACTACTTGGGCTTTCCATAAGTCACAATATCACTCTACACCAACAGGAAATTCAGAGGTTAACTTTATTACTTTGACCTTATTTCAGAAGATAGAAATAGCTGAAAATAGAACTAGGAACAACTAGAATAGGGAGATTTAGCGTATACATACATGGCTGTCAGGAGGAGCAATAACTGAGGATTTTTTTCCCCAGGAAGTTACCCAAAGACAGCAGGAGTGGAGGACTCTGTAGACGTGAATTCCCTCACCAAGGTGATGTCTCCAAAAGAGACACAGTTTGTTACTAGTATCATCCATTCAGTCTCCAGATCACAAGGAAAATGTAGACATAAAACACTGCAAGAGTGAAATGTAGAGGTGCTTGGTCTGCTGGTTGGCTGGCCTTCCCAACTGTGTTGCCCAGTCACGGGCATGTAAAGGAGTATGGGCATGTAAAAGATTACTTTTTTAACCCAGAGGTTAATAGAGGTTTTTTGACAGGGAAATTTTTTCTGCAATGTAAAATACTGTAAAAATCCATATACCATTTTTTAAAAGGCCTCCTACAAATATTTGGCAAACTTTTAAACTTCTTCTTTACAATTCTTTAAAAAGCTTATTTGTTTTCTGTTACCTATTATAAGAAGAGGTATTGAAATTTCTGCTCAGTCAAATATTTTGAATTGACAGAGTTCCAGTAAACCTAAATATTGTAGAAAAACTATTTTGCTAATACAACATGAAACCAAATGGTGCAGTTGGAGTAATGACTAGTGCCTACACAGTTAATATTTCTTTTGTAATACTTTTGTAAGTAAAGTGTATACAAATGCAATGTTATCCATGTGTTATCCATGTGAAGAGCCTTAAATTTAAGAATGATCTATCCATGTGAATATGGAAATGAAATTCTAACAAATTCTGTAAAAATCCTTGTAAAGATCAAGCTGACAGTCACTGTGTCAATTTAAATCACTATAAGAGCAATAAACCTAGGAAATTGGTAATTTGGAAACTAAAAACTCTGATCCTGAATTATAGCAAGCTACTACTGCAAGACTCCTCTGCACTCAAATCTTAAGTACAGCAATGACTAAGTGCTCAGTATCCTTAAGAATCCATTCAAAACCCCATATTTTTTCTTGTAATCCACAGACACCCACACTTACATCATGCTGAATGTTTATACTAGTGATGACACAACCAACTAGTCAAGCCCCCTCATTCTACTACGTAATTTGTACAAAGCAGATCTGACAATGTTGATGAATCCAGACGTTGTCAAAGGTCATAGTAGTTAAAAATTCAGACAATGTGTTGCAAATTAGAATCCTATTAGAGAAATAAGAAGAACTCCTGGGGAAAAAAACCAAACCAAACCAAAAAACAAACAACAAAACAAACAAGAAACAAAAAAGCAACCAAACAAAATCCCAAATACCAAAGCCAGAGGACTGGCAAAGAGATTGTTTTGTAGAAAGTGACTAATACATTTCATGCAGCTTTAAGACTTGAGAAATCTTCCTTGGTTCATAATCTGAGCTATAGTGGCTCAAAGCGTAAGTGTAAACTATGTAAAATTTTAAGGCACCTTCTCAGTGAAAGTATTGAGGCCTGAAGTCCTCACAGATGTCCAAGTTTAACAAAAAAATGATTCTTTACGGAGGATCAATAGCTAAAATTGACTGAAATTCCATGAACCCTACTGAAAATTAAATATTTCTGTTGCAAAACCACTGCAAATACAGAGAAAACAAGATCACATTGACACAAACATGGGGATACCCTCTTCAGTCCATTTAGTGATTTGTGTATTTGATGAAGACAATTGGTGCGTAATGTCTCAGAAACTACTGTTATATTTTATTTCCTGGCCCCATTCAGTAAAGTAATTGAGCTCCACTCAATTACTCTAGGTCTCCAGTGGCACTTCTAATACTGAGCTAAGACATTCTAATGAAAGACTATATAATATGTCAAAAAAAGATGGCTCGTGAAGTGCTCTGAAGAAACATAATGGCCTATGCTGGGAATATTCTTGGGATACCATAATTAAAATTCAGGCTTGAGGAGGTTTCCATTCACAACATTAGCACAAATGAGTAGTGGCCAGGAAGGTCTGAAAACTACAAAAACTCTTTGGAGCTGGAAAGATGAAGCAGTCTGAGAAACAGTATGGGAAAGCACTCACCCAGTCCAAGGTAGCACCTAACTCATCTACCTGCAACACAGATACAACAAAAAAGGCTATGGCTTTCCCACCAGTTACACATTGGGAAGCTTATGTTTTCTGAATCTTTAAAAAGCTACAGGTTTAAGATTTTATTCTTTCCTTCTCAGCAAGATAGTGCATTTTTGTAACACAATTCTTTTGGGATTCATGCTATTATGGCACAAAATGGAGAAGATGTCTAGTAAGTCTGATCTTCTTTCATTTTTAAGCCTCTCTGTGAGAGAGTATTCTGTATTTATCCAGTCATTATTACAGCCATTATTACATGAAATTAAGAAGATACTTGTAAAATAGATGTATTATTGTTTTAGAACAGTCTAGTGGGTTTCCCCAAAACTTGAAGTATCTGTAAGACTATTGGTTAAATTCATAACACAAATTCAATCAATCTCTAATTCAGATGCAATTGTAAGTCTAAACCCCACCTAAGCTAGAATTTCTTTCAAATTAAGGATGAATTTGAGGTAAGTTTTTGATTAATATTTCCTGTATTCTTTTCTATAGAAGGGTTTCAGAAACACCTCGGGCAGGCCACTTACAAATATTAGTGGCTTACTGCAGAAATCTAGCATGAACCTTCTTTGTAAACACTAATTTTATCTTTAAGTGTTGCTGATTTTTACTTTCCTTTTTATTTCTCACATATGCTGCGCTTTCCATCTTTGTAGCATTCATTTCCAAATGCATTGGACATAGTCCTGGCACTGACTTTTGGGACAATTGATATCATCCCCTGAATATAACTACCATTTTAATCTTTTTTTTTCTATGGAATGAAAACCCTAATTTTATTTTTCAGCCCTAATGAGTCCTTCCTCTGCTATGGGCACAAGAAAATTACCCACTGTCTTACACAGAAGACAACAGCTTTCATTTGTAGGTAAAGGCAGGATGTAAGAGACACTTGATTCTTCTCCAACCTAATGCACTAGTGACTACAGCTCAGTCAAGAACTAGAATCAGCAAATAAGCATCACCAAACACATACATAGATAGACAAGAACATGAATCAAAATTTAACCTAAACATTGATATTTTGGAGCTAATATGTGCTCTCTCATTAAGAGCTATAGCCAAATATTCAATCTACCATCGCACTATCCATCTTGGGACTAAGGACTATGCCTTCTTATGGTTTTAGAACACAAACTCAAGAACTCAGATCCAAACATCTTTTAGGGATGGTAAGGAAATTGATAATATATGCTGTTGGATATACTTCCAGTCCTTGCAGAAAAATATCTGCATTTACATAAGATTTTTCTCCATTTGTGTGTGGAGTGGAAGCAATTTTGTAAATATTTTATTGCATTTTGACACTCTAACAAATCTTTGCATCATTCAGTAAAAAAAATGGTGTCCTGCTTAGGAAAATGACTTGAAGCTAGAGCAGAAACATGTGGATGTTTCTCTGTTAAGCATGAAGCCTGGGTTGAATGTGGCCTCCTTCAGTGGAGTTGACCTTCGCATCCTGGAGTTTGAGTTTGTTTCTGTACCTGCTGGTGCAAGCAAATCGTTGGAAGGAGCTGTTAGTCAGCTGCCCTTAAGGCTGGTTTATAATTACTGAAGACAATTACAAGATATGTCAAACTATTATGTGGTGTTATCTGAACAGGTTAAAACTCATTAGAAACCACATAAAAACTCTTTTCAGTAATGCCATGAAACAGTCCAGTACCTCATTTTTGTGTCATAGGCAAATTTCTCTGCTTTTATGAACACTCCCTCCCATATACAGTACTGGCCTACAATCATGGCCAAGTGGATTAAGTATAAATTCGTAATCATCAGATTTGGGTTATAATTCCTTTCACTTCCATAAAGGAGCAAGTTAGGGAACAAACCCTTTCATGGGATGGTCTGAATCTCTTTTGCTCCTCCACTCCCTGTTCAAACCTGCTTGCTCTTGCTGTCCCATTGCTTGCTGTGCTCTACAGCTTCACAATCTCTTGCATAATGTGTATGCATGGCCTGAGCGTCTGTGTGTGATCTTACAGAAATCACTTCCACTCTGTGAAACACAGTTCATAGTCATCAGAGAGTGCCAGGAAACTTTTTTATTATGTGTATTTACAATTTGTCTGCAAGTTTGGTCTTCACAGATGACTATTGAGTGCTTAGCTGGGCTGACTTTCCACCACAGCTCAATAAACTGTCCTGTTAGTTGGTGGCTGATGACTTTTCTCACATTTGGAAGCTCTATTTCACACAGATTTCACAGATTTTTTTTTTCATTCTGCATGATGTAAAAGTTGTTACGTTAAACACATTTATTTATTCTATGAAACATCATGCTTAAGTGTGCTTAAATGTCAAAAGACAAAAATAAAGGTTTTAGGTGAAGAAATTAATGTCTCCATTTCTTAAGCATAAGAATTTTTTAAAAAAAATTAAAAACACAGTCATGCCATGAATTACAGTAAAGAACTTGAAGGTATAGAGCCACGAAATATAATGCTAACACACCTCTGGTTTGGGAAATATTTGTGCTAATGTGCCACTTGGTACACTTCAGTAAGTAAGGCAAAGAGTACATAAGTAAGCTTATAGCACTCCATTAGCTACAGAAATCATAGATTTGAGACTTTAGCAATAAGCAGGTTCTAACAGTAAAATTTCAACAGGATTACAGTTACAGTCTCTTCTTTACATCTTGAGTGCTTGCTTTACCTTCACCTTGGATCAGATAAGTAGAAAGAAAAAGAAGTGTTGGCAATTTCTGTCTCAAAAGTGGCAGAGCTGAGCTGCAGCTTTTCATTTTCCTACTGGTGCGAGGGTCTTTCTGAGATCCTGTATTCTCTGGTTGTGCAGAAAAAAAGCATGTTTAAGAACTAAGAAAAGAAGTCCAGATAACTTGAAAGGTGGGGTCAAAGCTTTACTGATTTGAACCAAATCTGGGAACCATTCTAGCAGGGTTAGATGACATATAAAGAATTTCCCAGTTTGTCAGTCTTGACACTTCCAGAGGAGGTCTCATGACTCAGCAGTTGTCTATAAAAATTCTATAAACCTAATATGGTATGATAATCTTAAAAAATTGCATTTTAAACAGCTTAGCTGACCCAGTTCTCCTACCTTTGAGGTGAACTTGTCAAAAATATTAATAATTTCTATAAAATATAAGGTCAGAAATATGAGTTAGACTATGAAAAGGCAAGAATTCAGATTTTCAGATCTGTGCCTATGTTAGGTAAACATTCAAATGATGTTGTTCACAAGAATCCTCTGTCAGCATGGGGATATTGCAATCAATAATCTCTATTGCAAAAGTTCTTTAAAGGCGCTTTTGCAGAACAAAGCAAAAATAAACAATTAAACAGCTAAACCCACTAGAGATCCCAACCAGGAACCATGAAATAATCTCAACATTTTCTCCACTGTACTATCATCTGACAGTAGAAACTTCAGAAGAAGTTTATTTTCTGTACTTTCATAAACTTCTTTGCTTTTGCCTGCCATATACTAATGAAAATACCTGCAGACATTTCCCCTAGCAATACAGTAGTAAAGTGCATTTTGTAGAAATACCTTGTTAATATAAACAGAAATGCTGTCCAAACTTGTGTCTTTTTAGACTGGAATTACTATTGATGGTATAAGCTTTATACAAATCTGTGGATGAAGCTGTCTGGCCCTTGTCTGGATTTAACTGGCTTCAACAAAAGAACTGAACACCTTTCTCACTGCTAGAGAGCAGAAGCACTGATTGTTGCTAATAGGAACAGACACAGCCTGCTGATGGTTGGATTTTAAGCAGCTTCGCTTCAATTTTATAAATTACTTTATTGTGATCCTAGCATGTGAATTTTGACTTTTACCATTGGATAACCTGATTCAAGTAACCTTATTAGTAACAGTGAAACTATTATTTATTACAGGAGTGCTCAGTTGATCCTAACAAAGACCACTACACAAATATACAGAGTTAAAAAGCAAGCCCTATATCCAAAAGGCATAAAATTTCAAACAAATATGTCAAATGAATACAAAAAGGAAGTGTTCTTATTCCATTTGTGGGATTTAGAACAATAAGAGATGAAAAGATTTGCCAACAATGATCCAACATGTCAGTGTCAGAGAAGAAAAATCAACCAAGAATTTCTGAGTCTGTCTATTGTCTCAAGTACAGCACTTCAAAGCTGATTTCAACATTTATTTCTAAATCAAGATTCATCTATGAGTGCTCTTGAATAACTTTTTTAGCTTAAACTTCTCCTTTTCATTTACATTTCTCATAATCCTCACAATAGTTTATCCTATATATACATATCCCATTCAGTATATTACATGATATATTTTATAGGAAATACAGTCTAAAGGAGTTTTCATCACATTTTGACACCTGAATATTCATCTATTGTTACAGATGAAGGCAGCATTCAGGATTTGGTCTTGCTCACGCTATCTTCCATCTTGAGGAACACCACTAAACACAGTGGAGTAAGTAAGACTTACACGTGAACTGGTGTGAGGTAAAGAAGAACCTGGCCCTTCTCTTCCTGAAGAATTCCTCTGGCTTTTAGAGCTGTACAGGACATAATAAAATGCATGCAATGCAAATAAGCCAATTACAGCATTATTTGAAAGATACATCTTTATATATTCATGATGCACTTTAAATCAACATGTCTTTGAGGGACAGGAAATTGAAAAGGCTATAAATAAACATGGAGAAATATTCCAGTGGCTATTTTTCTCTTCACGTTTGCAGAGCCATGTCAACATGTTTGCTCTCAGATTTTGCATTTGTGTTTCTTATTTCTGCAAAACATAAAAAGTATGTGTAGAGGAAAACAAAATCACCACCTGGAGGTTTTGAGCCAGGACAGTGAAGCAAGAATTGCTAAGAAATCTGTGGTCTTTAGCAGTGACATGACACAGCACTTTGGAAAGAGAATACCAGTGAGTCTGCTATTTGCTCTTAAAATATTGGACTAACTGTTAATTTTAGTTTCTCTAAAATATCACTTCTTTCTATTATATGAATCAGACCCTTATCTATTGTAAACTTCCACAGATAATTGAACTTATTGAAGTTATGTTGAGGATTTGAAAATTACTAGTGCATACAACTATCTGTCAGAAGTAATGTGAAATAATAGTTTCCTTTCTAGTATTAGCATTTCAAGCTGTCTGAACACAGTCATAACCCAGTGTAATGAGTGTGGAAATCATGTCACGCAGAGGTACAGCCCAGCAGATTTAGAAAGTGTGCTAACAATCTAACTTTTCACTGCCGTTTCTTAGGAGCGTGAGACCTGCTTACACAGCCACGCTGTATGGTATGCCTGTGTGAATGCGCACGGGCACAAGTGTGCCTGCAGGCAGAGGCAGACATCGTTGCTTGAGTGTATGTCTGTCCTTCCTTCCCCAGATCTTTTGCATCTCTTGCCACTCTTCAGCAGATTTGTCAGAGGAAGGTTTGAAAGGTTTGAAAATCTTAATGTTCCTCCTACAGTAATGAAAACGGACGGCTGAGGATAGGAGGAAGTCGCTTAGAGGAAGGACTGCTACATAAACATGCCCTTGCTTAGAAACGTAACCTGATACAGAAAAGAAATACAGTGAAGAGGATAGATATTGCACCATCCAGCCATCATTATATTCTTTATCCTACATTCAACAAAAAAGAGGAGAGGTACACTTCCCTGCACTTCCCATGGACATCATAAATGCCTAATACTAGAAATATGTTCCTCCAAAGCTGTTCTGTCCTTTGCCTACCCTGAGAGGCCCCTTAAGTTCACCCTGCACTTCATGAGCTCTGGGCACACTGGAATGGAGTTGCATTTGGGAAGAGTTAGACTAATTTTATAGTTACTTACCAATAGTTCAAGATTTTGAAACTGCTAATGAATGAGAAGGCTGATTTTTTTTGCAGACAGAAGTATTTTAAGAGGTCACTTAGGGAGCCCCAAATTCCAGTAAGTTGCAGGGGGGAAATAATCATGTCTTTTCAGGATATTGAAATCCTTTATCTGGTTGATCTATAATTTTGATATTTAACAGTTGGAAATTCTTTATTTACGTCAATATTAAACAAATTTGATTTAGTTAAAAACAGTTCAGACTTGGGAAAAATTGAACTGTAAACATGTATTGTTTCCAGGGGAATATATATGATGGAAATCTAGCTAGGAAGTTTTCTTTTACAAATATGAAATATACAGATAATTCTAATCATCTTATTGTCATAAGAGATAAATACCATAAGTTCTGTGATCAAAGCATTGTGCAGGACTGTCTGCATTTGTGGTTAGTATAACTCAGGCTTAAGAATGTTCTTCAAAGAAAGAAAGGTCACCTTTCATTTTGAAATATCTTTAGATCACTGAGATCATATGTTAATGTCACTACGTCTGTTAAAGCAAAAAGGATATTATTTACTGTAGTCTTTTTGGAATTCTATATATTTTTATAAGAATGGAGAACAGGAGCTTGGCTACTGATTATCAAAATACCTAGAAAGCTTGATTCACTTTAAAAAAAAAGCTGTTCTCATCTTACTTTTTTCTTTTATATTTTCATGTTCAGTATTCCTCATTTTCGTTTGTTTGGTTTGGTTTGGTTTTTATTGGATGTCCCTTTTGGATGTTTATTTTAGTGTCCTAACTGCTAGCATCCTTCCATTAAAAAGTGGTTTCAATTTTATTTCCCAAAGATTCATCCTATATAAATTATCGCTTTGATCTGTCCTGTTCTTTTGAGTTTGGATCTTCAAATTCTCGGATGTCATATCTGAAACTACCCAATATGTTCTAACCCAAACTAGTATTTAAAATATGTGAACCTCCTCCCCATGACTTTTGTACTTTGGTAGCTCTATAGATGGTGTTATGGGAGCTTCCCATTCAGAACATGCACGACATTCACAGAACTGACACTGATTATATTAGCTTTGGATAAGTACCAAACACAAATTACAAATGTCCTGTGGGAACGGCAGATTCTGTTCCCTTGGGAGCTGAGCAGTATGAGTGATATAATTGCAAACCAAATAACTATAATTTTTATTTCTTTCAGAATATGAAAACAAAATAACCAGGTAGCATTCAGACTGTTATTTTTCTAGGGCTGCCTAGCCATGTAGACAGACATGTAGTTCATTTGTGTCTTGTCCAGAAGTTTTCTGGGAGCTTCAGTCACTTTGCAGTTTCAAATTGCCTGCTGCAATGCTGTGTGGCATCTAGGATTTATTCAGAACCACCTGAACTCTCCTTAAGCCCCCTGGAGAATTCCCCAAATGTTAGTCATGGTGAACACCACGACTACTTGACTAATACTTCTTGTGATCCCATTCCTTTATATTATCTAGTGTTATTATAACCAGAGAACCAATTGCAGTGTTAGGTAACGTGTTTTCAGTCTCATTCCTCTCACAAGGTTGAAGCCATCTTAAAATTTCAAGTTCTGGGACACTGAAACTGAGATTCAGTGTCCTTCTGCTGAAGATTAACCATTGTGCATCCAGGCATATACATGGTGGAGCAGATATTAAGAAAGCAAGACGGAGCCTTATGTTAACATAGGGGTTATAACACTCTATGTACAGAGAGGCAGAACAGAAATTTCAGTCCCTGAAATGTATATATATTTTACACTAGACAAGTGTTGGCGAAAAAGACACCAGAAACAAACAAACAAACCCCAGAATCTAGAACCAAAATAAACAATCAAAACAAACAACCAAATAGAAAATCTAAACACGTTACTTTTTTATTGCAGGATTTTTTTTTTGACTAGTCAGAGCCTTGGACCAGTTCCTCACAAAGCTGCATGGCCACCAGTGCCAATGCTCAGCCAGGGATGGCTCACTCCATAGCCAGAATGTTTTTACTACATACATCTCTGGGAAAGTACAATATATGGAAGAGGTAAAACAGGTCATCCTTTAATTTTCTGAGCAAAAATGCACTAATTCTATATTCAACCTCACAATTTTAGATATTATCAAAAATCCTTCTGCCTGCTTAATGTCACTTAACCCTCAGGGTATTGGTGGAGTGAACAATCAATTCTTTTTGCCATTATTCACATGATCTTGTTTTAATACTGAAAGCTTTATTTCTTTCTACCCAATAAAATTTCCTTATAGAAATGTGGGAGGTGAGGTTTCAAGGTTTTGTACTCTTTAGCATTCTCATATACTTTCTGTACAAATAGAGGACAAAAGAAGTCATTTTCTCCAGAGGTTTTACATTCTCTTTAACCATTTCCTGTCCTTGCAATGCTGTTTGCTTTCACAAGTCTGGTCAAACAGTTCGTTCCACAGACTGAATGGGAATTGAATATATAGGAGCTTGTTGGTAAACAGTGCTTGATCATACTTCTGACGAAAATTGATGGAAAGCTTTAAAAAGTTTTGGAAAGCATGCCATAGACAAATGGCACTGAATTTTTACTACTATCAGGATATCAGTATTTTGTGGGGGTTTTTTTACATAAAAGTATTCTTACCTGTGTAATTAGTAGGCTGATAGTAATTGAAGTTAAGATAAGAACATTGTTTTCAAACCATGTATTTAAATATTCTTCACATCCCTAAGCAAGAACAGATGAATAGATGTCAAGAAAAATCATGTCAACTTTGAAAATCATACTGCATCTTTATAAGAACATGCTTTTAAAATATTTTAAAATAAGAACATACTTTCTCTGTGGTGTGATGGGTTCTGATATTTACTTGCCAGAAAGCAAATACAACAGTAATGTGCACTGGGGAGCACTAGCTATAGAATTTTTTAAATTTTCTAAACTGAACAGATTGTTTTTAAGGAGATTGTTGTGGGGTTTTTTTTGTATGGAAATGTTCCAGAGCTTCTGACTTAATCAAAAGGGAATTTGCTTTTGTGTAATTTTAACTGAGAGATTATAATAAATAATGGCCAGTCTTCACGAACGAAGATCCGGGGAAGGTCTTTACACCTTCCAGCCTGCGCATTGGATTTTTTAGGTG
>JAWMRA010000041.1:40113659-40208089 GCA_035584735.1 Pseudotriccus pelzelni
AGTATCCCTGGCTGGGATCGAACCCTTGGCCTCCGCTGTGAAGGTCCCGCAATCTAACCACTAGGCCACCAGGGGCTGAGAGATTACCTTACAAGTAAATGCTCGAAAGAATATTTTCAAGTTTTTATTGATTGTCATGAATTATGCATCCTGAAATGGATGTGCATATTTTCTAGGACTCAATCTATGCTTATTATATTGCTTTTTAAAATACATTTAAAATTATTATATAGATTAAAATAGACATAAATACAATAAAACATATAAATAAATGTTTTTAATCTTTTGAAGTGATCTTTTAATAATGACAAGGGTTTGTAGAATCAGGGAGAAATTTCAAACTGATAAGCAAAAGACAATAGCAGATGTCACTGGACAGCATCCTTTCCATTATTTACTGTTCTGCATTGTCAAGAAACAACCTTTGTCATTGTATTTTTGTCCTCACTGGATAGTCCTGTTGACACTGCAGAGTCTATAGAATAGGGTAATACGTATTGTATCACTTTGCTCCAGCTCAGGAGGACCATATCTGATGGTCCTATGCAAACTGATTCCTCGATATTAAGGCAAGTAAATGCTAACATGAACTTGTCTCAGAAAACACATCTCATATTTCAGTGTCTTGCTCATTCCTTTTATCCTGTAAAGTATTGGAGATGCTCTGGAAGCAGATAATACAAACAGGTAAAGATATTTTCCCTCTATATTCAATACAGAATTGTCTCTGCAGGAGATGCTTCACCCTTGTGTATTTTATCATCTCCCCGGACAGACAAGAACAATATGATCTTAAAGTATACTTTTTAAAGGAACTCCATCCAGCTCTGGGATCCTGTATCCATCATCCATCCTGCATCTGGGATACTGTGCCCAGCTATGGGTTTCCCAGCATGGGAAGGACAATGACTCAGTGGAATGAGTTCAGGGGAGGGCTACCAAGATGATTACAGGACTGGAGCCCTTCTACTACAAGGAAAGGCTGAAAAAAAAGGGATTGTTCATCCTGGAAAAGGCTTCAGCGTGACCTAATTGTGGCCTTGCTGTAGCTGAAGGGAGCCTACAAGAAAGATGGAGAGAGACTTTTTACAAGGGCATGTAAAATAAGGGGGGACAAGAGGGAATGGCTTCAAACTGAAAGAGAGTAGGTTTAGATTAGACACTAGAAAAAAATTCTGTACTGTGAAAGTGGTGAGGCACTGAAACAGGTTGCCTGGAGAAGTTGTGGATGCCTGGAAGTGTTCAAGGCTATGTTGGGTGGAGCTCTGAGCAACCTGGTCTAGTAGAATGTTTCCCTGCCCACGGCAGGGCAGTTTTATCTAGATGATGTTGAAGTTCCCTTCCAATCATAGAACCATTCTGTGATTCTATGAACTTTCTTTTAGACTCTAAATTATTCTATAACACATGAAAATAAAAAGCAAAAATAATTATAAATCCAGAATAAAGTAAAACATTTTGACTATAACCCTTAGCCTTAAAAAGTAACTTCAGTGTGGAAACTGTGTGTAAGCAGTAAGCTAGACTAAGGAAGTGCTCACTGTGCAGTACAACTAAAAGAATAAATAAAACTATATACTATTGGAAAAAGCACAATGAACATGGGTTTCATAATGAATGCAGCAAACGGGGACAAATTTGATAAAGCATATGATAAAAATAAAAACAAAGACACTCTGTTTTATGCAGATCTAGAAACTTCAACAAGGATCAGATTTTGAAAACGTTTATGTATACCTTTGTCCCTTTTAACATCATATTTGCAAAAATTCTCCTCTCGTAGAGAGAGGTTAGTAAGTCCCCCTATTCCAACTTGCGTTTTAGCAACAACTGATCTCTTGTGAACATATGGCTCAAACTTCATGCTCAAAGCAAATACTATGCCCTGTTCAAAAGGATTATCAGCTAGCTTTTCCCAATAATCTATTTCAACATCAGTAACACAAAACCAAACTACACTATCAAACAGCTTGGAGAATGCAATTCCTTTCATGTACGAAATTCCAGGAGAGTTTCATTCTGAATTAGGATGAAACTTAAGAAATCTTTGAATTGTTTTTTTGGGATGAAAAGTCCTCGATATTGTAGCTCAGAGATGCTGAACAAAAACATGTAATTTTCATGTTTTGAAGAGTCAATTCAAGATATACTGCTGCCGAATTTCAAAAATTAGGTAACTTAGCCAAAGATGTCCTTTGTCTCTATAAATATTCCATTTCAGCAACTCTATGAGTTCAGTTAAAATAGTCACCAGCTTTAAGGAGTACATTAAATATCATTAAAAATTTATAAAATGGAGTTCTTCTTTAACACTATTTATGATCTTAGGCTTTTTATTTTTCTTGTGGCAGATACCAATGATTTCAGCAGCAAAATATCCACAACTTTGAGATCTGACACAATTTAAACATGCCCACCTGGGTGGGTGGTGAGTATGCAGCTTTCTGAACTCTGTGCTCCTACAAAAGTTTAATAAAACTGGTCAAGAATACTAGCACATAGTCTAGCTGCACCATTGACATAATGGGGTCACCATTAATCACTTGAAAAATCATTAATGCAATGAATAGGTTTTCAAAGAACAGATTTAAAAAATACATTACAAACACATTTGTAATCTTGAGACTAGACATACATGCTTTGTGAGTTATCTGGAATCATAAATTATCTTCAACAGTCATTAAAAACAGTGTAACTCACCTCTGCAAGAAGTCGTATTAAAGGACTCACAGCTGATCTATAGAAGCATACTAAAGCATATTAAAATGTTGAGCTGTAGTGTTTCTAATTAAAAGCTCCTAATGGAGAATTAATTTGAAAGGCTTATAGCAGACCACTGGTCAAAAACATTGCTAACAATTTCCAAAATAATTGATACCATCCAAGTGCTTTCAAGGAATTTTCTAAAAAAAAGAAACAAATTACCTGCTGTCAAGCAAAAAAAACCCATTATGATTAATAATTTAGTTATGTGTATTGAAACTACTGATTTACAAGCTCATTTTAGACTTTAAGCATTATTTCTGAGAGAGTCTCAGTGCAACACCTATTTAAATGCTCCCACAGTAGGAGCTCAATTTTGACCTCATAGTATCTCTTCTTGTCCACGGTTCACATCAGTCTTGAGACCTAAGCAGATCAAGTGTTTGATGGTATCTAGCACAGTAAAAAATACTAGAACATCCATCAATTTTTTCAGCTGCAGGAAACTTCAGTGACCAGAACTGTCACCTCCTATATAAATTGACAAGTTTTTCAAAAGCGTGATCTATCCTGAAATACTAAATCCTACTTCACACACTTATTTTTAATAAGCACAGCACCATATAACAAAAAGGACAAAACCAAAGTTGATTCTAGACCTAATATTTTACAAACTTGTGTGAGCACCAGGGAATCTGGCCAGGACATGTATTGCTTTGGGCTAGGGGAGTTAATATCTTATGTTGGTCCTGGATTAGGCATCTTTGCTGAGACTGTTAAAATACACCTTCAACAGTAATTGAAGTGGAGAAGCTGATCACAAAGAGTGTGATTATAGAGACTGCAGCATGCATGCAGAATACATGCAGAGGAGAAATCCTAGGCCACTGAAAGGTGCCTTTAAAACAAGAAAGAAATCAGGCTTCACCAATTAATTTCCCTTGCTACAGCCATACTAAAAACAAAACTCAAAAGTTTGCAGAGTGAATGGTGATGTACCCATCATTTATTATAATTCCGTAACACTTAATTAAGGTTGAGATCAAATGCAATTAATGCGTATATAAAATAATTTAACTGCAAACTTTCAATCAATTTTCCTAGGGTAAATAGCTGACTCCAGAATGCATCACTCCTGACAACTCAAATATTTCAGTATGTAAAACCATCATATAAAACAGAAGATTCCATCACTATAAATAAATATTTAATAGAGAAATGTTGATGATACAGATGCACTTTGAAGGAGTAAAACTAATTCACTTGTGCTGTACTCTGCCTGAATAGCAGCAGGCTTTGGAGAACTGCATGAACCTTATGAGAACACTGTCACTGGAGGTTTTTTTAAACCATAAATTTTGAAATTATGGAATAGAGAACTGGTCAGACCAGTATGGATTCAGTACAGATTACCCTTCATAAAATACTGTGAAAACTGCTTAAGCTATTGGAGTTGCTAAATGACTGAATAAAGCTTTAAAGTGGAATAGTTACTAGTGACAACAGCTATGTTGGTAGTTTTTGTTGCTTCCTGTTGTTAAAACCAAAGATATGTGTTCCCTAGATTAGATCTCTGCTTGTACCTAAAATACAGCTTCAAAAAAAACCCTTAGTAATTCATTAGTATATTTTGCATGCCATGATGCCAATAACTTCTACTATCAATTGCACAAGGGACTACTGTTATCACCTGCTAGCAGACACAGCTTAGCATGAAATGCTTTCTTCCACCCCTGCTGATCCCTAGGAAAGAAGGACTTCCTGGGTCATCCCTTAATAAGGAATAAAGCTGTCCCTTCCACTGCTGATTCCACATTCCTGAATAGGAAGAGTGTGGTTATTTTACAGCAGAGAAATTAGAAATATATTTCCATGCTCTCCCCTTTACTGTATTGAACCATGCTGAATTCCTGAAAATAAGTTTTCCACATGTTCTGCTATTCCTGGTCAACATGTAGAATGCTCAATTTCAATCCAATGATAATACAGTATACAGTAACAACTGTTAGGTTTTTTTAATTAATTGAAAGAAAAAATTTTGAAATTATCGGTAGACTCACATAATTTTATGTACACACCTCTTCTTTCTTCATAATTATCAGCACCAATATTGCTATCTAGGTAACCAACACCAGCGTTTGAAAACCCATATACTGGAAAAAAACCCAAAAGTTATTTTGAAAAAGTGAGCAATACAATAAAAAATTCCAGAAGCTCATGTATAATAGTTTGAGACTATTATTTACAGTGATTCCAAGAAAAGTAAGACTTTTTTTTTTCCTGGAAACCTTCAGAAAGTGATATCACCATCTAAGAGGCATGCTTCAGGCAAATCACAGCTCACTGTGTTTGGCTTAAAGACGTAGCCACAACTTTCTCGGAAGTGAAGAACAAAAGCTGTTGTTAAGCAGCTGAGCTTCACTGAAGAAAATTCTTATTTCTTTATTTTCATTATAATGGTATCTAAGTGTCATGCCTATTTAAGGACTCCTTTGAGCTGTAAGACACAAAATCAAAATAAAAAGATAGTTGATTTTGCTCATTTTCAGTGATAACAAATTTTCACCTACAGTGTCTAGGTATTGTGATACCAGATGATTTCATGAATGTTGGAAATGAGACACTTTTTTCTTTCATCATCTAATAAATAGTGAGGTAAACACTACATGCCTAGGCAGTAGTAGGAAAGAAGAAGGAACAAGGTTTCTGCTTATTGCAGCTGGGCTCCTCTCTTTGATGTACAAATGAATACTGTAGAGCTTAACAAATGAATCAGTAGCACTGTTCATTGCTTCAGCCTCCACAGTCTAAAACAGATCGTTCAAAAGGGATGACAATAAACAAAAGACAGAGGAAAAATATGTAATCAAAGTGATATAAGAACATGTAGTTACAGTGCAATCTTTCAGAAATCCAAGAGTTCTTCCCTTATAAAGCAGGAATTCTATATAAATATGGAGTCTCCAGGTAGGTCTACATAGGTAACAGATTTTTAATCACAGTTTGCTATTTCATTACTGTAGCCATACTGTAGCTACCTGTACCTTCAAGCTGCAATATTCTGAAGTGGGCTTTTCTTTATTTCTTCAGCATATACTAAACACTGAAACTTTGTCATTGAAAACTTCCATGCAGGGGTATGGAAAGATCTTCAGCTTTGTTGAGATTTTATTTCAGCCAGGACTTTATCTAAATATGTCTTTCTATCAGCATCTTTGTTAAGTGCTGTATCTGGAAATCACATCAAGACAGGATCACATTTTTCATGCATGCAAAATTCCCTTTCATTTTACAAGAAAGCTGGAGACTGATTTGCACTTACCATAACGAGTAGATATTTGATTTCCACAGCACTTCCAAGGAATCCCATGGCTGATGTAAAAGTAAAAATAGATCTAATGCCAAGTAATACACAAGAAATATATGTCACTAGCTGGTTCTCCCCAAAGAAACTGTAACGCAGTGCATTTGTACTATTACTTTTTCCCTTTTTTTTTTTTTTTTTTCTGAGACTTTCACTTATTATCACATATGCAAATTCTGTGGAGACATAGATATAGTTCTCATCAAATCGAGGCTCAGATTCAGCCTCTTTGTGACTGGTCACTTGCTTCTCTCCACTTCAGCCATTTTTGCACAGATATGGGAAGTAACAGGGGTTTTTATTACTTCCAGATCAAATGCTTTGTCCCAGAATTACTGCACTGGATGGTTCCCATTCCATCAGCTTGGAACTGATGCTTCTCAACATTGCCAAGGCAGTCAAGCCTTTAAGAGCACAGCTGCTGTTATGGGACCCAACACTTACTTTTCTGTGAAAAAAATTGATAGACACTCTCGGAAAAAGGATTGGCCAAATGGAGAGGCCCAAGCTCTTAAACTTCTATTCATTCCACCCAAATATTTAGCTAAAGGATCTATAATCTTGCCAAATGCAGGTCAAATGCAGAAAAGATGAATAGAGCTGATTTATTTTTCAGTGATTCATCTATAAGCTTTCCACCAGGAGAAATAATTAAATTGCACAAATTATAAGAATATATAAATTTTAGATTTAATGATATATGTGTTCTCCTATTTTGATAATCATACCATCTAATGATGGAAAATATACTCAACAGGAAAAAAAACAACCCTACAACTATGCAGTTCAATCCAATACTGCCACCTTGTGAAAATGAAAATCTATTACTGTTTCTGATTACAGTACAGTAACCATACACAGAACCATACAATAAAATGGTTTGGGTTGGAAAGGACATTAGAGATCACCTAGATTCAACATCCCTGCCATGGGCAGAGACACATTCCACTAGAAAGATTGCTCAAACCCCCACCCAGCTTAGACTTGAACACTTCCAGGGATGGGGCATTTTAAAACACAAATTATTTAAAACAAAAAAAACCTCTATTTATACTCACATAACACACTGAATAAATTGTTTCTGTCAAATAAAAGCCACAGGCCAAATGTCAAAAGCATTAGACCTAGAGCCTGGAAAAGAAAAAAAAGGAGGATTGTTGTTTTAATTAAAAACATCTTAAAAAATATTTTGAAGCTGCCAAATAAGAGACAGAAAACAGATTTTTTTTTTAACAAAGAAAATTCCATTGATGATGACACTTAAATAGTACTTCTGTATTAGTTTTATCTCTAATTTTCATTCTTCAGTTTTGAATCACAACTGAAAATACAGTCATACATTCCATATAAAACAAATATAACTAAGCCTATTGATTACAATGGTATTTATTTTATTCAGGCAATGCTTTATAAATTTAAACAATCATTTGATACACTGAACAAAAACTAGTAGCAACTGTAGAAGCATCAAGATGGTGTCTGGTCTCAATTGCATCTAATGTTACATTGTACACATCTATTGATTTTTTTTTTTTTAGGTTTTTTTTTTTTTAACTGCTAAAAACACTTGAAAGCAGCATGTATTTTGGGAGATTTATATGGCAAGAGTTGCATAGCCTGGCATACACTTATGCTTATATTCTTCAATGCCCTTTCTAATTATTAAGGATACCAGCTGACATGAAGAGATGACAAATATGAAGCTTCTACAGTCAAAAACTCTCTTGTGTTAACAACTTATTTTAGATACAAAACATGTGTTGCACATGTATCAAATTTGTTTTTCAGAAGAAAAGACTGAGCAAACAAAAGCGTTGCTTGCCCTGTCAAGGTCCTCAATGCCTGCCTGGATTATAAAGCTTCTGTTGCTGAACTGCACAGTGAAGAAAGCTGTAGTAAGCTTCTCAAACCTGCTCCACAGTGGACTGGAGTCAATAATGGGGTCAATAACACACCATGTAAACTTACAGACTGTATGAGATAACTGGCTTTTCGCTCTCCCCGAAGAAGTCTCACCACTTTTAAGAGTATTAAAATTTCATGACAATTTTCAAAACCAGAATGTACTAAAAAATTGATGTGATTTATTGTTCCAGTAAAAAAACCCTGAAAAAAAACATGAACAGTTACATATTTCATTTGAAAACTGGCATCTGCAATAGTTCTGTTGTAATAATTATCTGGTTTCAAAGCTTTATTTTGAGTAATTTTAATAATAATTCAGTTTACCTTACATTATTTAGAAAAATTACTTACATTTTATAATAGTTTCTCTATGAGAAAATACTTACCAGCACTGAATATTTACATCCTACCTTAAAGACCACAGTCTAATAGTGATACATTTCTTCCTGAAGTCCAGTGTAACCACACTCTTGCAACAGAGAAGTTTTCCTCTGTTGACTAGCCCTGACTTCCTGGATACAGTCAACAGGCCTACAGAAATGTCTCTTTTATTGGCAAAGCTGTTTGGTAAATACATGACATGGTCTTCATTCACCATGGTCACAGCATAACACCTTCACAAAACAAGTACTAAATGCACATTCAAATCAATTCTTAAAAACTTGACCAGGTCGAAAAGTTCGCCAGTTACATGATTCTATATAGTGGTGGATTTCAAATGGGTGAGTTTCCATTATTTTAATATTTAAATATCTTACTCATCCATAACACTGGTGAGGAAACAGTAAACGGTTGCCCTTGAATCCAGTATTTTGTGCTTAACATCCATAAGTCTTTCAGAAAGGTATTCAGTTTATTCTAAAGATGGTAGAAGGAAAACCCCTACCATTCTTGTCAGATCCTTTCCATTGCTTCCAAAATGAACATTTGCTATGTAAAACCTGACTTTACATTTCAGCTCTGATTTTTTCGTTATACCTGTCTTCGCATCTTGATATTCTTTAACAGTCTCAGGGTCAGATGCTTTCCCTGTGAACACCATTACAGACTAAAATGATATTATCGGCACCCTGCCTACCCTGTATCGCTTTTGCTAGACTGAATTGTGTGGAGTTTTTAATTCTCCAATTGGACATTTTCTCCAGGCTCTTAAATAACCACAAAGGAACATTTTACACAGGCAGATAGTGATAGGACAAGGGGGACTGATTTTAAACTGAAAGCAAGGAGATTTAGATTAGATGCTAGGAAGGAATTCTTTACTCAGAAGGTGTTGAGGCACTGGAACAGGTTGCCAGAGAGGTTGTGGATGCCCCATCTTTGGAAGTGTTCAAGGCCAGGTTGGATGGGGCTCTAAGCAACACGGTCCAGAGGAGGGTGTCCCTGCCCACGGTAGTGGTGTTGGGACAAAGTGATCTTTCAGGTCCCTTCCAACCCAAACCATTCTGTGATTCCATGAGCACCCCTCCTGCCTCGCCGGGCTGACCACCCCAGAGCGCCCAGTGCCAGAGGGACACTGGCCTTTCCAAGCCGTGCCAGAGTCCCGGTGCATGAGAGCAGAAGCCGTGTCTGGTGGGTTTTCATTTTCCATGGCTCTGGAGTTCTCTTGGCAAACAGGAAACAAAACTACAGTGTTTTAATCCACCTTTGCTCTGCCTTTTTTTTTCCCCCCACGATTAACTGCCTATTCCAATTTATTGTAATGACTAAATTCCCGTCTATTACTTAAAAAAAATAAAAAAAACCCAAAAAACAACCAAAAAAACCCACCACCAAACCAAACCAACCAAATCAACCAAAAAACACAACCAAACCAACCAAAGAAAAACCCAAACAAGGAAAAAAACCCACCAAAACCAAACCAAATCAGATAAAACCAAAAAACCCGAATGAAATACAGCGAGATGCTCCGTGCCACGCCGGGAGACGCCCCCTGCCGCCCCCGCAGGGAACGGCGGCTCCTGGCGACGTTTGGCTCCTCCCACTGCCCGTCCGAGATGATGTTTCCCGTTGCCGTGGTGACGCTCCCGGCGGCGCAGCGACCGGTTCTCGTTCTCCGCACGGAGCGCCTGACCGGCAGCGGTTGGCGGCCGCGGGAATTCAAGGTGGAGAGTGGCCGGCCTCTGGAGGCGGCCGGGAACGCGGGGGCTCCGGGAGAGGCTCGGGTGAACGGTAGGTGAGTGGGTACGTGGAAGAGACGGGCAACGGTTGCCCGGAGGGATGGACTACAACTCCCAGAATGCAAAGGGGGCGGCTCCTCCGGGACGAGGCTGTGGACGGGGCTGTCTCCCGCCGCGATGCCTTTTGGGAGGTGTAGTTTTCCTTCTCCAGGAGCGCTTCACTCCGTCCCGGCTGAGCTGCGGTCCCCGTGCCCTATCTCCTGTTGCAGGAGCCTGCGAGCGACCAGGAGCTGCTCGCTGCTTCAGATGGGGCGGATCTAGGCGGCCTCCCCTGTCGCTTGATTGGAAAGGGGCACTGGTTGCGGAAGGAAGGAGCTGGGGATGACGGGGAACCCGTTTTCCTCCGGACTGGATCCGTCCACAAATCTTGTTCTATGGGTTGTGACATTTCTCACTGTTTTCTCTTTATCATTAAAACTTCATTGAGTGCCTTCTGGATTCTTAGTCTTATTTTGTAACTGTTAATACTTACTTATTCTTCAAAACTTTTTTCTGCTTGGTAGATATTAGGGCTGAAAAAAAATTCCTTGTGAGCCTTAGGTCACCGCACTGGTACTGTCCACAAGGAGTAGAGAGCAGGCAGAGGTTTTTCATCTTGAAATTTCATAACACTTGCAAAACTTTGAGCCGTAGTCTGAAGGGGATTCTCATATCACAAGGTAACATTTTTCTTAGTTTTGCCTGTTGTTATGAACATCACTAGATGTTCATGTTTTAAACCAGCTGTTCAATAAATACATCTGAATGAATATAGGCTAAATGAAGAGTCTTTATTTTGGTTCATGCTGTGCTGAAAGGTATTATTTTCTTTGCGTAGCTTTGAAAACAGATAAGACACTGTGGAAAGTAGAATGTCAGAAGATACTGAAGCAATTGAAAAAGAAATAGAAATTGAATTAGGCAGAATCAGTGTTACGTCCTTTGAAGCAGATGATCCTGACACAGAGGTATCAGATGAACCTTTGAGTGACAGTGAGACAGTAAGTATTTTATGAGCTACAACTCCCTCTATTGCTGCTTGAAAGTAGTACTGGCATTGGGAGTCCTATCGGATGAATGAACGTACTCCTGACATACCTAACCTGAGGATTTCTTTTTTAAAGTAGTCTGGGTAGTATTGCGTCATGGAGAGTGAACCAGCCTCCTGTGGTGGCAGGACAATAAGAGAGGTGCATATCAGCATTCTGCTTAAGTGAGAAAATCAGACCCAGACATTTTATTTCAGAGTCCTCTGGAGCTGGAAGATTTGACCAAAGCTATAGAGATGGATTAAATCTGGATGAATAAAACAGTGATTCTTCATTGAAATCTGTATCTAAAATCTTATAGGAGAATGTCTTATGAAATTCCTTATGAGACTTCCACATATTAATTTCATATAAATGGGTGCTTCAGATCCTCTTTTTGAATAATTTCTTGTTTGGGGGAATTATTTTCCTCTGAAATACAATTAGTTATTTGGATCCTTTTCAGCTATTTTTATCTTTTGGACTCATAGCAAAAGGATTGGTTTGTAGGATATGAGGGTAGATAATATTGGTCATATGTGACAAGAAATCATGCTTGACAAGACATAAAGATACAAAAAGGCATCAGTGGTGTTTGTGCACTCACATAAAGAATGTCAGCAATGTTTACCACAACTTGCACATTTGAGAGAAGGGAAACCATTTTCCCAAATTCTTGCAGCAAAAGACATTCTTTTGAATAGAAAGTTTCTATGTAGTAAAGAAAGTTGAAGCATTGGATTTACATGCATACTTTAAACATTAGTAAATTTAAAATTAATTTATTTTTTAAAGAGTCTAAACGTTTTAAAGAAAAAGGTCCTGTGCGTGGTAGTTATTTGTTCATTTTTGTCTCATCCTTTTCCTTAATTTCCTGGTCCAACAGTTATAAACACAGTGTTAATTGAAACATGTTTCTGAAGTCAATGAAAGATAAGTTACTAAAATTTGATTAGAATGTAATTAAAATTAGAATTATTAATTGTTCAGTGGATGGTAACAGAAAGAGTGTAGGAATTGGGAAAAATTTTGGTGGCAGTTGGTATTAAATCTCCATCGATGCTTTATAGGTGAAGCCAAAATGAGCCTATATTCTTACATGTCAGGTATTTATCTCTGTCAAAACTGAGATGAAAATGTAGAATTTATGTCAAAGGCCATGTTTTTCTAGATTTCAGATGGCTTACCAGAACCAGTTCTCTCCTATTTAAACTTTATCAAGAGCAGCAATGAAGATGCTGAAAAGCTTATACTGCAAGACTTAGAAGATAAACAAACTACAAGTAAGTACAGATCAGAATTAAAATGTTTGTGCACCTTGTATTGTCAGTGGAAGTTAGACTAACAATCATTAGTAAAATAATGCAAAATTTTAGGCAGTACAAGCTGTGAAACCTACTCCATCAGCTTCTGAATACATGCTGAAAATCTCTAGGAATAAAACGATGCAACGCTATATTCCAGGATTAACATCTGAGTATGAATTGAACTTTTCTAAAAATTCATCTAATGCTAACGTAGGCAAGTTGGAAAGCCCTCTGAAACAGGGCCAAGCCCAGACTCTTCATGAGATTCTAAAATGAAATCAGTAGGAGCTGAAATTCAGAGTTCAGATACAATTGACCCCCATAGGATATGTTTGAAGTCTGTCTTGAGAGATGCCCAAGCTAGCATTAAAAGAAATTGCCTTGTAATTGGGAACAATATTGCTGTCAGCTGTGTGACTTAGGCCAAGCTCATAGTTTATATGCCAGAGAGCTGGCATTGGCTGTTCCATTAGTGCAATAGCTGTCGTGAAATATGTTCAATATTGTCTATAAATTTAGATATTTGAGGAATGTTTCTTTGTATTCTTTTTTTGTAATGCAGTTTTACTCTTTTTCATTGTTTTTATAGTTGCTTGTCAGTTTTTGAGCTATTTCATACAAGTTCTACTTTTCTGCACAGAAAATGTTCTGCTGCATTCCATACTGTAGAATTCTCTTTCATATTTGCTATCACTGTTTTCTTGCAGTATCATTGTGTGTGTTTTTGCTACAGAGATTTGCTGCTTGTAATGTAGATAAATGATTCTCACATATATTTAAGTAAAACTGGGGGAGAAGAAAGGAAAAAGCCCCAACTTTATTTTAGTTTAAACAAACTGAGTAGCTAAACAGTCAGACCAAAACTGACCACTGGTAATTCACTGTCTGTGAATTAAATTATGTATTTATTTTTTCTTGAGGTGACATTTATGGAGTAGTTTCTTGTCATACTTCTGAATCAAATGAAGATCCAGAACAATTTAAAGAAAAGGTATTTTTTATTTATGCAATATTTATAGTGGACAAAATTAATATTAAATATATACATATATATGTATATGTATGTATAAATGTATTCAATTTGTTTGTGTCAGACTATCCATAAGGCATTAAGACAGGTTTGTATATACAACTCTTTAGAACTGGGATATCATCTGTAATACACCATATCTATAAGCTTTAAAATTTAAAATAAATTCTCTGTATTAGTACTTGAGATGCTGGCACAAAAATCAACAAAATTAAATAAAACTAAATAATCCTTTATTGCTAATTATTTGCAGAATAGCATGATACACTTTTAAGCTTCTCTAATCTTATTTTTTTATGGTCAGGAACATGCGTTACTATTGATGTTGCTCCTAATGTATTCCATAATTTTATAGAAAATGTAGACATAGTAATGTCTGTGCCTTTCAAAGACAAATCAAGAGTTATGAACATGAGTTCTATATTTTCATAGAATTTGACTGGATAACTCACTGAAGTTCTTAGAAAAACATAAGACTGAATTTATCCACTTTTAATTTGTCGTCTGGCTTTTATTAGTCAGTACTCTTGCAAACACGTGTTGTTTTTTTTCAGAAGACCATTGTTTAGGACAGCACAATTACTTCATGTGACTTCAGCTCTATTACAAATATTAATATATGCCCCAAGCATGTGTTGAATGAATGATAAATGAGCAGGAATAGATTACTTGCCAGTAAAGAACAATGAAACAAATATAGCAATCTTTGTGCCCATAATATTATTTTGAAATAGACTTCTTAAACGTTTACTCTGTTACTAGTTCTTCCCTTGTGTGCATAACAGTATTAATGTGTAAATATGGTGCTTGATTCCACTGAAAGTAAAATAAATCCCAAATGCAAAATATTCACTTTTCCAAGTCAAGATGTAAAATATATTTTAAAAAGCACATAGAAATATTATGCATTTTGGGAAATACTGCAAAATTTATTACTGCAGAAAACAGTATTTTGACTGACATGTTTGCATTAATCAGTGTGTAAGGATTCCAGTCAGTAGTAAGTTTCATATTGTTATACTTGTCATATGATAAAAAGTTTATTCATGTTCTGGAAGATTTTTATAATTTTCTGCTTTTAAATTTTGTTTCTTGTTTTCTTATAACAATATTAAACTTTATTAGATACTGCATGAAATTGAAAACGAAGTCTTGCAGATTACTACAATACCTAGTTATAGTCAATCCACCAGTGATGAACTGCTCACTGATGACCACTTGCTTACAAGTAAGCAAACATATTAGTCATTTGGTTGAGTTTATCTTTAGCATTATATTACTATTTCCTACTTTTCTGTATTCATAAGTATCATAATATTCTTTTTATAGAATTGCACATTACATTATACAGCAGGGCTTGGTACTTGATGAATTGGCTGTGAGTAAACACCTGTACCTCATTTGAGGATGAAAAATCATCACAGGAATTTGTATCCAAAAATACCACCCAAAAAACTATTTAATTATTAATAGAAATTGTAAACCAGATTGGAGGCACTGAACAGGTTCTGCTTTGGCTACAGCTGTTTGGGTTTTTTTAGTAGTCACATTGGCTGGAAATGTTTCCTTTGCCATGGGCTTAAGATAAGTTGAGCTGGAGTGCATGAGTTGTAAAAGCCCCTCTAACAGCCACAGAAGACATCTTGCATAATCTTGCAATGTGCATTGTTAGAATATGCATAATAGTTGCAGAGTCAGTAAGTGTGCAAAATAATAATAAGACAGCTGTGATGCAAAGGACTCATGCTGTATTTCTGGATTTCCCTGGGGCTATATATTGCTGGCTGTATCAGCACAGCATCCTTTCCTTGTCAAATACGGTAAGACTGTTTAATGTCCCCCAGTGCTTATTAGAAAATTAAATAAAAGGTTTGCTTGGTTGATTAAAATTCATAGCTGGTCTTGAAATGAGCATAAGCCTTACTCATTATGAAGTAGAAGAGAAGTGTAGGCAAGACCTTGACCTTGAAGATCAGAAGAGGAAGAAGTGGAAGGCTGAGAGAGAATTACGGGAAAAACAGGATGAAGAGGAACATGCAAGAAGGGTGCGGCACCTAGAGCAATTTGAGGCTGAAAGAGTAAAGTTAGACCTTCTTCATAAGGTAATTAATGATATTGAAACCAATCCATTCCCATCTAGACTATCTGAATTCAAGGTCTCACGTGAAAAAGAGAATACTGTCCCAAATTGTATGACTGCTCTAAACTCTGTCTACTTGTGTGATTTGTGAGACATATTTAAGTGTAATCTATTGGATTTTATGTGTTTCCTGCTTTGAACAATAGCAAATGAATTTGCTGTGCTAAATGTAAAATTATTCTTGAAGCTTTGCCCTTACAAAGTTTTTATGTTACGGCAACAGCCAAAGTACGGGGAATAAGAGATGGGCTGAAAAAATCACAAATGAAAAATGGTCACTGTGCCTTAATAGAAAATACTTACCTACTTTGGACCTCCCACCCCAGTTTCACATTTAGATGTATAAACTTAAGTGAAATAATTGGAACCAAAATCATTCAGTTCAGTAATGCTGGCGCTGTGCTTCATCTAGGTAAAAGGTACAATAATTGCTTTTCTTATCTTTACGTGGGAAATTGAGTCGGGCTTTATCTACTGAGTCTGCCACAACAGAACATGACTCCACATGTTGACTGGTTGCATTCTCAGAGTATCTAGCTGTGTTTTGCTATAGTTTGTGGTGCATACTGAAAGATAAAATTTGATAGCTCTCCACAAAAGAGTATAAGAACATGAAGAAATGTAACTCAGATATTATGCTTGTGAGGCCAGTGTATTTTATTATTTAGCCTAAATAATTGTGTTTTGAGAGGCGCATTGACACTAGATTTTCTGGTGACTAATTTGTGGCTTTCTGCAAAAGTGGGCGTCTTGGTCCTAGCAAGGTAGTTCAAGTCACCAAAATTAGGGAAGGGCTTAGTAAGTGAGAAGACCTTTGATCTCTGAAGGCCAGTTCAGTGTCTGCTATAGCTCTTTTTTCAACAGGCCACAAAGTTGATAGGCCACCTTGATTCTTTGATGTCACAAATAATTTTTGGGTGTAGAATGGCTTTCTTTCTCTAAACCAAGTGGGGCAAGTGGGGCCGCCTTTAGACACTTCGATGTTGCTAGAGCACTCTTTTTGGAGGTGACAGATAGAGACTATCTTCCCCCGTTACAGAAGGATCTAGATGTCTAACCTCCTGTTGTTTGAACAGCATGCTTCTGAATATCTATCAAAACCAGTGCTTAGAAACCTGTGAGACTTTATGCTCCAAGTTGGAAGTGCTAGTTTGTTTATACTTTCTTTGTATCCTTCTCTATATTTGATTTGGCTGATACTGATATATCTTAGTTCCACCAGGATTTATGTGGTTCTAGATCAGCCTCTGTTTTTAGTTACTTACTGTCTGCTAACTTTCAGTCAGATGTAATTCTAGATAGTGTGGATTTCTTTTTTCTGATTGAAACTATCTTGGGCAAAGAGGAAAATGCTATTTATTTGCAAATGATGAGAAAGTAGACTTGAACTTTCAATTTTCCATTGAGAAGCAATTTCAGTGAAAAAAATTCTTTAGCCTTACTGAACAAAATTGCCATTCTAAAGATTTTGATATTGTCAGTACATACCAGTGCAATTACAGAGACACTGTTCATGCTGCTATTCAAATATGTTTCTATTTTCTGCCTGTACTTTGAATGGTTTTTTAAGTGTAGTTTTCATCTTCAATAATAGTTTGGAGAGGGAGATGACAGTTTTTTGGGCCAGTACCAAGATGCTGACTCCCTAAAGGTATGCATCTCTCAGTACATGTCCAAATCTGCGTTACTGGTGCAGGTGTCCTGTTGTTTAGTTTGATCCACACACAGCTGAGTTTCTCTTTAAAATTCAGGCATTCACAGAAGTGGACTGTTGGAAAGTCAAGAAGATGGGTGAAATTGGAGAGAGAGTGTTTTGTATTGTTCCAGGTTTTGTACAATATTGTACAATTTGTACAATAACACAAATTCATTTGTGTTAATTTGTTGTGCAGAAACGCCAAGCTGCAATAGAAGATGAGCTACAAAAAGAAAAAAAAGCTTGGAGAGACAAAATGATGCAACATGAGGTAAAGCTGAGTTTTTGTCAAAAGGTGTTTGAGAATGTTATCCTGGAACAGTTAATGTTCCAGATCCTGGTTATCAATGATAAATATGTACCAACACCTTTACCATTTTAAAAGTGGTTTTAAAAATGGTTTAAAAGTCTATCTTAATTGTTTTGGCCTAGGAATTGATCATGAAGCTACAGTTGCAAATGAAAGAGGAGAAAAAGGCCTTGGAAGAGCAAAAAGCAAAAGAGAGACAACAACTGGCTGAAAAACAGAATATGGCTGCTGTGAAAATTCAAGCTAGATTTAGATCATTTTTAGTCCATAAAAAATATGCTCCCATCCTAAAAGAATGGAAATATGAAATGAGAAAGAAGCAGAAAATGCTAGAAGAAATAGAGAGAGAAAGGAAAGAAAAAGAGGAAAGACTGAAGAGGCGGATGGAGGAAAATAGGCTTAAGAGAGAAGAGGGAAAAAAGAGACAAGAAGAACTTGAAAGACAAGAATATTTGGAACAGATGAAGAGGCATGAGGAATATGAGAAAAAGAAAGAAAGTCTGAGACTGGAAAGAGAAAAACAACTGCAAATAAAAAGAGAAGAAGAGACAAAGCTAGAACAAAAAAGAGTAAAAGCTGTGATGAGTGAAAGAGGAGAAAATAACAAAGAAAACATAAAAAATGAAAATCACACAGAAAATATAAAAGTAATACAGGAATGGAAGAAGGAACTAAATAAGCAAGGGGAGGAACAAAAAGAAAAACATGCTGAAATGATGGATGGAAAAAATAATTGGATGATTCCAGTAGAAAAAAATTTGACACCAACACCAAGTATGGTAGGCTCTGAGAAGGAACATTCTTCTCAAGTAAATAATGAGAATATATACATGAATTCAATAACACAAATAGAAGAAAATTACTCACAAACTAACTATCTTAATGAAGCTCCAAATAATCATACTTCAAAGGATGAATCTCTTAACTTTGGAGCTAATGACATGGTAGAAAATAAGGCAAGCTGCATATGCAGCAGTCCACCAGATATCCAACCAAATGCTAGTAATAGAGAAGTTGAAGATCAATTTTCTCAGTATGAAACAACGAAGAAAACTGTGTGTCTAGTGGAAAATGCTAATGAGAAAGTCAGAGACACCTGGGACAGAATTCAAGATGTAGCAGAGTCTTCCAGTAAACTAATTTTTCTTGATGACATTGAAAAGAAGAGAATAAACTGGATGAACACCTGTAAATCTTGGTCTAAAATATATGAAGAAAACCAAAGAAAGCAAACAACTATAAAAAAAAGACCGAGGAAAAGTTCAGTTAACAACATGCCTCCATTAAGTGCAGAAAAGATAATTCATAGTGGCCCTTGGAGTACTTTGCAGCAGGTAACAATATGGAAGACTTAGAATTAAATGGAAGGCTATGCTACCTTTTATTTTTTTTAAATTGGTATGTCAGTGGAATGCTGTTTTGAAGACAGGGAGGTTATTGTTGACCAGGATATAGATCTCGTGAGACTTCCTTTGCCCAAGTGCAGCATAAGGGCAATGGCAATGAGTTTTGAATTCCTGTGAGAGTAACGGAGCAAACTGGTGTGGTATGAGTTTTCAGTTGATTGATAGTGTCTTAAGCCTGTAAAAGGCAAGAGCTCCTACTGTCTGCTAAATTAACAAGGTTTGCCTTTGTATGAAGGCCCACATTTTAGCTCCTACTCAACTAGACCCTTCAGAGTTTTGAAAAGACTAGTCTCTTCTAGAAGCAACATATTACTGATCAGCTTGTAGGTGGTGTTTCGCCATAAGGAACATCTCCTGGTTCCGAGGACTTCTTTTTCTTACCACTTACCAGCTTATCACTGTATGCTCGCTCTGTGCTCTCGTCTTGCTATCCACTCTGAGATGACATACTCGACTATAAACATTTTTAATCTGAACTATTTTGTCTGTTCTTTTACACTCATTATTTATGATACTGTAATAATTGTTTTCATGCTAACTTCTCCCATTCAACAGATCAAACCCACCATTTTCATCCTTTTCTATACAAAAAGATTAAGATCAGTTGCTTACATTTTCTGAAGCATTAGTAGATTGTAGTTTCGGTGTTTTTTTCGTCTTAATGAAAATGACCATAATGTCATGTTGTACAATGAATGTTTAATATACAAAAAAATTAATTTTATTTATCAATAAATACATGTAGGTTACAACACTTACGCTTGAAGATTTGTCAGCTTGTAGCCTCTCAACGTTATCTGAGTGTTCAAATCTTCGAGTTTTGACTCTGAGGCGCTGTGGACTAGTTTCACTGGAAGGACTAAGTAGCTGCAAAGACCTTATGTATATCAATGTGGAGGTACCAAGGATATTTGATTCTTTATTGTAACATGGGGAGAACTTCCAGTTTTGCTGCTTAGTTGATTATATAGTTGTGTCCAACTGAATATATTACTTGTAGTGCCTTAAGAGCATAGGAGTATCAACAAAATACTCCCAAATGTGAACAAAGTTGTACCAGCATATTTACAGTGCATATAACAAAAAACGATATGCTGCAAATTAATTGACTGTACTAAGAAGATATCAGTCTAGGATTAGCAGTAGTATGGCACAGTGATAGATCTCCATTACCTCAGTCTCTCTGATTCATGAGTGGGCAGATGCTGTTCACCATAGCAGGTGCTCAGCTTGAGCAGGAATAGGTAGCATGAAGAGTCCTTTGCAATACACACCATGAACATTAAAATTACTAACAGGGAACAGCACAGCGAGTTACACTAGAGGCATAACGTCGAGATATTCACTACTGCACGGTGTCTTACATGGCTTTGTTTTATGACTAAAGAAAACTTTTTCTCTGTAATGCACCTTCATTCCAGAACTTGAAAATTTACGGGAAACAGCTTTGTTAAAATTTTTAATTTCATGGGCTTTAACAATACCAATTCACAAGAAGAAGAAAAGACCAAGCACAGCAAAGAGTGAAATAGAAATTGGAGGTGGCATTATTAAAATGACCTGGGGAGGGGGATGTTAAAAAAGCAAGATCTCTCAAGGGAAGAATATAAGCTTAGAACAGTGTTAATGTTTGTGACCAAAATACCTCTAAATGCAGACTTTCGCTATTAGTAAATAGTATTCCAGCAAAATTACAGTGGTCTTCGTTAGCATCTAGTAAATGTGATTGTTTCTTTGCAGTTTTTAGTTCAGTCTCCCAGAATCTGGGAAGACAGGAAAGCACATCTGGAAAAGACTACTCTGTCCTTAACTTTTTACACTTTTTGTTCCAACTTCTGGGTATTTTCAGAGCCAGAATGAAGTTCAAAATATATTTTTATCCTATTCCATCAGGGCACAAAAGGCAGTTTCTGTGACTCATCATTTTATTTTCCTAATGGAAAAAACAGATGCCCTTATTCATAGGTAGATGTTTAGGATAAAAATAAGCAATGATGGCAATCTGCCATATTTTTACTGCTACTTCACTTCAGATGCTATTTAATATGCTCATTTTGTTTTATTGCAGGAGAATAACATAAAGATAATTGACTGTGAAAATCTAGAAAATCTTTGTATTCTCATTTTGAGTAAGAACCGTCTTTCATCAGTTTGTGGCTTAGATGGCTGCAAAAATCTCCAAAATCTTGAGCTTTCCTACAATAGAATCACTCGATTTGGTAAGAAAATTATTCCAATTTGTATAACAATATTCATGCAGTTTATATTCAAAATTATATTCCCCTTGGATTCAGAGCCAATCATCTGCTAAGCCCAAGGAGAGTGAGGAGACAGATTTAGGAAAAAACCTGCATTTTAAAGCATTCTTAACTTCACATTTATTTGTAGTACGGCTTAGCTATTGCCATGTATTCCTTCTACCAGGATGGCTATTGTCAGCCAAAGAGAATTAAAATCTTTCTGGAATGGCCACTAATATTATCTGCACTAACTCAGCTGGAACATGTGAGTAGCCCAAGTTCAGTTTGTCTACAGACATAAAACCTAGCCTTGCAACTGCAAGTTGCACCTTCCAGTGTGTTCCTGACTGACACAGTAAGTAGTTACATAGAAATTGTGTTGTCTGTCTGAGTCTGCTGAACAGCAGGAAAATAATTATTAAGCTTGTAGATTAAACACATTCACATAAGACATTTATATACAGAAATAGTTTCCATCATTAAAAAAAAATAAGACTGAAACAGTATGAACATGGATAATGCAAAGAAAACAGGAAATGGTAAAGCATAAAAATAAACATAAATCTGTAGATGTAGAGGCTTTAATGTTGATAGGAATAAAAGTGCTGGGAAATCAATGTTTACTGTAAAAGCATATCAGTGCCCTAATGAGAAACAGTAAAATAAAATGCTTAATCATCTTCAACTGTATCCTTGTGGCAAATATTGCATGATAAGATTCTTATTCAGATTTATCTAATTTGATAAAAATATCTGCAAGAGTACTGTAAGAATGACGTAGTATTAGTGGATGACATTTAAGAATGTGGCATCTGTGTGAAGTTTAATATCTTTGTACAGGCCAAGTGGAGTAAAATCCTCTTGTACTTTCTCTTCTGTGCAGTGCACTGCTGCAGTTACCAAGTCTCTAACAAACTTAAATGGGTAAATAAATGTTCACAAAAGTCATTTTGAAATCTGTTTTTCACCTCTCCAGAATTGCTTTGATGATGTTTGGTTAAAATAGATGCATAATACAGGATTTATTTCACACAATAACATGTTGGTTGTGAGTAGTTGCATAGAATACACAAAAATGGATTTATAGGGTTTGAGAAGTTAGCATATCCCTTACATCTGTAAATCTTGCAGGATGTCCCTTGGCAATTCTGGAAGCTGCAGTACTGTGCAGTAAGGCTTATTTATGTTTAAAATACTTAAGTTTTAATAACTTATTGTAGGAAACTTCTAGCATAATATGATTTCTCTTTTTATTTTTTCCTCCTCTCATTGAAATATAGCATCAGAAGGGGAAAAATTAGAGTTGCCAGAAACCCCTTAAAAATATCACTGAGAGAAATAGTCTCAATTATGCTTTTTGACCTAAGAATACACGATTGCAAATTAAGTAACTGTGGGAGTAATACACTGGAGTTCAGTGCATGTTTGTATTTGGAAGATGAATGCTTTATTTAAAAATTTTCTTATGCAAAAAGTAGCATTTTGACTGCAATCATTGAATATGTTTCTGTGGGGTGTGTATATTGCCATACCATGTTGGCTAAAACCCTGGCAAGTCAAAAAATAGCAATGCATAACCATGGATAGTCATAAATGCTGCTTTGGATCTACTCTTTTTAAGACAGCACAAAGAGGACTTTTTTAAAAAAAATCAGTCACCTTTCAGTTTTGATTTTGGTGTTTGAGGTTTCTTATGTGTTTCTTTCATATTTATGTTCACTGTCAGCTTTCACTGTTATCATGCACCTTTGTCACATATAGAAATGACTTCACAACTGCATCAGTAGCTAAGATAGAGTCCCTAGCTAACAGACTCCAGCTGCACTTTGCAAATTGTTAAGAGCTACTTACATAAAGGTTCCCTCAAATTTTGCTGAAACCATGTGCTTATCAACAAAATGGGTTTCCCCTACACTACTATAGCTGTTGTTTGATGCATCATATGTAAAACAGACAATATCTTCTGGAAATACACAGAAGACCTTCATGCTTATATTTAATTTTGCATGTGTGCATAAGAAACATTAAAATACCATCTGTTTGTATTATATTTTTCTCTCTTCTCTATGTTTTTGTTGGACTGCGTTTGATAATTCCAGAATGTATTGTGATCTTCTTGTATGTAGCTTTGGCCTGTCTGTTCCAAGTAACGCTCAGATGAGGAGGAGATGTAAAATAGGTGCTTTGTGCCCCATGCAGAATAGGAAATTTCCAGATCCTGTATTATCTCCTTACCTATTCTTACTCTGTGTTCGGTCTCTCCTCTCTGTCCCACTCCAAACATGCAGTACTTTTGAAATTTCTAGGACTGCAATGGTGGTAACTGAAAAGTGGAGATTTAAGGATTGCTTCTAGGAGGAATCTTGGGAGCTGTTAACACACTCTGAAACAAAAGTGTTTTGAAACCGCTAGATGGTGCTGGTTCCTTTTTTATTTTATCCAAGCATAAAAGAAACATACAGACCAGGATCTTGCAGTCAAGATGGTATGTCATTGGCATGTCTGAAATTCTTTCAGAATAATTAAAGGGTTGTATATTTATTTCCTAAAGCACAGTTTTGAAGTTACATTATGGAATATTTTTGTTATATTTAGGATGATATCACTTTAATATAACACTATTGTATTTTTTCACTAGGTGCTTTCCATTTTTAAATTAAAATTACTCAAAGGCCTATATTTGTGATTTTGAAAATGTACTGCTTGTTTTGGTATTTAATTTTTTACTTTAATTTTCTTCCTATCTTTTTTTTTTTCATTTAGAAATCCTCTTCTCTGTTCTCAGTATTCTGTGGTGAAAACTAATCTCTGGTTTCATAATCTAGTTTGTTTTTAGAGGACAATCACAAAGTAGTTAACTGCTGTAAAGCTCACCCAGCTTCCTTGTGGGAACTTGGTTGGGAAGTTTTGGGTGAGATAAAGATGAGATAAAGTATTCCCTCAAATAATCCTGTGAAGAATACATGAAAGAAAAGTAATATCAGAAATTCCTAATTTTAGATACATTTTTAAAGGGTATCTTTGAAAGCAGTTTTAGTCTGGAGATACAGAAAAGCCGCTTGGACCTGTCAGTCAGATGCATCAGTGCCATTGCAGAACATCTAACATGTGTAAGACCATGGAAAAACAGTGTCATTTCTGCTGTTGGAGAAGGATGATTTGCGTAACATTCTGTGAAACAAACAGATGCTGATAGGAACCTTTTCCTTTGCTTTGTGGGTAGAGATCACACACATTCTTGCTCTTTAGGTTAGCTGGCAGGAGTAAATTTGTTGAGAGTGTAATGGCTATAGTAATACTAAAGGCACTAAATTTTCTTTATAAATTTCTTCATTAAAAATAGGACATAATTTTTTAAACAAGATGAACTTTAATAATCGAGCTGATGATGTTTTAACAGAATTTTTTTCTAACCTTGCTGATGCATTTTAAAAAAAAAAGCCAAACCTTTAAAAAATGAAATAATGAAAATTAACTTTTAAATATAGTGTTTTCATTCTGCTGGATGGTTTTTAAAGGGCTGTTAGTATTCACAGACTTCAGAGCAGTCATAAAGTGGTTAAAGCATAGTATATACAGTTTATTACTAAAAGAATGCTCTCATCCAACAGAAATACTAAAGAGATTATGACCTGTTATTATTGACTGATTAACAGGATCAGAAATTTTTGAACTGTATGCATTGTATATTTGATAGGGTCAAAATACAGTAATTCTTTTTAAATGTTATAGAGAACTAGTCTTAATTGTTATTATGGGTAATAAACTGAAGGTTCAGTTTTTTTAGTACTTGAAGTACAGCAAACAGATTTTTATTTCAATGTGGCTTAAATGTTTAATTTTCAGGTGGTCTGGAGTCACTGAAAAATCTTCAGCAATTAACTGTAGACCATAATCAGTTAATCAGCACAAAAGGTCTTTGTGAGGTACCTACTCTCATTTATCTAGACTGCTCTTTTAATCATCTCACACAAGTTGAAGACATTGAGAATTGTGGCCTACTTCAAGTTCTGAAGTTGCAAGGCAATAATCTCCAGGAGGTAAAAGCTTTGAAATTAGTCGCTACTGTACAAACATCTTTGTTAACAGTCATATTTTTCAGCATTCTGATCATGTGCTCTTTGATTGGTGTGGGATGTTTTATGCTCTTTGGTAACTTTTTTTTTCCCTTCTTAGAGGGAAATTTTTCAGATATACAAATGGCTAGCAGTTAAGTATTTTCTTAATCCTAAATCCTTGGAATAATCAACCCCTCAATAATTGTGGTTTGTCCTTCGTTTATAGCATGTAGTCTTCAGGTGTTTTTATATGAGTCTGGTTTTTGTTTAAAATGTAACAAAATATTATTATCTACTTATAGGTAATGTTATAATAATAAGATAATTATATCAGGCTGATAATAATATAATTGTTATTACATGTAAGTAATTACTTTTTATCATTACTTGTATGTAATGATAATAATATCATTATTATCAGCCCAATAATAATCAGGCTGATTTGATGTATGTTGATTTTCCAAAACTTGATATTTATGCTGCAGCATTAAAAATAGGACAATTGTTTGCTAACTGTGCTCTTAATCATATTACTGACAAGTATGGTCTCATGAATTCGAGAGAGGAAGACCATTGTTGATAAGCAGGAAATAGCTGCATGAATAAAATAGTAAGATTGTGTCTTGGGGCTTGGACTCTTGACCTTTTTTTTTAAATTAATTTATATTGACTATTCAAACTTGTTAGAAGTCATTAAAAAATACTTGCCATGCGATATGTAGAGATTATGTGTGACAACTGGTACATACATATTAAAGAAAGGATACATATATCCAGAATGTGAGTTTTGCTTGTATTTAGTAATGATTTATGAAAAGCATCTGGTAAGCATTTCATTGTTGTTTTTCTGATTTATATTAATTTTAAATAACCATCTCTTTTCTGTTTAGCTTCCAAGACTGGAAAATCATGTTCTCCTAAGAGAACTATATTTGGATGACAATAGCATTTCTGCTGTGAGAATACTTTCTTTTTATTGGTTGCCTCTATTGCAGATTCTTTTTCTCTCTCAAAATAGGTAAGCAAGAAACCTTCTTCCACTTATGAAACTTAGAGGAGTTTGCAAACATAAGACTTGTCTGAAAAGTGTCATTCTCAGTATGACTGAAATTTTACTGTCTTTGAGATATTCTTTGAAAATTCATGATTGGCATGTAGTTGCTTTGGCTATCTCTAGCTAAGAAAATTTGAAACAGCATTAACTATGAAATTAATTTTTTGTCTTCTAAATGCTTTGTGAAAATAATTTTTGAGCACCGTGGCACTACTAAAATCATAGTGTTTTTTTTTCTTTCTTTAGCAATTGTTTCTAGAGTATGTCTGTCAAAATTCCTATTTCACAGCTAGCTTATTCAAAACAGACTTGGAAGGCTAAGTTAAGTGCATGTACTAGAGTTAGAAAGGACAAATAAGAATGTTTTTTATTTTACATACATATGTTAATGGCCTCCGAAACAAGTATATTTGCTTTAATTTTTCGCTCTTATGGTTCAGTTTGAAAGGTATGAAATAAAGAAGGATCAAGACAAGAGGCATAAAACTACATCATGCACTCAAGTACTCTGTAATGAGCTTTCTCTTTGTTTTTTAAGCTAATCTATACATCTTTAGAGTTGGAATGACCAGGTATCTGGGAGTCAACATTTTTATTTTCCCCATCCCCTGCTAAAAAAATAAGAAGTGTTTATTTTAATTTGCAATACATTAGAAGGAAAATTAATTTTAAATTAATATCAGTTATTTTTCTATACTGTGATCATTTTGCTTTGAACAAGATTTGTCTCATCTAAACAAATAGAATATACTCTGTTACATACCATATACAGAATATACACTCTGAACTAATCACTTTCCTGTTAGTGAGGAGGAGAGGTTTTTAAAGGGTGATTCATCTGCCATTTTTAGTTGTTTGCATTGAGACTAATCATACCCTGCAAGTGCCTGTTCATCTTCATTGACTGTTAACAGAGACAAAAAGACCAGCTCGTTTGTAGGTGTCTACATTTAAACACATGAATCCTGTCCTATGTGACATTTAGCTCAGCAGGGCCAATTGCATCTGTAAGACTGAGTCCTGTTCTTGTAAGGAATGTCCTTCATAGAAAATGAATATTATTTAAGTATATACGATATACATTTTTATATAACTTTTCAAGTTGTTTTCATATAATCTATTGTGAAGTACGCTTTATATAGACTGTCACAGGTAAATATAATACCTACAGAATCTAATCTTCAAGTTCCTGCCTGGGCTTTTAGGGTTTGGGATTCTGTCTCAATAATTCTTTTGGAGTCTGGAGAAGGTGCCTCCTGCCTGTGATGGACAAGAGCATTATTTGTTCCATGTTATATTTTGAATCACGCACACTGATTTAATTCATGTTCTTTGCTTCTTTTTTCCCCCCTTGTCGTGTTTAGTTTTTTTGTGGAAGACACAATAATGTGGCACTATATTCTTCTAGTTTCCTTCTCTTCGTCCAGTGTAGCTATCCTGTAATAAAGTGTTTGCAAAACTCCTAGGAGATCTCATGAACCTGCTAGGGACTTGTGAGCACGGACTCAGGCTTAGCTTGAATGCCGCCTGTCTATCTAGGTTCTGCTGTACTGGCCATGTGGATGTGTCTTATGTCACTTTCCTATCCCATGTTCCTACAGTTTTTTATGTCCATTATAGCGCTTGCTCTGGTTTTCCAGTAGCCAAGCCAATATGCCGTATTTGGTCCACTGACTTTCTTCTGCTGCACCGGGAGAAAACACATATTTTTGCATCAGCAGACTGGATGTGCTGAAAATAAACATACATCTCCTGCCCAAACAGTTCCCCTTCTTTCTTTGATGCATCTATACCTTATCTCAGATCTTTGTGACAAACAGAACAGGATAGCCTTAAATTCATATTAAAAGCCTCAAAATTCCTGGCATTTCAGTAGCCTGCTCTGCTACACTCACTTTATGTACACTTTTAAGCAGCTCCATATGTGTGTGCTATAGCCTAAGTAACTTGATGTTCTATAGAAACAGTGAATGTAATGGAGTAAGTTCTTGAAATAAAAGCTGTTTCTTTTCTTTTATCCTACAGCTAGTGCAATTTTGTGAATTTTTTCCAAGTGTGCACTGAGTGCCATTTCCTTTTTACTGTTTGCAGGAAGCCATATAATGGTAATGCTGTGAATCTGTATTCTTTCTAAAAGTGAAGTACTGTGAAAATAAAATTCTTACACTAGCTTATAGGATGTTTTTATTCCTGAGGTGCTTTGTCTACATCATAAACCAGAAGTCGTCAAAGATAAAACTCCAAATTTTAATTGTTTTGAACCTACAGTCTAACAAGCAATTATAACAGGTAGCGATTAACTCCTTCAAATATAATAATGACAGCTATTTCACCACTTCTGCTTTTATTAAGTGTTTTCATGTGGCTTTCGCATACAAAGCATATTCTTGATCAATGTGCAGCTGACCAAAGACAATGATGAATATCCTTTCAACATGGTTACTGCAGAATTGGGACTATGAAGATCCTTGCTCTATTTTATAGCAACTGGAGAACACAGCTGTTAAGTTAGTTTAAAAAAGGTGCATTTTCTTTATTCTGTTGTGGATAAAGGTTTTGGTGTAGGAGATAAAAACTTGTGTCTGCAACTAAAATTAATGAATATTTAATATGCATTAAGACTTCATGTGGCATTTATATTTGCGTGTAATCCACTTAATTACTTGTTAATGTCTTTTTCATTTAAAAGTGAGACACTAACTCAACGTGCTGTTCAGGTAGCCATTTTTTTTCAACTTGGAAATTGATGCAATCCTTCCTACTATTCTGTTTTAGTATGGCATTAATATGACAGAGGTCTTTTTTTGCTACCTCTTGCTTTTCATTAAAATATCCTGAGACAGATAAAAATTTAATATTTAAAAAAATGCAGTCATCTGCACAAGTTTTTTTTTGGGGGAAACTGGTTTGGTCAGAATCTTGTTGCCATATTGCTCCCATGATTTTGCGACTAGATGCATACTGTTCCTAAAATGCTTATGTTAGAAATGCTAAAAAGTCAGTTCAGTTCTTTCTTAGTACATACTGTTCTCTCTAACTAAATATATATGGAATCTGTGTTTTTAACCTAATTTCTCAGATGTAAGAGATGAGCTCACTGTGATTGATATTTGGAGAATTTGACTACTTTTCCAGAGTCACCATAATAACTCTGTGTTACTGGATGTCAGAACAAGTCAGTCATGAAAAAGTTACACTTAATTATAGTAGTTTTTCCCATCCTATCCTTACTGTTCTACATTTTTTTAAATATTTTTCAGTAATTCTTTGCTGGTGATGAGTTTATCTCTAAGAATGTGGCATCATGGGTAATATACTTGAAGTACTGTCTGCTAGAGTATTCAAGAAGCAAGGGGCTAACTGACAGATTTTCTGTATTCTATGTGATTGCTACATACAAATATGGCCAATATTGCAACCTAAACTGTTTTTAATTTAAGGAATGAAAAAGAAATACGGGCTTTACTTAAAGGTCTAGATTAAGATAAATTTATTTTAATTATTTTGCCCTCCTGCCTGCCAACTGCTCATTAAGATATTTTTTCTGGGGAAAAGCAGATGCACAGCAAGATTTAGACCATCTTGAACCATCTTGACCACCAGAAAAGCAATCTTTATTTTCTCTGATGCATACTTGCAACTATTCTTAAATCTTATTTTCTGACACAGAGTTTACGTAGTTTATGTGGCAATGACCCTTTCTGCTAGAGCCTTAAATGGGAGCAGAAAGAGGAAGCTATAGCTTGCTTCTTTGTGAATATCTTTTACTTTTGTGTCTTCTTTGTAATTTATATCTCTTATGCCCAGGGCTAATGTGACAAGGTCAAGTAGTATTAAGTTTTCAGTAATGTCCTTTGTCTTTCTGGTTTGAATTTTCTTAGGAAAAAAATTAACAAAGAATGTCAGTAAAGGGAAAAGCTATAGAATGACAGGGAAACGTTTTAACTCTCTTAATGCCACCGGCAGGCAAGTACAGTCCGGTAGGCAGTTTCTAATTCACCACAGCATATACTGATAAAGATCCAGAGAACTCACTCGCTATAAATAAAAAACCCCTGTATTATCCTTTGGCCCCTATGCAAGATATGACATTTATTTTCCTAGATATTTCTGAATATATGAATCTATAAACTGAGGCATGGATTTTCAGTTTTTGCAACCCTACTGTTAGCCAATAATATCTATGATACCATTTGTGTCAAATATTAAATATAATTATGTACTATTGACTGTATAGATGTATGTACAGATCTATGTATAACACTTCATGCTTTTTAGAGTTAATACTTCTTTGTATTTATTTGATTCTATGGAAAACTTGCATGGCAGGAAGGTAATAGAACTAAGTAGGACTAGAATGAGGACAACTTTATAATGTAGTTCGAGAAAAAAAAGGAAGTATAGTGGCAGGTACTCAATTGTCTTTATATCTATTTCTCTGAATTTACTCTTAAAATGTTATGTCGTTGTATAGAAATACTTGTCAGCTGAAGGTGGAAATTGTGTTTTTTTTTGTTTTGCATTTGGTTGTATTTTCAATAAGAATAAAGAACCTATAACCAACATTTGGTCCATAACCAGTACCACGGTAAAATTCAGCGCTTTCTTTCAGCTGTAAAGCCTGTGCCAGAAACATGACATAGTCACACATTTCAGCAACTAATAAGCATTTTTGGCTCTGAACAATTTTAAGTTTAGGTAGTGAGTGGGTTTCATTTTTTTGGAGGGTCATGTTTCTGGAAAAACGAATTCTGACTTACACCTTTCAAAGGCATTACACCCTCAGAGAATACCACTTTCTGTGAAAATTAGCATTCACAAACTGACCACATACATTGCCATTTCTGTTACCGTTCTTTATGCTAGGGCCTTGTCCTTACAGGGATGAAACAAGTTACCAAAACATATATATCTTTAAAAAAGATACAGTTGATGTAGTGTGTGCTGAACATAAACATTCTAGTTTTAGTTGATAGTTGGGGTTTCTTGCATCTTGATATTGACTTTTCCTCCCTCTTTCATATTTAACATAAATCAAAATAAACTGTAATCTGAATGGTGATATTTGGCAATAGCCTGGGAGCTGAATGAACCGTTCAACATTCCAGCACCAGTGCAAGTTTGTAAGTAAATTCTTTCATAGCAGTGATCATACACATCTTACATTCCCAAATAATTTGTATTAGATGTCAGCTCAGTTTCTTTACATTTACTCTTGAACACTACAAATAAGAATTTTGTCCTTAGTACTGCTTTGCTGCTCTATTGCACAAGAAGAGCTCTAATAACATAAGAGCAATTCCATAGCTCTGTATAATTAGCACCTATTTGACACCATCTTACAGAAGGTATCAGACAGAGGAAGCACTAAAAATGTATTACAGGATAGTATAGCCTTGACCTGTTAAAAATACAGCTGTGACAACAATTTTGTTAGTTTTAGGATCTAGGAAGTAATGTACTGAGTGGAAAAGAGAAACAAACTGATAAGAAGTTTGAGCAATGAGAAATGAAGGAAGAGGAAAGAAGACAAGCAGATTTTATTTCTCCATAAATAGGACCTTCTGTTAGTTCCATTCTAGTTATGGAGCCTAAAGAAAAGCCAACTAAGTTGTGTAAATTTCACAAGACTTCAGATCTTCAGCATTAAATGCAAGAAAGAGAATGAAATATTTACCAGATAAAACAAAACGTTAATGAGAAAATATTAAGTAATGAGCTACGGAGAAGACTAAGAAACTCTTTCAAGTTAGAATTTCAGTAATTAGTTCTAGTACCTTGGATCAGTAATTAGTTCTAGTACCTTGGATAGCTATATGAGCATTTTCTTATGTATGTAGGTAAATTGTCATAACTGCAAAAGATTTTGATGCCTTTCTGTTTATGAACTACTGTTTTATATAATTTAAAAGAAATCTCTTCTATTTTGTTCTTAGATTAACTGAGCTTGTGCCTTTAAATTCATTTGTGTCTTTGGAAAAGCTGAATATCAAAAATAACTGCTTGTCAGGTGAGTTGTATGAAAACACCATAAAGCACCATCCAAACAAGAATTTCTTAGTGAAATTATAAACTGATTTGAATGGGATTGTTCCAATGTATTTATAAGAGACATTTATACAAAAAATATATAAATATTTTCCAAACATGAATGTTATAGATATTAATTATAACTATACTGGATAGGTAGCAGTATTGCTTGTAGGACTTCATGATATTGGCACATTTGACTTTCATGTAAGATTTTTTGAGAAATATAGTTCTGCATTCAAATTTATATCTAGTTTTCTTTCCTACTATAACACAGATCTTGAAGATGTCCTTACATGGTTAAGTGGCTGTCATAAACTTAAGGAGTTGTCATTTAGTGGAAACCCTTTTCTTCAAGAAAGGAACTGGAGGTAAGAAAAGTAATTAATTTGATAAATCAAAAAAAAATCAAAATTAAGCAAAGAATTGGTGTATGTGTGTTAGTTAAATAGTAGAAATACTACCACACATTATGAACAGTCTTGCTGCTGTGACAGGTTTTACAGCAGCTAGAGAAGTAATTACTGTAATACTAGCTAGAGAAGGGCTAATGTTTATTAGAAGAAGAAAAAGAATGAATGGTTGATTTTTCCTTAGTAGTTGAGGCTTAGCCTTTTTTCTGGTTCTTAGAATTCCTTATCTTTACATCAAAAATTAATAGCTCTAATAATTATGCATTTAAGAGATCTAAGAGTAATGCTGTCCTTTGCCCTTCAGTGGCGTATAATACTGAAAAATCAAAGAGCTGGTCCTATAAACTATAATGTCTATATAGAAAAAACAAATAGGAAAGGGGTAGGAAAGAAACTTACCAGTGCCAAGTACAGGGGGGGGATCATTGCCTTAGTCCTGCTGGCCACACTGTTTCTGATACAAGCCAGAATACCACTGGCCATCTGGGCACACTGCTGGCTCGAGTTCAGACAGCTGTCAACCAGCACCCCCAGGTCCTTTTCCATTGAGCAGCTTTTCAGGCACTCTGCTCCCAGCCTGTAGCTCTTCATGGGTTTGTTGTCCAGCAGCTGGCACTTGGCCTTATTGAACCTCATACTGTTGGCCTTGGCCCATTGATCCAGCCTGTCCAGATCTGCCTCCAGAGCTTTCCTACCCTCCAGCAAATCAACACTCCCGCCCAACGTGGTGTTGTCTGCGAAATTACTGAGGTACCTTCGATCTCCTCATCTAGATCACCAGTAAACATATTAAACAGGACTGCCCCCACTACTGAGCCTTTGGAAAGCCCACTAGTAACTGGCTGCCAACTGGATGTAGCACTATTCACCTGTTGATGTCTCCTCGTTTCTTAATTCCATGATCTGAAACCCCATTCATGGGCCAGTGCCATGAAGACTTCAAGCTGTCTGAGAAAATTGCTCTGAGAAAATTGCTCAACAAAAGCACAGTAGTGTTTTTTTAATTTACTGTGTTCTTTTGTCTTCCTTAGAATTAATACTTTATAGTCTACAGACCTTCAAGAGCAGAATACAAGTTGGAAGTTAAATTTTAGACTTTTAGTTGATTCTGTGTGTTTTTTATGTGTGTTGACTTGGTAGAATGTCTATTAATGACACTCTGACTATATTCATTAAATGTAAAAAGAAGCATTTAATCAGTAAGAATTTAAATCATTACCAATTCTTTCAGCTAAGAAAATCAAGTATTTACCTAGGAAAGTGTTAACAAAATAAAATGTCTGAGGAAATGAAATTATACACAACAGTTGGACTTTCATTTTGGATGTAATTAAAACATGACAGATTTTTTAATTAGGAAAATATGATTTTTCCTAGTAATTTTGAAGAATCGTCAAACTTGTTATTTGTATAAGTTCAGGTCAATTAAAGATAAGGCTTTACACTGCAATGTTACACAAAAATCTGTTTAGATAAATTCTGTTCACATTTGCTCTGTTAGATTGCCTAGTGTAATGACAACAAAGTTTGGGATATGCGTGGGTTTTGGAGTGTGTGTTGTACTAAGAGAAAAAAAGGAAAATGAAACCACTCTTATGTCTTCCATTTGAAGATTTTTGTACAAACTTATGATTAGTATTCTAGTAGAAAAAAACCCAACTATTTGAAACTTTTAGTTGGGAATGTTTGAGTAGTTTAAAAGATACCTGTATAAGTACATTCTTGATTGGTTTGTTTGTTTTTTGATGAAGAGAGTTATTTGCATTCCCGTGGTTTCTGCAAGTAATTTCATTAGTAAAATTCCTGTGAAAATATTTTAAATTCCCATTTACATCGTTTCAGTTCCCACTGTTTTACAGAACTAACTCTTATTTCACTTGTAACCTGGAGGGAAAAGCTTTCTGAATTTCAATTTAACTTTAAGAACTGACACTTTAGGTTGCTTAACCCAATAGAGCTTTTATGATTAGACAAGAGATTCATTTGTCTAAAGGATTTAAAGTATGGAATACTATAAAATATGGATTTTCTGAATACAGCATTGACTGTTACTTCAGGCAATATGTTCCAGTGAACTTTACATAACCCCTTGATACCAACAAAGGAATTAGTTGTAAAATTTCCCAATCAGTTTTGTACTTTCATGTCCAGCCAGTGATAACACCAACAAAAGTGAAGTAGTAAGAAATTTCTTTTTAAAAATTAAACCCTGGGATCAGTCTGAGCACTCCTAGGGGAATATGTTTCAGTGCTGTAATGATTAATAGAACCTCTTAACTGACAGAATATTCACCAGGAAGTTTTCACTAAATGAAATATTTACTCAGCCCTTCACCAGGAGAAACCCAGCTGGAAAAACTAGTGATGAGATCCCATTGCTCTAAGACACAATACTTCCAGCATCGATCAACTTTGATATGGCACTTTTTTGGTGTATCACTATTCAAAATCAATTTTGGTAATTTCTCTTTATGTATTCAGGAACTATTGATCTAAACCCATCATTTTATTCCAGTCTTAGCTTTCATTAATGAGCAGTAGTGAAGGAAAGTTTTCTATTTGCATAAAACCTATTCTATTCTACTGAGTTATTTGGTATATTATAACTCAGCCATAGAAACTTTTTCTGATTTTAAACTTAGTGTATGTTGTCTGAACTGAGTAATAGTCCTTTACCTTCACAGGGAATAGTCAGAGAGTTTTAAAATTTTGAAAACAGTATTATGTTTTTTAACAGTTGGGGGATTTACAGCCTACAATAAGTATTCTTTCAAGAGTTCTTAAGTGTTACTTAAAATTGACTTAATGAAAATATTGAGTGATGATGTATTGATTTAAATAATATTGCAGTCTTCAAACTTTCAACAAATTTGGTCTTGTATAAGAAGTATGAGAAACAAGGTTCTAGTACTAGATTACATTTCACAACAACCCAAACAAGACTACATTGATGATACTTCTTTTTTTTTTTTTTTCTTTTTTGGTAACTAGGTTTCTCATAGATATTTTTTCTTACATCAGTGGCCCCAACTGTCCTTTTTATAGCAAGGAAGCGTCATCTCTACTCTCAGTCCTGAATATCATGTCACTAGATGTGGTATATGCAAATGGTAAAGGGATTAGAATTGACAAGCTCTAATATTTTGTGTAGTTTTAAATTCTAAGCATCTCAATCTGTCAACAAAATCAGTGCCCATTACAGGTGCCTATGCCCAAGTGTATCAAATTTTCCTATTATGGTTTGTGTAGGTAAAATTCTTGCTCTAGTGAATTGAGAATGTTGCCATTGACCTTCCTGGTGTCAGTATTTCAGCAGTGCTCTTTATGCCAACAAAGTATTAAGAAGTCTTGCTATGTTCTGTGTTTTATTCTGAGTTCTGTAGTTTGTTAAGTATAAATTTTTAGTTAGTATTGTGACATATGAAATAGGGACAAATATGTACAAATACTTACAGAACTAATTTCATGTTCTGTCTTGTTATTTGATTGTATCAATAAAATAGATGTTTTAGCATAAGGATTTTTTGTAGAACTAATTATGATTTTTTTTTCCCTAAGATCTTCCTTGTTTAGGATTCTTCCTAGTTTACAGGCTTTTGATGGTGAAATCTTAACTTCTCATACTTTACCAACAACTGAAAGAATCAAAGAATCTGGATTAAGAACATTTTTGGAACTTTGTCAACTTCAAATTGAAGAAAATATTCAACTGAAAAAAAAGGCTGCTGAATTGGAGTATGTATAAATGTGAATATAAATTGCATTCAGAAATATGTTTTCATGTACTGCTAGTGTAGTTCTTAGTGTCTTATGAATTTTAATTAGGGGGTTTTTTGCCTGGAAATGTATTACGAAGAGGAAGAGATGAGAATCACTTACTGCAGTTCAAAGTCTATTTTAGATGGATATTAAGATATGTGGGCCTTTTTTAAGTTTGAGAAAACAGGTAGTTCAAAACCTGCATTTTGTAGTAGCTGAATGAATTTGTACACACAACACAACACGATGCTATGCGGGATTACTAGCTTAAATCCTGAAAGTTGTGTAATTATATTAACGTGATTTCCAGCTTTAACTTAATCAAATGTAGTTTGGCTATTGGTGCAATATGCTCAAATTTTCTTTCTGTGTTTGTTTTCCATGTGTACATTGCTCACATTATAAATAATTGGAAAAAAATTGACCTCTTTTTTCTTAAGGTAGTGGATCAGATGGATCTGTTTACAGGTCTTTGATTTTGCCATACTTACCACCTTTATCACTATTACCATTGTTAGTTGTCCAGTGACTTCAGTTTAGACCATGCAAGTGGTAATTTATCACTTACACCTGCTATCTTCTAATTGTTTTCTAATATCTAAATAGGTCAAACTTCTCATGTTTCTGCACTTGGTAATATTGCATATTTTTTTCTTTCATAGTTGCTTTTCATTTCCTATCATGTTCACAATATCCCTACAGTCCTTTTAATATCCAACTTTTCTGTAAATGTTTGGAAAGATAATTTTCTTCATTCTGCCAGGTGCTGAACATTATCCCAGAGCAGGTGAAGCATGTGATATTTGACAGTGTTTTAGTCTGAACTTTGCATACTTTGTTGGTTCAGAAAAAGTACCCACATTTTTTTCAGAATGTGGTTGTTTTGTATTTGCATGTAAGCCTGTATATTCGTGGTATCTTGTTACTATGTAACAGTTTATTACTTTGGTGTATTGTTGGCTTTTACTACGCTGCAATAAAATCTTCATAGCTCAGAACCAGACTAATCTGAAACAAAGTTTGGATTAAGAATTCGATTGAAATTAATTTTGGAGAATTTACATAGTGCAGTTTTCTGTAACAGATGTAATGTAGAGATGGCTCCTAAAACTCATTTATTCCTCCATTAAAACTAAGATATGTCTTCTCCACTTTTGTGATTTTTGGCTTCTGATTTGCATGTGGAATCTGATACTTCCTAATCTATTTACCATCTTGAAATGGTGTTCCTTCTTTTCTTTTTCTTGAAAGTAAAAAAGAAGAGGCAAAAAAACCCCACAAAACTCCTCCTAGTTTATAGTTGAGAAAATTTTTCTGTATCTCATATTTAGGACCAGTTTCATCATTATCACTTGCAGAAAAAAGTGCTGATCTGTAATTAAGATGTGATGAGAGAACTGTAGTAGAATCTGAGGACCTAACTTTCACATGCATTTCTGCAAGATGTAAAAAATGTGAGGGAAAGATGATATTCATAAAATTTAATATTTTTTTTTAAACCATGGTCTGCAAGAATGGACATAAGTAGGAAAGATACATAAGAAACTTGTTGGGTGGTCAGACTCAGACCAACCATTAACTATTAATAGTTAATTAGTAGGCTTATGCTACTTTCTGGAGACTGACTTGTATGTCTAATATCTTTTATCAAAGACTGGGAGCAGGAGGTGGAGTCCACACTTGCCATACTCTCAAATCACAGAAAAATTGGAGGCAATTGTTTACATGCCTGAGGGGAGAGATATCAGTCAGAAAGACATACTGGGGAGACAAGGCAAGCTGGGGAGACAGGTCGACAGGAGCCTTGTAAATTCAACAAGGACGGCCTTCTGCACACTCCAATACTGCTTGCTGAATGGAAGAGAGAAGGCCTTGACTTGGTCCAGGCATTGTTCAGCAAAACATTAGTCCTTCATCAATTTAGTTCCAGTCACAAATCTAAAACATAGCACCATGTGAACACCTGTAATGAGAATTAATTCATCCCAGCCAGAGTCAGGACAACTGGACATAAGAAAAAATCTTTTCACTCTTGGGACAGCGATGAATTGCAGCAGGTTGCCCAGAGAGGTTGTGTAGTCTTGTTCCTGGAGATTTTCAAGACCTGACTGGGCTAGCCCTGAGCAGCCTGATCTGATCTGAGAGCTAACCCAGCTTTGAAGCAGAAGGTTGGACTAGAGACCTTCAATTCAGAATTTTTCTGTGATTCTGTGTAAGTTTTGTTTGAGAAGAACAGTAGTGGAAAGAGGATATTAAAAATTTCTTCTTTCCGGAATATATGGTTTGGGGAGAGAAGGGGAGGGCAGGGTGCACGGAGGAGGGAGGGTTGTGGGGGTTTTGAGATTTTGATAATTCATTCACAATCTTTTGAATTGGTAACTTTGACATGATTGAAACATCTTGTACCAAATTTAGTCTTAAAATTAATTTCTCATGTGTTAAAGCCCTTTTTATTTTGACTAAAGTAAAATTTATGGATGACTTGAAAACCGTTGAAAACTGCAATTCATAAAGGGAACTCTAACCAACTTGTTTGTATATAAGCCTTAACAGCATAGCTGTTATATATACATATTGCAATACTTTGACTGAATTAATGTGACATTGCTAAAGAACAGGCCAACAATAGAGCAAACTTCTGTCTGTTTCACATCTTGCTAAGTTACAAGCCTCTGTAGGTGTGACCTCAAGTATGTAAGATGCCAAAAGTAATCACTGCTTGCTTCCCTAATTCCTGTTTCAAACACCGCTGCTGCCCGGTTAAATTCTCTGTGCTGTTTCTTTCCGAAACTTCTCTGTTGTTGCCATTCTTAAAAATAAAACTTACTTCAAAATTTAATTTCTCTATTCTAATAAATGTTTTTTGTCACACTTTCTTTAGGTGACTTGTAATGAGTAATCATATAAAAAATATAACACCTTGGTTGCAGCAATTTGCTTTCAGTCATCAGATATGCAGATGTCTGGCTAGTGGAACTTGAACTTTATAAATACTATATGTATAATACAGTGAAAATGACAGAAATTTCATCAATGGTATTGCAAGGAGAGAGTATGTAAACAGGGACCTATTTCATGTGTTTTTAAGGGACTTTTGTAGGCTGCAGTTGAACATCAGTAATGATGCTTAATAGAAGTTTCCCTGAAGACAAATTAGATTTTACCACACTATAGCAAACACAAGCTCACATAAATTGTACTATTTGACTACTTCATATATCATAATTATGAAAATCACAGTAGAGCCACAAAGGGAAAAACATGATATTAGGCAAAGGTTTAACTAGCACACAAACTCGTACACAAAGAGGTAGAATATTGTTTATGATTTAGCTGATAGGGCCAGGAGAAAACTGCCATTCCTGACTTGTTTTTCCACTGTCTCTTTTGCCTCTGAGAGATTTGTTCTGCTGACTTTTCCAGACTTATGGTTTCTTTCTGAGAAAATTGTGCTCTTTGAATAACCTGGCAGTCATTGCAGATGTGATTGCAGTAAGAAATTCTGTACAAAATGTGTCAGCTCTATAAGCAAGGTTCTGCCACCACCTTAAACTGCCTAAGTAGCAACATCTTGGCTGATTTAAACTCCACTGAAAGGCCTTTAAGGATGAATAACTTTGTCTTTTTCCATGTCTTTTAATTCAGCCTGTGGATGGATCCTTACACTTCTTGGGTGCTGCCAGTGGGGGTTAGTACACATAGAGAGGTATCTGTTTGCTAAAAAAAGCTACAGGTAGCTTTCTGCTGCTAACATTTGTTTGTGAAAATAGTATCTTAGTCTTTAGGTAGTATCAAAGCAACTATTATAGCACATGTGTACATTGCTTCTGTACATAGCCTTTCTTCTTCTGGTTTATTCCCCTTTTCTCCCATGGCAAAAGCAATTCCTCCTTTGTGGTTATGCTAAAATTTGCATATGGTACAAATTACTTTCACTTGTTAGAATCAAAATAAAACTGTGGGAGGCCAGGCAACCATTGAACATGAGGGAATGCGCTGGTCAAAGCTAGAAGCCATAGACATTTTGCTGTAGCAAGACCACCATGTTCATCTACATTTCATTACATACTAAGCAGCCAGACACTATGGATACTGGTGCTTCCATGACATAATCCCATTTCTTGTTTTGTCTAGATGCCAATTTATGCTTAAAAACTTGGTTGTATCATAACCAAGAAGCAATTCCAGAAGATTTAGTGCGATCAGACCCCTTGACCGATAGTATGGGAAAAGGTCTGAAAGGCAAACAACAAATTTACATTAACTGAAAAGGAACTACTGTGGTATCAAAAGTCTTAATGCTGTCATATTTCTTACTTTGTCTTCTCTCTCTCCTTGTATGTTTGTTTTTTTCTATTAAAGAAGTAAACCAGTCCTGCATATTTTTCATTACAGCAGCTTCCTTTCTCTGGTTTGAATAAGCAATCTTCTGGAGCAGGTCTCAGATATTGAGAATGCAGGCCTATTGAGACACGGGAAAGTTGAAGTGCATTGAGAGGATACCTGAAATCCCTGTTCTCCTAAGGGAGCTAGAAACTGACTGCTGCCTAGTACTCAGGCCGCATCATGATATTTGTTGTCTGTGCTTTGGAGCTTCACCTTTGCAGGAGAACCCCAAATACAGTTATCATGCCACTTCATTGCTCATAATTCTCTGAAATGTCACTTCAGCTTCCTTGGTAGCTTCTTGAAATTTAAGCTGATCTGACTGCCTAAAAGGAAAGCCACTGATACAGAGGATAGCCTAAAAATCCTACAAAATCAATGTATAATTGCAAATTGCCAGGGAATGTATCAGCTGGGAGAGACTTCATGCCCACAGCGACAAGACTGTATTTTTCAGCCACTGCTTGGGAAAACTTCCCAAAAAGCAGCCTCTCTGAAAAAAAGTAACACATGATCCTTGGTGACCACAAAATTACTCCCTGCCTGAATTTTCAGTTCCCATCAACCTCCCTTTCCGTTTCTGCTTGACATATTCGTAGCTACTGGAAAGGTGAAACAGGTGCTTGAGATATCCCTGCACCTGTCATAGGAGAGGATGCACAAGTATCCTGCTCGATTCACTGTTATGGTGGTTTGTGTTTCTTTCTTTCTGTCTTTTCTAGAAAATGAACATGGATACTCAGGATATGCTTTTCATGTAAAAGTTTATTTTGCCCAATATGTAAAACATTCTGGCATTTTCTGCAACAATTTTATTTTCAAATAAACAACAAAAGAAAGCAAAGAAAAGGGGGGGAAAGGGTGGACATGGATTTTTTTTTTTTTAAATCTTTTTCATTTTTTTCCTTCTCACCATAGTATTTTTTGTACAAATTTGGTAACAAATTTTGTACAAATCTTGTACCAAATGTGTCTTTTTAAATACTTCAAAGAATTAAAAGTATTTAACTAAAATATTTAACTAATGGTTTAAGTATTTTCTGTTGAAGAAATTGCAATTCTTAGTATATAGTATGTTAGATGCTTAAACAAATATATCCATTGGTTTAAATATTTTTAGAAATTGTCATATTTATGGAACTAACAGGAGTAGAAGTAATGTTATGTAATGGACAATTAAATGTACAGCTATTGCACAATGAGTTGTGCGCTTCGGCTGTATGGATTTGGCTTCGAATTTAGCCATTCAGGTTTTGTCCTTTAGCGCTGAAGTTTCACTAACAGTAAGATCTTGTAAGATCTGATTCACTATGTTCTTAAAAATCTGAAATGTTTTTAGTTAAACTTCATTAGAGGGTATAATTATAATGGTAAAAAGTCTTTTCACAGTAAAACCATATAAAAGCTTCATCTTTCAAGAATGATGAACAGGAAGGAAAATTCTGTTATTCTAACTGTAATTTTAGGACCTGATTTTTTCAGACACACAAGAAAATTGATTTTGTTTCTACTTTTTCTCTTGGATTTCTGTCCTAGAATTAACTTTGTGCTCTTGTAAATTAGCACTGCATTACAGATCTCTGCATCTGTCTATGCTATTGAAGAAAAATGTTTTCATGATTCCAGAAGAACCTGCTACCTAATACAATGGACACTGTCCAAAGGACAGATTGCCATCTGGATCTGTAACAATTAGTTCATATTTACTCTTACTCGTCATTTACAGAGTGTAACACAAAGCACTAACAAGAGCCAGACTTCATAGATTAGTGTTGCTTCAGTCTAGCACTTTCCCTTATATTGAAAAATACATCTATACTTAAAAGTTTCTGTTTTCCTAAATTCATTCTAGGCATTGTGGTTTGTTGGTTTGACTCTAAGTCTGGGTTTGGTTGGTTTAGTTCGTATCTAAATTTTAAAATTACTGTTATTTTTAACTTAGTTTTCGTAGTTCCCAGATAATAAGGGATTAATAAGGCAGTTACAGGATTTATAGCAAAATTGCCTCAAATCCTCTAAAATTTTTGGCTTCATATGCCTCTAACCACACAGAAAATCAATAGTAAAATGCATGCCTTAGTGCCTATTTGAAAAAGACTTTTTAAAAAAAAAACAAAACCAAACAACTTTTTTTCTTTAAAAAGACAAAGTAAAATAAGAAATCTCTGTGACTATATTTTAAATATGTCCAAAAGAAGACAAATGCTATTAAGGTTTATGAGTATTGAAAATGAAGTTTCTAATCAGAATAATTGCTATTTCCTTAAGAATATGGAAGCATATAAGGATATTTGAAAATGCAAGGTATTTTAGAAAATAATAGAGGGGATATATTATTTAAAAAGAATTCTTACAGTCAGAAACACATGTAAAAAGTGTTTTTACCTTTCTTTCAGAATTGCCTCTTCTATTGATTCTGCACAGGGACAATGCTGGTATTTTAATCAGTTGATGAAACTTAGTATTAAACATCGATATGCACACGAGTACGGTGAACTATATGTTACTGACAGAGATGGACCAGAAGCACTTCAAAATCATTTAGAGCAAACATCCACTGGCTGCCTACAGGAAAATAACCTCTTTATCATGGGTGCGACAGAAAATAAACAGGTCTTGTTGGATCCTTCCAAAAGATGGATTACTGCTGGCGATACTCAGGCCACATTCATTAACTCCTCCATACCTGTGCACCAGAAGGAAAATAAAGAAGATCAGAGAGTGAAGCAGAAGAGTACTGAATCTTGCATTAATTACAGTGAGGAGAGCAAAGGCAACAGTAACATGTCAGCCCAACTCACATCACAACAATCAGTGATAGGAGCAAGTACTATGGGAAGAAATCTCCAGCATTTTGAGAATGATACGAAAAGGTAAGACAGATGTCAGATTGCCTTCAAATAGGTTATTCAGATAGACAATAGGATTGAGGATTTCTTATTTAAAACAGAGGCGCAGAACTTGTAAAATAATATTTTGTAGCTTATTAGACAATAAAGAGTTATATTGAGGTGTTGCACACTAGGCTTCCATATTAACAAGAATCCTTTGTGGTATTCTGTCAGTTGATATATTAGAATATAGTATGTAAGCACTTCAAATAACTTTAAAACACTGTATAATAAGAGAATTTGAAAACTTTCTCTTGGTCTCCTTCATTTTCCTTCTTTTTTTTTGCAATAATACCTGCAGTGTTAGGAATGCAAATGCTGATGTTCTCCAGCAACTTTGGGGCAGTTTGACTACAAACTAGTGTAGAGGTTTTTTGCTATACTGTTCATTAGACATACAAGATTCATCTGGGTAGACTTTACAGTCAGTACCATTTAGAAGGCAAGAGGTAAAAGTTCCTTAAATCTACCATCCTACTCCCTTGACCTCAGGCCTGTCTCCTGCCGTTGTGATGACTGAAGAGCTAGCAGCCTGCCCTCCTTTCGGTACTCCTCCAACATGCCTCAACCTGCTTCTTAAAAGTAGAGACAGGGGTGAGAGGCCAGTTCAACTTGTTCTGTGCCCCTAAATTTTCTCCCACATGAAACACACTGGCTTATTACCTCTATGGAATGTGTTTACTGCTGATTTGTATGGGTTTGGGTGTGCAGTCAGGGGAAACAGAAGCTGATTTTTTTTGCCCTAAAAGATCAAGGGTTCAGTTACAATTTCATAAGAATTCAGTTTCAAAAATAGATGTCTTGAGAACACTATGGAAAGCAGTAATGGTGGGTGTGTTTCTTTGTTCTGTTTAAACTTATGGTAAATAGGCAATAGTGCTTAGTGGATACTTAAGACACTAATAATTTGTCATTAAATGTATTATTCAGGAAGACCGTGCAATTCATCATTACCTCTCAGCAAGTTGAAAGCAAGAGTACAGTAGTCTATTGCAGAAGATGAATGCTTAAAAAGATTATTTTTGAAATAGTTAATTTAGTTTTTAGTTAATGCTTTAAATGCATTCTGTAAGTGTCTTTTTGGAGACGTCTCTTCAAAACAGAATGGAAACCACTTTTTGTGTTTGTTTTTCTGATTCAATTAATGCTTCCTACAGATGCAAAGCTTATAAAGAATTCATTTTTTGAGGTTGATAAACTTAATAAACACATTTAAGAGAAAAAAATTATGTGTTGACCTCTGAAGCGTGCAGCTGCTTTTTTTTTTTTTTCCTGAATAGTACTCCTCTATTTAAATAGATGCACTCCACAAGGAAAGAAATTATGGGAAGATTGGGGAAAATGTAGGTGTCTTTTCTTAAACCCACTGTCCAATTGAAATGAGTATTTTGTGGAAAAAAGAATTCCAAGATAGTAAAGTCATAATGCAGAGCTGACATTAAACTTTTTCTCCATCAATATAAATTAATTGAGCATATATTTAGAAATCTCAGTCACTGAACAAATCTAAGTAGGCTGTAATTAGTTCTTGTTAAAAAATTTAGAAAATTAGAAAATTTACGTGGATAGCCAGTGGTCAGTAGTCTTAGATTAAAGAGTAAAAGCAGGAAAAAGATGAAATTGCACTTTATTCATTTTTCCTGTCTACTCCATTGGAAATATCTGTCTCATGCAGTTTTCTCTTTAGTGCTTGGCATTTGCTTCTTAGGGGGTTTTTTGTTGTTCTTGTTTTGTTATTTTGTCTTATACAAGTGGTGGAAGTAAGTTGAGTCTTCCAAGAATTTATTCAGTCATTGTTAAACCAGTTCTGCTCCTAATCCTTCCTTTGAGGACTCTTCCTCTACAGCGATTATAAATGGAACAGAGCCCAGCAGAGATTAGTCTTTAGATAATTGGCTTTCAGAAATTGTAGAATGTGACTATTCTTCTGAACATATATGTCACATCTGGATTGTAATTTCTTGTTTAATGGCAGAACTTTTCATTTGTCTCAAAGCACAGTGTTATGTTTTATGATTGTAGTCTGGCAGACATGATAATCCGGTTGTGCTGGCCGTGTCATTCATAAAGGTATTTATTTTTCTATGAGACTACATAAGGCAGCATCAGTGATCCAGTCCCTTTGGCGGCAGTACCATGCTCAGAATAAAAATAACTGCAACAAAACAGAGAATCATCAGTATATAGAAGCATTGAGACAGAAGCATGAAGCTGCCACAGTAATCCAGGTTGGTTTATGTTAGTCTCTTTACTTATTTTACAAATTAAATAAGAAAAAAAATCTTAATCATTTTTTTGTACTTGTTATCTTCTGTTTTTGATTATGAATTTATAAATAATTTCATAATTAAACATTTTTGGTTTATTCATTCAACATAAGCTTGATGTTTCTAAAAGAGAGACTTCTTTACAAAATGTTTTATAGAAACATGAAAATATTTTCCCTGTTTTCACCAAATATTTTCCTGACTTATTTTTGTTTGATTTAGTTCTAATATTATACCTAAGAGATAGTGTGTCCATGTTCTTACTGAGGTATGTCTGTGCTATTAAAGTGACAGATGCTGCCCAAGTAATACATCTTGTCTGATATCTGTATGACTAACTACTCTTCCTATCTCTTCTATCCTACCTATCCATCTCTTTCCTTCTCTGCCCGTCTCCAAAACCCAGGATTGCTTCATCCATATTGCCCTTGGGAAACGACCATGGCCTAGTCTGTCCTGTGATAGATACTGAGTTGATAACAGTTAAATAGCATGGATGACTATTTGCAAGAGTTGAAGTCCATGCCTTGATTCTGTCTAGTTTGCTAACCAGACATGGAATACTATGTCTGGTTAGCAAATTAGACAGAATTAAGGCATGGACTTCAAGCCTGCCACGTTTCTAGGGTTAATGGGATTTTTTCTGCATTTTGAAAGAAATTGACGCTATGGTGGTTTCATCTTTCAAGTTAACTTAGAAACATTCTATATTGTCAGTCTCATATAAAAATGTCAGAAATGACAGTGATTTAGGAGCAAAAATTTGTTAGTGGAGTATATTGTGTAGCTAGCATATTGACAATTGATCTCAATAAGTTTATTTAATCCTTTTTTGAACTTATGTATTTGACCTCTACTACATATTGATGAGTTTCACACATTTATATAGTGATTGATATGTGCTTCTTTTCATTTGTTTCAAACATGATGATTTCCAAAGTGAGTATGAAAATAAAGTCTCATAATTTAACTTTTGTGCATGTTACAGATTTTTAGATCTTTCTTATACCCATCCTTACATACACTTTTTGGAAATAATGTTTTAGTCTGTTTAGTCTCTTTTTGCATTACTCTGTAATTCTTTCTGTCCTTTTGTCCCTCTCTGAACCTTTGCCGCAATCTCTTAAAATCTTTTTTTAAAGAAGCAACTAGAACTGAATTCCATAGGCAGATATATAATGAATTTGTACAGTAAAACAGTTTTCCTCTTGTTTCTTAGAAACTACAAACATCCAGTTTTTCTCTTTGATCATGACTGAGCACTGACCTGATACTTTCATGGATCTATGTTTATCCTTCTGTAGATGTATCATTTATCCTTCTGCATATATCATTAGGACTGCTTTTCTCCTTTGCATTTGTAAAACCTAATTGTGTGTGTCAAATATATTTGTCATTTGATCACTCAGTAATGTTAGGGTATTTTATCGGGATGCTTATGAAGATATGTAGGAAAATAACAATGAGAAAGCAGTTCTAATACACTTAATATTTTTATAATATCCAGGAATTATGTGTGTAAAAATTGTAAAATTTTCATTAATTTACATGGTTATACAGCCATTTTCTAAAAATTAATAAGCTAAATCTTAAACCAGAATATGAGATTTACCCTTCCTATTTTAGTGCCTTCATTGCAAACTCATTAAAGGTGGACAACACCACTTCTTTCATGACAGAGAAAATTTTTAACATGGTATTTTAAATGTGTAGGGCATCTTGAATTCTAGTGATGTCAAACACCGATTTTGGAGAAAACTGCTGTCTTGAATTTAGTTTTTTTAACTCGACCCATGTAATTGTGATCTCTGAAGTGTTTTTCCTGGATCTGGCATGTGTTCCTAACAACCTTCCTCATTTTCTAGCACTTTAATTCCTAATATATTCCTTTTTCTTTGAGATGATTATGCTTACTGTTAATATTTTTTTTAATAAAGATCTTAGACAGTTAAGAAAGAGTAACTGACCTAGGTCAATTGCATGAGATGTCTCCAAGAATTGCTACTTGTAAACTGTAAGACATTTAGTACAACTGTATTTTTATTCTCAGTAATTTGGAAGTTGACACTCAGGTTTTTCTTATGTAGCCTTTCCTTTCAGTTTATAATAGTCCCTGAAGGAATTGTCAAATAATTAATTAGTTGACCCAGGTTTGTAGTTGAGGGAGTTGCAGGATTCCTTTCTGCTTACTTGAGGAGAGCCTCTTGAGTACTCTAAGCTTTAGACATATGCTGGCATTTAATTTGTCTTGTAGTTTTAAATGTCACATAAAGTTCAAAAAACAGATCATTGAGCTATTAAACAAAGGCCCAAGATGTTTTATCTTCCTAATGGGATAACATAGAGAATCTGGATTTGGGTTTGATCTATGGCTTTGTATAACATGCTTTAAATTTTTTGTTTAGGCATTTTGGAAGGGTTTTCTTTTGCGAAAGAAACTGGCCAGTGCTCTTGCAGCTGTTAAAAGTGATGAAGTGGAGGATGAATATGAAGAAATAAATGTGGATGCTTTCACCTTTTCTGAAGTAAGCACTGTCATTAGGATAAAATGTTCATTATTCCTCTTAAGCAATTATGTAGGTGCTGGAAATAAAAGAAATTGAAAGGACTACCAAAGCTAGAATTAACATTTTGTATGTCCAGAAATAAAGAAGCATTTATATATATATAGCTGATTTAAATGTATTTGTCATGGATTAATTGATTCCTGCTCTTTGAGATGCTCTGACAGTTACTGTGTTCTTAATGTCATGGAATCCCATATATTTCTACAGATGAAGTGCAATCAAATGAGAATTAGGAAACAACTAATTTTGTTCCAAAATGTTTATGTTTTTAGTATTTTAGTAGCAGGTTTTAAAGTCAACACTATTTTAGTGTGTACTTTGTTCATCTTCATGATAGAATGAGAACAAAAATATAACTAAAAATATAGAAAATATAGCTGAGATTCAGTGTTGCAGTAGTCCAGTAAAAGGAACACATCCCTAAAACCAGAGGTGAAACATGCTTATCTCTTTTATCTTATATATCATGTGCTAAAAAGATCACAGGGGTAAATACAGAGGTGAATTATGAAGAGAAGTACAGTTAAATCAGAAAAAAAACCCCCACACTCGGAAGCTCTATAGTGCACAAAATCCAGACATTATCACTAATAAGTTTTGCAAGTTACATAGAGTTAATATTGGTTTTTTTCAGTTTCAAAGGGATTGAAATTTGATAAGAAGTTTCCATTCTAAGAAATAAAAGCAAGCCCCAAAGGAATTTGAATTCAAAACTGTGTTTAGCTAAACTTAAGAAAAAAATTAAAAATGTCTACAGGATCAATATTGTCATTCAGTAAACAAGGAAGAGAAACTTTAAAGGAACTTTATCTTTTATAGCCTCAAAAGACAGTCTACATGGAAAGTTCTAGATCCAGTATGCATAGTAAATAGTAAGGCAGCTGTTGATGACTTACCTATATATTTGTCTGGAGCACTTCTTTCTCTAATTGTTCACATTTGTTGGCTGCCTTTTTTTTTTTTTTTTTTAATGCTTTCAGGTAAAGCAAAGAAAACTGACAGCAGTGTGGCCATTTGAGACCTAGAAGGGTATGACTGAGATTTTTTTTGTGAACCCTTGTCTCTGAATGTGCTTATTCAGCTGCTGTGTCTTTGCAAGAGTCGTTTGTCAATACTTCACTGTAATTTTGCAAAGGAAATTGATGCGATAGCCCTACTGCTGCCTGTACTGGCAGGACTAGGTCCTGTTTATAATCATGTTTGTATTGATCATATTGAGTTATGAAATCAAAGATGTTGGTTGGTGCAGTGCAGTTTACAGTTGATCAGTCTTCGGTCATCTGAGTATCAGCCTTCTTTTGCCAACTCCTCCCCATACAAAATAGCTGAATTTTGTATGAAATGGTTACCAATGACTTGGTGACTTAAGGTAATGTTATTTTTTTTCTCCCTTTCAGCAATTATTTTAAGATACATTTTCAGAATTATTGCCTTATTTAAGAGCACATGAAATGGTTGAGGCAGAACTTCCAAGAATCATTTGGTAGACAGGAAATGTGTGTGTGTGCAAACACAGAGACCTGGCTTAAATTTTAGAATTTTTTTCATTTTAATTTGAAATATATATACAAAACAGTTTCATTAGTTGATATTCTCTGATCCCTGGCTTCTTTCTAAAATAATAAAAAGCAGAACATTGAAGGTTTTATTACTTCACACAGGAAGTAAGTATCTGTTCATATATTAAAGAAGGGAAATATCCTGGTTTGAATTATTCAGTCAGTAGGCCAGAGTCTTACACACTGTACTTCAGTTGAGCCATTCTTGTTTCACTCTGGTTGCCCCAGATAATCCTGTCATAGTTTTTTGTTTGGTTGGGGTTTTTTAATTGCTAAACTGAAAACTACATAGACAATCCTCTTCCATCTGTCTGTCAGCAAGACAATCACATTTGAGCGGGTGCTCATGAGGCCAGGGAGAAAAGGAAGGGGTGGAGAAGACAGAAAAAAGAAGCCCAGCTGATTTCAGAGAGATTTGTACTATATCACCCTCTGGTGCTGCCACACATTTTTTCCTTTTTTTCTCCAAATTTTTACTGAGTTTATTAGGTAAGAAATAAAACATGGGTTTAGGGAGAAATTCTCAGGAAGTGTTTAGGATCCGATGATGACGGGTGAACCATGAACTGACATTTTAATTTGCACAGCATGCCCAATGGCTGAACTAGGGACTGAGCTCGAATAAGTTAACTCAAGCCCTTAGCCTCATGTGATGAAAAATATCATCTGTTTTCTACAGAGCAGTGTGTGTGATAAATTTACAGTGTATGCATCTGTGAAGAATATCCTTTGTTCAGTGAGTGAACATTTCAATGTTTAAAATTGATGACTGTAACTAGAATTACACCCTGTGATATTGGTAATACTTTTTGTTTTCTTTTTTTTCAAGTGTATATCTTGTCTATGCTGAAGATTTTGATTGTGAGAAATGTGTGGCTTAACTGTAACAGGCATACACTCTGCTCTAACTGCCCAGATGAACTAGTCAGTACTAGGTTGCCTGTTTCCATGGGTGTTTAGCTGTTTCGTTCTTTGCAGTTGGGTAATACCAGATCACGTGGACTTTCTACTTCCACAGAAACAAGTCAGAGAGACTTGGAACAGTCAATACTTCCTATTCCTTCCTTTCTGGCCTCAATGTTTTACAGCATAGTGCTGAAGCAGAGCCAAATAATGACACATGATATCAGTGGCTATCTGTTGTGTTTCAAACAACTGCGTAGGGAGGAGTACATATTGCTGGGCTAAGAGATCCCATATGCTGGGGTGTGAAGGAAGAGAAAAATATTTGGACACCATTTTGCACTGCAGATTTTACTGTTCTATAGGGTGAGTGAAACGAGAGAGAAGGGCAGAAAAACCTTTTCTTCTTGCAAACTGATACAAATGTATTAAATCTTGTCCAAAAGTTTTTTGAATCGTTCGCTATTTTGTGTTTTGGTCATTGTTTGGGTTTTTCTTATTCCGTTATGTAGATTTCAGTCATAGTGATTTTATTCAGTATTACCTAGCCTTCTACAAAGTCACTAGTCTGCAAGCACCTATTTAAAGTCTTTGCAAATATCACAATGCAATAAGTAATTTGGCATCAGTCTTCATTAAGTAACTGTTTAATATCTTCATTATAAACTTATTATACTCAGTGCTCAGTGGAAGGGGAGGCTGTGAAACAGCGTGGGGAAAACTCTAGTCTTTGCCAAAGATCTTCACTTTACATCATTTATGTCTGTTGAGCAATGGTATATTTTTAGTACAGGTTTGGCACCATATCTCATGAAAAATCGATTGCGTGTGATTGGGCTAGAGGAATTAGTTTTATCTTGCTCACAATAGTGTGAATATTAATAGTTTCACCTGAAAAATTCCTGATACCTCCTTGTATTCATATGAACAATTGATGAAAGTTTTGTGTCTGGTTTATTGTGCAATTTCAAACAGTTTATCCCAGATGAGATGAAAGATCTGGCTGACAGATGTCTCAGAAAGTATGAGCCTGGTATTTAGTGATATTTTCACGTCTTTCATGTGGAGTTTGGAGAATTCCAGCCTATACGCTCCAGAAGGCTGATTTTAAGGCAACCTTTCATCAGCAGTCCATCCATATAGCAAACGATCTACAAGGCAGAGCTCACTTTACCTCTGGTGGACAAAATGTGACAACACATTTGCTTGACACATTTCTTACTTTCTGTACCATTTAAATATCAGCATTGTTGTTTTCGTGGTGTGAATATGTTGTGAGCCAAGTGCAAAATGACTGAACTTGCCAGTGTCTCAGAAAGCTGAATAAATAAAATATGATGAGTATTTAGGCAGTTCTTTACCTTGAGCAGTGATCACCGAATAAATTACTGTTTTCCTACACTGACTAAGCATATGGACACATCCTATTCTCATCAAGGGAGGTATCAATATTGATGATTACATGGCACAGAAAGTAAGTACCCTATTTTTCCAACCTTCATTTTTGAATTTAATTTAAATCAGTCTAGTCATACTTTTTCAAAAAGAAAGTCACTTTGTAAGTTGTAACCAAGCTGAAATCGGTCACTCTTTTTTCATCAAAGAGAATAAGTCTGTTGCCCTGAGACCAAGCATTATTCTCCTTCTGAGCTTGATTATGTAGATTTTTAAAATTCCAGTCTTCCTGACAGCTTTTGAAGTTTTTGACCAGGAGTTCCCTTCACATTTTTTTCACATATCCATACTCAGACACATAGTCATTCCTAAGTTTTTGCTTGCCTTCCACAACATTTAGGTGGCATTTTTCTTTTTTCTCATTTTTTGTTTTTTGAGGGGTGGGAAGAATGAAAACTACCTCATGTGTGCTAACTCTTAAAAAGTAAACAGCATTTCAAAAAACAATTTCCTTACATCTCCCATCTTTAGTATTCTTATCACATATCCAAATTAGAGCCATACAGTGTGTTTTGTCTTCTTTTCTGATAATCCTTCATGATGTGGTTTGTCTCAGGCTGTGAGCTTGTGATTGTGAGCTTGTGACAGACCTTGCTGTTGCTACTGCCAGGAAATAAATGTAGCATATGGATTAGACGGTCCCCATAAGGTTTGTTTCTTGTATCTTGACACTCTTATGTATGTCTAGCTCTTGTAATTGCTTATAAATGTCAGATGAGGATCCAGTTTTTCTGTATTGCATGCTGCAAAGAATATGATCCTTTTTTCATCAAATTGCATATAAAGTTGAAATGTTGTAGAAAACCAAAAAATTGTCTGATGCAAATTTCATTAGATAGATCCCCTTCTTTTAAAAATGGAGGGGGAAAACTCTGTCCTAACTAATGTATTGGGTGATCAATCTTTTTTCCATGAGTGTTTATAAATGACCTCTTAATATGTTCCTGTTTCTTCAGCTGCTGTGTTAGTGAATTGCATGCTATTCTCACTCTGTGGCATCAGCAGATGCATAAACCTTCTACTTCTTTCAACAGTGCTGCTTACCTTATATGCTGAAATCTTGTTTTCTATCAGAATATCTGATAGATATTCTGGTCTTCAGAGTAGGTTGTCATAGTCAGTAGCTGAAAAAATAAACAGAAACGTATTATTTTTCTAAATTATATTTAGCTTCTATGACATATCAAAGTGTAGTAATGTCATTAATTATACTTCCTAGTCTTATTTCTCTGAATACAAAGACAGGCATCGGAATTGAATAAACAGGCCAAGCAATGGAAAAATGTATCAAAGTGAAAAAAGCTTTAGTTCTTTGAAGTTTTAGACCCATTACAGTAGCCTGAAAGGAAAACTGTTTTAAGCCAAATACTTCATTGTAAGTGGAAGCAATAATACAGTCATCAGTTCTTCTCAGTAAGTGCATCTGCATCTGGAATCTCTTGAAAGCTAAGCTAAGGATCTCAAATCACTGAATTTATCTCCCCTAAGTTCTTTAATTTTTGCCTAATGTTAAAATTGATGTTTTAATATAGGTATAGATTGTGTTTAAAGTATCTAGTTAAATGTCTGGTATTTAGCATGTCCACATACATTGATTTCCATTTAAAAAGATCTTTAGTAATATGTGTGTACAAATTTCCAGAGCTATCCTAAGAGATTTGTCTGTGCTCTGTGAGAAGAGGCCACTGATGCAGTGAATGTTGTAATTGAGCTAAATTGCAGTCCTTAAGGAGGAACCGAAGAAGAATATGAGATGTCAGCTTCTGTTCTCCTCTGCACTTACATCTATGCATTGCCTGGAGCTTGAAATCCTCTTAGTTTAGAACATGGCAGTTGTTATCCAGTTGCAGCACAACCTGCCTTCCCTGAACAAACGCAGGTCCAAGGGAAGAGATAGGATGCATCCAAGGGGATTGAACAAGCTGCCTGATGTCATTTTGAGGTCACTCTCTATCACCTTTGAAACACAACAACTGGGGGACGTTACTGGTGCCTGGAAAAGAAAACCCATCTTCAGGAAAGTCAAGAAGAAGGATCCAGGGAACTACATGCCCATCAACATTTGTCTCACTTCCTGGGAAGGTTTGGAGCAAATACATTCAGAAGCCACTGCTAAACCTAGGAAAGATGATGACTGGGAAAAACTGGCAGGGACCAGTCAACCCAGGACTAGTCAACTTCATTGTTTTCTGTCAAAAGGTAACTGGCAGTATGAATAAGGGGAGTGCAGTGCATATTGCTTTGCCCTTAGCGAGGACATTGACTGTCTCACACAGCCTTATTCTCAAAATATTTTGAGGTGTGAGTTGAACAAGTAGGCAGTAAAGGTCACTGTCAAATTGACTGCACTTCCAGGCTTAAGCAGTTGTGTACTTGGGTGCAAAGACCAGCTTGTGAACAGTAATTAATGGAGCCCATCATGGATGGTAGGGGGACCAAAATAGTTAAAATTTTAATTAGCAACCTGTATCATGGAACAGAATGCAATCTCAGCAATTGTGCAGATGATAGCAAATTGGGGGTAGTGGCTGGAGTATCAGGGTGTTCTCTAGAGCAGCCTGCATAGGCTAGATAAACAGTTTGACCAGAGCCTCAACAACTTCAACAAGAGCAAGTCGAAAGTCCAGTATATGGGCAATACTGTTGACTAGAGGCTGACTATCTAGGAGCATACTGGACTTTGCCATGCAATTCTGGTTTTGAAAGTGGAAAGAAAGAATGATAAAAAAATCCAAAACCAATATTCTATGCTGTTAACACAGTCTTAATTTAGCTAGAAGCTATATGACTTTATGTCTGGTTTGTCCTTGAATAAAGTGGGCTAAGGAATCCTAAATGCTAAATATTTTTAAAACCATCTCCTAGTTCTTAGTCTAGGAATTTTTTTGCATGTAAAACACTTATTAATTTTTATATATATATGGAAATAGGAGCAGTTGTTGATTATTTCACAAATCTGAGTTTACACCAGGAAAACATCCCAAAGAATCAGCTACTGAAGCTCTTGAATTTCCCAGAGAGTAGCACTGGAGATCCCAAAAGGCTAAAATTGTTGAGATTAGAGTTGTGAATCAACAAATTTCAACTTGCATATTCATTTGTGCATAATTTATTTCAAATAGAAGAAACAGTGGTAGGGACATATAAGGAGGACAATACAAGTGAAGTTGAGAGATTATTGAGACATACCTTCTTTAGAATTAAGCATATTGTAGTGTAATTAGAGATTTTTAATATCGGTTTCAAAAAAAATATGTGCTTATAACTTAGTCCTTTTTTGCTCCTTGTCTTCCAAATACATTTTTGTTCTTGTCTCTGAAATAGAGACTTTTAAGGAAAAGGGAAAAGTTATCTTGTAATTGAATCAAATCGCGCATGTGACCTGAACTTTGAAATGTGTTAAAGGCTAAATGACTATAAATTTGGGACTAGTCTATTTTTTATTACCCTATTCTTCTTCTTGATTTCCCTTCTTTTGACAAAACTGCAAGCTGAAGTACAGCTTTCTTTTCTATTGTGTTTTTGTTATTCGTTTTGGGTTATGTTCCTTTGAAACTGTATATTCTTCGAATGCATGATATTTAAGGAGTAGGGATGAGGGGTTCCTTGGCTGTTTGGTTTTTTAAGTTTTTAATTCATTGCCCCGTGAAAGTTCTTTTTGTTTGTTTTCACAGAAGTAGAAAAACCTGGAAAAAGGCTTATAGGGACATGGCAGTTAAAATTTGTGTTATGTGGCAGAGTCAGTGAGGGGAAGTCCTGAAGATTCTTGTCATTTTAATGGGGAAAAACTATATCTGGGGTCTTAGATCCATTCTGACTGGTGGCCTGAAGGCTCCAGGAGCTTGATGTTTTACTGAGATGGCTTGGCGTATGTATCTCAAAAGATTTTTGAAGCATACATTGATGCTTACTTGAAGCATGTCTAACCTTTATAGTTGAGGTTACCATTTACCCATCTCTATTTTCTTATTCCTATATTCAAAGAAAGGACACAGAGCTTCCTTTGAACACTGTCAGACTTAAGACGATAATGCATTTTTGGAAAAGTTTAGGTCATGTAGGTCATGAGTGACTGACAGGAACTACAAAAAGATTCAGACTTTGGAGAGTTAATTATGTATGTAGACATTCAACCTTTTATTGGAACAAAATCTTATATGGTCCTTGAAATTTTCATTGTTTCATTTACTTTTCCAAAAGAAATTATTTCCATAATTTTATTTGTGTTTATTTTAAGAAATCACATAGATCCAAATATTAAATATAAATACGTGTAGTCATTAGAATTTGAGAGAACAGCTAGTTTTCTAAGCTTAATAAAAATTTAGGAAAAATTACATTTGGAGAAGAATGTTGGGATTTTTTCCAGTAATCATCAATATATCCTTCTTATAAATGGACAACTACACAACTATACTTGTCCTCTAGCTTTCCTACAAGAATGTACTCTAATAATTAACCAGCTTTTGTAAGTCTATAACATCTCTTGGGGTCAATTAATCATTGCAATGCTTCTCTGGAATTCGTATGATACTGACTACTTTTTTTGGCTTGAAACTTTGTTTGGTTTTAGCAGTCGTAAGAATGCAGCTGTACCCAGCTTTCTTTTCTAATGTATATATATTGTCTTATATAAAGACAGGGCAGAAAGAGAAGCATTGCCAAAGGTTAAAATAACCTTTATTAGGGTGCTAACCTATTTATCTTCAACACATAAAATATGTGAAAAAGAGTGAAAGACAAACTCAGAGAAAAGGACTGTTTTTCCTACTGCTTGCAGTTCAGAGATATATTTTCTGTAAAATGCATATCCACTACACAGTCTAATATAAAAGATTTGGGGTTTTTTTTATAAAATTGTATAAAACATTTACATATATATTTAAAATGGCAAAATTTAGACTGAATTTTTATATTATTGGACGTGGAATAATAATGCAACTAATAGGTGATAGAGTTAAGGATGTTTATATCTGATATTTTCTTAGCTTTGGAAGATTTTTAGAAAGTCTGGGTCTGATTTGATGCTTAACTTCCTAACATTGAACTAAGCTTCACACTTGAACTTGTGTTTCACAGAAAAAACAACCCATAGAGTAATTTGATTCCTAAAAGGACTGGATGAAAGAAAAGGCTAAATACACAAATATATTCAGATCTTTAATTTCAAAGGAAGTTTTCAATCACAATCTATCAACAATATACAAAAGAGCATAGATAAGTGATCTGGTCCTTCTGTTTCAGCTATAAGAGCTAAAAATTTGTGATTTCTTAAGAAATTTGTCAAAACTTACTTAGGATTTTAGAGGAGAAATTCATAGCAAATACTTAGGCCTTGGCAAAAATGAAGTTTAGTTTAAAAAGAAATGAAAGATGTTGTCCTGGACTAGTATAATATTTGAATGAAATATCCCACTGAGTGAAATATGTTTGCCAGGAACCAAGAGAGAAAGTTACAGCTTTCTGCCAGATGAAAGACAGTTCAGTAGGCTGGCTGTGAGTATCCACAGGAGCAACCTTCAGCATGTGATCCTTCTGCCTGACCACTCCCCCTCCTAGTCTAAGCAATTATTTAGCCTACAGGATGTCTTAACACCAGGAAAAGTAGTTCTTCATGTGGCATATATTGCCCAAAACGATTTTTTTCACCTTATTTGCAGTAGTCTCAGAAGGCTGTTGAAGGTTCTGCCTTTCACTTGTCTTTTCTTTTAACTTTTTTATTGTCTGGAAGCGAGCAAGACTTTAACTGCACTATTCAAATATGCTCACTAAAAACTAGGAAAGTAGAAATCAAGGACATCACCACCCTGAAGAACTTTATTCAAATTTGTATTCTGTAGAGAAAGCTAGTGGAAATATTCATTTTGATTAATTTATTTATTTACTCTTATTACATACTATTCTTATTAAAAATTAATAGGAGAGGGCAGATACTTTGTAAAATCTGGTTGAAAAAGGGCCATTCTTCCTGAGAATGATGCTAATGGCCTGCCTCACAGAGGGGAGCAGAAGTCCAGAAAAACATGTTAGGCAAAACCAGGCAGATGAACTGAAGGGTGAATCTTTTTTTAAAAGCAAAGAATTCCACATACTATTTCTGTGAAATTGTAATGTGGAAATACTGTTTTCAGTAGAAGATCCTTTTTTCCCCTCTGCCATTCTTCCTGTTCTGCTGTAATGATCAAGAGCCAGTCATAACTCTGAGTTCACAGAGTATTTTGGATGTTAATTTTCTTCTGCTTGTTTATAGTCTGTTGGGTAATTATCCTTGTTTTATCTTAAAATACTATATAAATAAATACACTACATAAATATCAGTAATTTTCTTTTTTCTGGCTACACTGTTGCTGTCCTGAAAACAGTGAATGAGTCAATGAAGAAATGAAAGAAGGAAGGAAAGAGGTATGAAGAGTTAGTTTTCCCTAGTTTTCAAAGAGAGTTTTGCTGTTCTGCTAGGTGGTGATTTTGAGGTAGGCCATGTTTGGAAACATGGGGTAGCTTCAGCCATGGCATTCAGCATGTTGGTCTTTTGAAATTAATCTGCACTACTTCAGCAGTTATATCTCCTGAGCGTTGTACATGATTTGCATTCTTTCTGGATTGACATAGACGTGACCTGGCAAACACACTGACTAGATAGTTATATTTGTCACTAGAAATTAGATTACTGTTTTAAGGTGAGGAATATTTCCCTAGATTTTAGCAGAAAGACCAGTTTCCAAGGTCTGAAAGAATATACTAAAGGAAGGATTGCCGTCAACATGTCCAGTTTTTTTCATTCTTTCCATAAGCATTTGCTACTGAACTCTTCTGGAAGAAAAGTACTGATGTAGGTAGATATTTGGTCTGACCAGAACAGAGTTGTGAGATATCAAACACTGACCTTGCTTTTCAGCCTGTATCGTTAATGCCTTCTTGCATCCTCTGCTTCAAACTGTAGTCCAGTTTTGGGGATTGGTTTGGTTTCTATTATACTCTTGTGATTGATCCTCCTTGATCTCAAAGAGATGAAAGGCAATATGTGATGGCGTTATTCACAGTTTGGACAGTTACTTGTAGAAGCGCTTCAAAGCTGAGTGTAGGTTTGACACTGTGTCCTGTGAACTGTTTTTTGTTCATAGTTTAAATATGACTTAGAACAGCCCAAATTACATGTTAGTCATTATAAAAGATTCTTTAGCTCCAGAATGTAATCCAGAGCATATAAAAGATGCCTAGGATTAGATTGTGTAAATAACATTGGCACTAAAACTACTTTTCAGCATTAAGGTCCAATTAAGGTTAGAAGAACCATTCTCACTGACTTTGGTGTTTGCAGGATTGAATTCTGCTTCTGAGAACACAGAAGTTCAATATTTGATGTAAATAGTAATTACATTTTGCAAAGGAAGCAATAGAGCAAATATTTGAAAAATGAAGGAATAACAAAATGAAAAAGGCTATATGCCATGAAAAAGAATCCTTAAGTCTCTAGAGTTTATTAATGAGCTGCAAAGTCAAATGGGGAAAAAAGAACCTGTAAGAGTAGTCTCACAAAGGATAAAAAAATGCATTGTGAATCAGAATAAAAAGTTCCTGATTTTAATAGATAAATGGAAATAGCTAATAATATGAAAGTTTTATTAGTTAAAATTAGAAGAAAAACCCCAAACCTGAATTCACACCTCCTCATTGTTGAAGAATGGTATCAGGGATAATTATGTTTAAAAATTTAAAAATTAGTTTCAAACAGGAGATTAAAATGAATTTATTTCTGTGAGGTGTAGCAAAAAATAGGCCTGTGTATGTTTTATGTGGTTGTGAAACTTGAAACTTGAAGTAATACGGTCTTTTTGAAGCAAACACTGGAAATAAAGTATGGAGAATATAGAAGTATAACAGATAACTTCAGATAAACTTAAGTGTTTTGAATCAACTATATATGTGATTTAAACATGTGTAAAGTTACATTTTATTCCTCAGTATTTATGAAATCAACTCCTTCATTTGGCTTTAGAAAGAAATATAAATACAGTATATCTGTTGCTGTTTATGTAGACCATACAATCAAATACTATGATTTTATTTACTTTGTAATTCCTCTCAGATTGTTGTCTTTTTCTCGTAGTGGAAGATATCAGTAGAAACTAATCTTGGTTTTAGCCTCAGGTGTTGGTAAATCTGTCATAAACTTTTAATTAGTTATAATTTATGACTGTTTATGGGAAAGATGTGTATAGAAGTTTCTTGATCTTAGTGCTGTGCAAATCTCTGGGGTAAACATAGTGGAAGAGCACATATTTGAAAATCAGTTATGTATTTTTGTTGGACAAAGCAAACATCAGTGTGGTATATTTTTGTAATATGCTACACAGTCGTAGGAGATGTGCTTACTGATAAATCAGTTATCTTTTTTTTTGTCTCGCATATTTATACCTTTGAATCATGCTTTTATATTTTCATTGATATTGCTTTTCAGCACTTAGAGCACTGAAATACACTATTAATATTAAATTAATAAATGGCAAGTGCTGGGCTAGGAAAATACTTGTGAGAAAAGTTTCAACATCAATTTTAAAAGTAAAGAACTTTAATTTGGCTATGGTACAACTATAAAGCAAAAGGATTCAATCAATGTACTGTTAAGGGATTCTTGTTCCAAAAATTGGCTACATCCTTGAGTGTTATCTCATGTTTCTTTTTTTTTTTTTTTTATTTCTGTCACAAACTATTTCATGAGAGAGGTAAAAATTCAAAGAGCTGGGATGCAGGCTTGGCCTGAAATCTGACACTAGAGCTCAGATCATATTCACTGCTAATGTAAGACATTTAGGTACTCAGGGAATTAATGGACACATTATTGTACACACCAGTGAAGTTGATTGACATTTAAATAGTACAAGAAGTGGAACTCTACATATCTCTCAGCTGTTTTGATTGGTTTGGAAATAGAGGAGGAAAAAAATTCTTCAGAAATTTGCTTTTTATGTATCTTTATATACTAGCAAAGTTGAAGACACATCTTTTGCAAATATGGAGTTCACCTCTGGCCGGATTGTACACCCAGACTTGGAAAATAAGTAAAAAACTCTCATCTGAAAAGCTAAAAATATAATTTGCATAGTGCAATTGAAAAGTAAATTTTAAGATAACAGGGAGGAATAATATCTATTTGCACTGAAAATTTTTGGTCAGATTTTCTCCCTTTTTCATAGCTATTCATTTTGACCATTCTACCCATTGTAAAATTTGAATACGTTGTAGTTTTGTCTCTGCTGAAATATGAACTTGTCAGTCTTCTGTGTCCAAACTGTACCAATTTCACATATTTAAATGATTATCATTGGGTTTTGATTTGCTACCGTCTGCGTCTGGAATAATTTTTTTAAATGAAAATTGTTTGAATCAACCACTCAGTGGTTATCAGCATAAGAGTAGTCACTGAGAAGAGGTGAGTTAGTGCGTTGTAGGTAATTGTTATAAAGAATGTGATGTATTTTATTTGTTGCATGCCTTTACAGTTTATTTATACAGATTTCTTACCATATACAACCACTCAAAAGAGGATGTATAGTAAAACTGACAATGTTTTATATTTATCATTAATTGAAATGGTAAGGAGGGGAAAATGGTAAAGAGACATTATCTTTTAAGAATGATGGTATAGAATTTATCCAGAATTATTAAATAAAGGAATTAAACCCAAAACATACTGTAATCAAATAATAGGGAACTCCTGAAGCAGGGAATCAAAGATCCCTTTTAAGAAATGAAAATAAAATACAGATTTATTATTCTTAAAAGCTTGGTCAGAATGGAAGCAGAAAGAGTGATCTTCAAGCCACCAAATTATATGACAAGTACCTGAAGTAACCTTTCAAAATAGCTGGAATATGATCCTTTTGTCTCTCAGAAGTTGAAAAGTCTTGGAAGACCTTCTTGTTCACCAGTCTAAGACTGTACAAAGTCCTGTTTACACAAACTACACTGTAACATATCCGAAGTTATTTCTCAGGGTCAGAAATCAGTACAATTTGAAATATTTTATGAATGGGAGAAAGGTGGTCCAGTTTTATAAATTAGAAATTTTCTAAAGAATGAACCCCAGGCTCTTTGCTGATGAAATAAAAACCTGAATGACTGAGCCCTGTAAGTCAAGCCAGATTCTTCAGCCGTGTTTACTTACTGTGTGGGAGTGATTTATTTCTCTTGCTTATCAGAATATATTGAAAGAACATGTGGTAAAAACATTCAAGAATTTATAATAAAAATAAGTCATATGAGTTTCAACCAAAGTCTAAATTTTGTTTTTATGAAAGAAAACTGAATTCTGCCTTAAGTGCTAGAGATACCAGTTAGCAACTGTTTGTCACCCCTCTTCATTCCAGCCATTGCTTTAGTTTCCAAATTATTCCGTTACATCAAAAATAAAACTACTTAATTGAAGGAATAAGTTCATACAGGATTCACTTTTTTAACTCCGAATTTCAGTGAAAACTTCCCTAATTCAGTTCAACTCAGTGAAAGCAAGTTTGACAGAATCAGGCACCTACATCTGGACATAAAATACTTAGGCAAGAACGGCACACAAAGTTGTTCATGTTCCTTCTGCCTTTAAGTACCTTTGGTCTGTATCTTTTCAAAGTTTGACAGTCTTTTGTGATAACTTGGGTCTATTAACAATGTTGGAACAAAATTATGGGAATTTGAGAAGCAGGGGATGCATCTTATTTACAAAACAAAAACAAACCCACAAAAAACCCGCCAGAACTCACAAATACTGTTGATCTGATTTGTTTAAAATAAAACAGTACAACACAGCATCTCCAAAGGTGTTTTGAATATTATTGCTCTGCAGGTGGCAGTTCTGATATACAACTTGAAAACACAGTCTGTAGGACAATTTAAAAGAGACTTTGCAAACGTTATCAAAAATAAACTGATTTTATCAGTGCACTATATGACTTTGCTCATTCATGCAGGCTGCATTAGAGAAGGAATGGCTAACTCTAGATTCCACCCGTTTCCCTTCAAAAACACTCCTGCTCTCAAACCAGCTGCACTGGCCAAAGGTAACATGTCACAGAAACATCTTAGTCTTCAGTCCTCATTCATTCCTTAAGGATATGCTATTCTGGGGTGATTAATACGACAATCTAGTGACTTGAAAAACACAATTACTTTTAGAAGTCTCAGACTTCCTCCTCATCTCCAGATGCAATTTTTCTTTTAGATTTTCTTTCATTTGCCTAGTTTTTCTTTATTTTGGATTTATTTCAACACTTTATTTCACAGTAGCAGAAAAAAAAGATGATGTGCTTCATCTGCACTTTTGGCAATGGATTAAAAATTGCTAGTTGACAAACTACTTTAAAAATACTAAGATCTGCATTATATGACAGCAGCTGAATGTTTTCAGAACAGCTAAAGTTCATTGAACTGTAATGTCTGCTAGTTATTTGATAAACTTTGAAGTTTTAGCTTTTGTTTTGGTAGGATTTTCTATTCTTGTTACAAGTACAGTATTACTAGTGTTTTATTTACTGCAGTTAGGACAGAGGGGTCTTATAAATATATAATTCATTATATTTGAGGACATTTTATATTTGGGGACAAGAAGTGTAACTAAAGTCACCTTTCTGTCCTAGTTAGTTGAAAGTAAGGTCTGTAATGGGCATATCACCATTAGGAATCATTTCAGCTATAGTAATAGCCTGTGCAAACCCCAGTGCAGGTTTTCCTGCACATTTTGAACTCAAGCTTACCGAGACCGTCAGCTGCATCCTTTTCTTTGTCTTACTTTGAAGTTTTCTAGGCCTTCAGATTCCAGTGAACAATCAACTAGTTTGCCATTGTCACCCCAAGAAGTTTGGTGGTGTGCTAACAGACCACGTTCAGACTCTGCAGAAAATATCCATTTTCATAGCAGGTAAGGTAAATAATGTGGGTTTTTTTAATTATATTTAGTTCATTTGGATTTGACAAAAGTTAAAATGAGAAGAAGAGGCTATTTTCTGATGCTTTTGCTACTTTTGGTTGATGTGGTATTACTGGTGTTAACATGTATTTACTTGCTAAAACCAAATATATTAAATTCAGTTGTTATTTTTCATTAAGGATTAAGAATGTAAGAATATATATGTTTAGTTGTATTTATCTAAGTTTGACTAGAAATCATAAAACTTCTAGTTTTTCACATATATGACAAGATAGATTGTGAAATAGAGATTTTGAAGACTAGATAAAGATTAAAAGAGATTTCTTATACAGCTGCGTTCTGTGAAAGGACTGAAATATGCTTCAAGTAATTGAAATATAAACATTTCAAATTGATGTCAGACTTTTATTACTCTCCAAGATAAAACCTTCATGGAATATTACAAGAGATTTATTTTTTTTTATAATTTCCAAGCTTCGAAAGTGCCTTTAAAAGGTACAAACAAGTTGCAGAATAACAAAGACTGCAAAATAGACACCCAAGTCTCTTCCTTATCTACCTACTTTTCAGTACTGCTCTTATACTTTGTTTCCAGGTCAGGGAAGGGAATAATGTCACAGCTTTCTGACTGGAAGGACAAAAACAAATTTTTATTTATGTCTGAAAAAGAAGAAAAAATTTCAGAAGAATGGTATGTTAGACTATTTTGCTTACCTAGTGATTTCCAGAATAGGTATGGTATACTTGGCTGCTGGTGCTTGTATTTTCTGATTCCTCCTTTCGAGAATATCTGTTTTCTACCAAAGTAAAAATTATTGTAATTACTTTTACAAGTGCCTGGGAAACCATCTTAATAAGTTGCAATAATGTAATGGTAAGATAAGAATTGCAGCTATCTCTATAGTTCAGAAAGTTTCATACCATGCATAAGTACTATACACTGGTATTCTTTTTGAGAAGTGTATTATACAATAATATGCAGCTGGTGTAACATAATACATGTGAAATATTTAGTAAGTTATTTCCTTTCCCCAGGGGTTTTAAGGATATTTCTACTGCACAGCTAATGCTGAAGAGGGCCCGTAAAATGAAGCCTAAAAAATACAGTAATAAAAGTTTAGGTAAGTCAAGAGATAAAATAATGGTTATATTGATGTAATTTTTTCATTCTTAAATCTCAAAGTAGTGTCTCTGTTTTAAAAAGTTTGATTGTACAACATTAAACATTAATTTGAAAAAAGCTGGAGTGTGATTCACTAAAAACAATTTAAACCAATTTGTTCCGATGATACTCAGATTTTAAAAAACATTCTACTGAATTTTGAAGTTGAATATTTGACAGCTATGAGCAACACAAATTTTGTTTCTTCCTGTTCATGTATCTCTTTTTCTAGATGTGAAATTTATATTTCTGCATTTTATTTTATATTTCTTGTATTTTTCTCTTGGGGAAATCATAGGTTAAAATTATTGACTTTATGCATGAACTATTTATGAAAATCACAGTTTGACACATATGAAATAAAATCATATTTCTTTACTTAAATATTCAATGTGGAAATAGATAAAGCTTATCTAGCTTCTCTGTAAGTATCTTCTGGTTCTTCTCTGATACTTTTTATGTCAATGAACCTTTCTTGGAATCATTAATTTTTAGTATGATATGGTAATATAAATGTTACTGGAATATGTTAATACACATATTAGTCAAATACTTCTAGTATAAGAAACATTTAAATATGTAAGAGCCTGGTTGACAATAGAACCTAACATTAAATGGTCTTTGGAAAATGTATCCTTATTTACATATACTTTGTATCACAAGTTACAGTTAATTTTCTTCTTTTGCATAACTTTGCAAAACTCTTCTGTATTAAGTTTCGAAATTACTGAAAGACATTTTGCTTTTGGAAGGAAAAAAATTCGGCCTACAGATATAGTTAAGCGAAGTATTTCTCTGAATAATTTTTTCTTCTTTAAATACCATGCCTAAGACTAAGACTAAATATGACAAAAAAGATCTGTAATTAAAAGAAATAAATAAAAGGGGAGAGAAAAAACGTAATCAGCAAACCATGCTTTGTGGAAAAGAGAATATATGAATAAGAGGTTAAAGTTATTATATTTAAATCTTGATAGCTTTCCTACCATGTTACCTTACTTTTTTAAAAAAAAAGTAATAAGTATCTTCTGGGCAGCTGAAGTTTTTTTAACATATATTCCATTTTGTGGCCTCTGTAATTTTTCAATGAATAGAGCTTATTAAGTTATATCATCTTTTCTCCATATGCTCTCTGTTTTATGTTAGTAGGAATTAATCCAGTCATAAATGTTTGATTGAGCGTATCAAATTTGCTATCCTATTTTTGTTGTAGTTCTAATGGATTTTTTGGATATGTTTATATTCACTTTGTTCAGATTATTCAATATGGTCTATGGGTGAGCTCTTTAATGTATCACTTGGAATATTCTCAAGGTATATCAGTAGTTTTAAAAAAAATAAAATAACTTTTGCCCAATGTTTTTATAGTTTCAAATTTTCTCTTCTTGAAACTACCTCATATAGAATGTTTTTGTCTTTCTGAGTATTATGTCAAATACAAAAATAACCTGTAGATGTAATTTGCCTATATGGAGTTCTCCGTCAGTCTTTAAAATCACAGGGGTTTTTTTCAGATGAGCAAGAAGCGTATTTTTTAGAGCCAAAAAATATTACTGAATATTACTCCATCCCAAAGATTATCAAGCGACCTATTCTTTCTCATACAGCACACTGACAAAGTCAGTCCTTCCTTGGTCAGAAAGGACCAAATGCATATTATCAATTAAAACAAGGATTTTTATATTAAACTGATCTTAAAACGCAGATGTTGCACTAAAACAATGATCCCGGTGAAATATTCCCTATGTGAAAAGAATCCCCACAAATATAGTTACATTTTACATCAGCTACAGCCTCTGAAGTAGTGACAGTAAGTCAGGGTCTTTTTGAGGGTCTGGTTGAACAGAGGGGCTTTACAGCATTTAAATTAGAGTAGATATACCTTATCCTAAAGCTAGCCAGCTTCAGATCAGGAAACTGTAACCAAACCCATTAGGCTGCCAGTATCTTTCTTGGATCTCTGTGTGGTACAGCTCGTACTAGATTACTTGTAGCAAGTCCAGTATAAATAGGGAGAGAGTTCATAATCTTAGGCAACTGATGTGAGTTTAACCATACCAAAGCAGGAATTCCATAGAAGACTTTATTCCTTCTAATATTTAAAAGCAGATTGAAATTGATCTGAATAAGTAGATGGCAACATTGTCTTTTAATGTTTCCATAGAAATTACCCTCCTATTGCCTTCATCTCCACTGAAATGAGGTTCATTTATCTTGTACTTACTGAAGTTGCATATGAAATGTTGTAGTTTTAGCATTATTATTTCTGTTCTTTCTTTTGAATTTCCAGGTCTTCGGTGTTATAATTGCAACTGTTTCCTTTTTAGGTTTCTGATTCATAATAGTTGAAGGTATGCTAACTATGATAACGTAATTTTATTAGTGGTAAACTTTCATACTCACTAGAAAGTAACTAACCAGCATCCACTTAAAAGTGGAAATTATAAGGTATAAAGAAGCAATTTTTCATGTTATATCCATTTACTACTACATATCTGACTTAAAAGGAAAACTTTAGTTCTGAGGAAAAGCAAAGCAACAACAACTGTAAAGGTTCTAGATATAAATAAATTATAAGCTATTAACAAATAAACTGATAGCTTTTATGATAAGATTTCAGCAGAATCCCAAACATCTTTTATGTGCTATTGATCATTCTGTGGTAAGGATCTGATTACCTGTGGGTAATGACAAGATATTGATGGAGTTTCTAGGAACAAACTAGCTGTCAGAGTATGTTGTCTGCTTCCATATGCTATCAAACTCCTTTGCCTTAGACCTAAGATTCACAAGTGTAAAGTGTTAAATCAGCTTGCATTCAGAGAGTTTTACAGTTGCTCTTTAATATTGTCAAGATGTCTGCTGGATTGGAACTTCAACTGAACAGCCATGAAAAGCTTTGATTCTTAACACTCTCAGGTGTGGGAATTTATTCCTTTTCATTTTCCATCTAAAACATTTGTCTTCTCCTAGTGCAATAGTGGTGGGATTCATTTGATAATTATAGAAATCCAAATCTGAGCTAGTCATCTGCATTGTTCTATGGAAAGAATTTTCCTTTTAAAACATAACTAAAAAACAGGCTACTCATTGTTAAAGCACTTAATAGTTCTCCATTGCCTAGACACAAAAACTAGAGTGACTTGCTGAAGGACAGAGTTAAAATGTAGATATGTAGAAGTAACTGAGAAGTATCTTACCTCATATGTCTGGCCACATACTTTCTCAGTAGAGAAAAAGAAAATGGAAAATACTAGCAAGTGCACTGAATCCTGTGGTTTGTATTACAAGGAAGAGCTTAAAGTAGCATAACCTTATAATAGGGAGTGATTCAAGCAAGGCTTATATTGCAGCAGACCAGTCCCACCAACTAATGGCCTTAAGGTCTGTTATGCCCTAATCCACTACAGTTATGTTTACTTGTTTATGTAGTTAAATAAAGTTGGGGCCTATATTTTAATAATGCCAAATGTATGCTGTGCCTGCTTCAACTATTTTTACTATACAGTAAGATAATACAAAACGTGCAGGCAAGAAACCAGGAAATTTTCAGCCAAGTAAAACTGGCATAATGTCAGAAATATTTCTGTTTATCATGGGTGCATAAAATTCTATACAAATTCTAATTCAAAATCTAAATAAAGGAGACAATAATGCACCTCACTGTGCTTTAACATATAGTGTCTGTGACTCATAACAATCCTAGCTTCCTAAAGATGTCTTGGCATAGCAGCACAGAATTTCTTGCTTAACTTGGAATTTCCTTGTTTCTGTGAATTTTATACCAGCCTCTAAAAGTTAACTTCTTTTCCTTTTAAGATGGCTGAAAGCCATGTCTTACTTTCAGCTTGTCTCACACTGCTGTAGTACTTCTTGTTTAACCCTTTCCTCTACAAAAAAATAGTCTCTTGTCAGTGCATCAGGCCCACCCAGAATATGTTTAGAAAAGGCTTGACAAACCTGATCTCCTTCTATGACCAGGTAACCTGCCTAGTGGATGAGGGAAAGGCTGTGGCTGTAGTCTAAGTGGAGTTCAGTAATGTCTTTGATACCTTTTCCCACAGCATTCTCCTGGAGGAGCTGGTGGCCCCTGGATTGGACGGGTGCACCCTTTGCTGGATTAAAAGTGTGCTGCATCCAGTTGGCTGGATGGTCACCACTGGTGTCCCCCAGGGATCAGTGTTGGGCCCAGTCATGTTTAATATCTTTATTGATCATCTGGATGAGGGCATCACAGGCACCCTCAGTAAGTTCACAGATAACACTAAATTGGATTAGAGTGTTGATCTCCTGGAGGGTAGGAAGACCCTGCAGAGGGATCGGGGCAGGCTGGATCAGTGGGCTGAGCCAGTGGTATGGGGTTTGACAAGGGCAAGTGCCAGGTCCTGCATTTGGGTCACAACAACCCATGCAGAGCTACAGGCTTGGTGAAGAGTGGCCGGAAAACTGTTCAGCAGAAAAGGCTCTGTGGGTGCTGGTCAACAGCCAGCTGAATTGAGCCAGCAGTGTGCCGAGGTGTCCAAGAAGGCCAATGGCATCCTGGCCTGTGGACAGCAGGACCAGGGAAGTGATTGTCTTTCACTACAGGAAAGACAGTGAGGTGCTGGAGTGTATCCAGGAAAGAGCAACAAAACTGGTGAAGAGTCTAGAGAGTAAGTCATATGAGGAGTGGCTGAGGGAGCTGGGGTTGTTTAGCCTGGAGAAAAGGAGTCTCAGGAGAGACCTTATTGTTCTCTACAACTACCTGAAAGGAGGTTGTAGCCAGGTGGGGGTTGGCCTCTTCTCCCAGGCAGCAAGTGACAGGCAAGAGGAAATGGCCTCAAGCGTTGCCAGGGGAGGTTCAGGCTGGACATCAGGAAAAGTTTTTTCACTGAAATGGTACTTAAGCATTGGAGCAGGCAGCATAGGGATATGGTGGAGTCACCATCCCTTGAAGTATTCAAGAAATAACTGGATGTGGCACTTAATCTGTGCTTTAGTTGGCATGGTGGTGTTCAGTCAAAGTTTGCACTTGATGATTTTGGATGTCTTTTCCAACCTTAGTGATTCTATGATTCTATGGTAATTCTTGATGCCACATAGGTAGGAGAAGAAAAAAAGAAAGATAAAAAGCAACTGAAATGGCCCTTGTTCACTAGAACCAGAGCACAATAAAAAAGATATGTCATAGAGGTCAGCAAATATTTTTTAGTGTGTGTTCAGAATTTCAGACAGCAATGCAATACTAATTTAAAAATTAAATAAAGAAAAAACAATAAAAAACTTAACCCACCTCCTTCAAAACCTGCAAGCCCAAAACAGAGGATCTGACTTAAGAACATTCAAGATAAAAATTTGGGATATATTATTATTCCTTGTTACACATTACATAAATGACCATTGTTGTATATTTTCTTAGTAGCAGGAAGAAAGCTACTTTTGTTGTGACTGTCTGTTCCATGTAGCAGTATCATCTTGGAACTCCAGCCATAGGTTAGCTGGAGTTCTAATTGCTGTTCAATTATGTAACAAAATCTGGTCTTTCTTCCAAATTAATTTACAAAATCAGTTATCTTATAGATAAGCATTTGTTGCTTATGCTACTTTGATTTAGCAACCCTTCAAAGTTGTCACAGTTATGCTTGTATTTTCCTAATTACAGATAATGTGCAACAAAAATTAAGGACAAACATTTAATTTTTTCAGTTTCAATATTATCAAGAAGTTCAGAAATGTGGTGCCAGATCAGGCAGTAACTATTCCTTCCATATTGTTTCCATAACATTTCTTGTGTTTGTCCAACTTAACTCCTATATTTCGAGGCAACCAAGCAATATGCATTAAATTACCTCCCTGGTTTACAGATTGCCAGCACAGATCATCATCTAGTAAGCCACATTTAAATCAGTATGCCAGAATCCAGTAAGATATTTGTATGATTTTGAACTATTGGACTCTTTCACAGTTCTCTGTGTGACATCTAAAACATTTGATTGCCTGTCATCAAAGCATACATGCAGTTCATTTCCCTAGTTCACTCAGAGACTGAAAAGCACTAGTATTATGAAGTAATCTATGTAATATTGCCTACATTTTGGACTAAATAAAGAAAAGGACTCATTTTTAATAACAAAAGAGCTGTAGGCAGTGGTTGAGGTGATCCAGGTAGGTACAAATTCAAGTAGTCTGGCACTGTGTTAAATCCCTATAGATTATTTAAGTTATTTTGCAAAGATTCAAAGATAAATCTTCAGACAGAAATCTCTTAGAAGAACAATTTCCATTATTTACCCCTCTTCACAGTTCACGGACCTTCTTTATTGCTGATATCTTTGTGCACAGATAAATGATTGGAAAATAGAGCTTGGCACTAATAACTTTGTGTGACTTCACCCAAAATCTGTGGAATAATTGAACTTTGGACTTGTTGGTTTTTTTCATAGAATTAGGTGGAAGGTTGGATTAAGGAAAGATGACATTTTTAAAACTGCTTGGAACAATGTTAATAGAACCACATAGGAAAAAAATGTGTAATTTCAGGAATTATTTTAAATTAATAAAAAATACTTTAAAATCCTCAATTGCATTTTGTCTTAAGAGGTATTAATTGATTTTGTCACTTTGTATTTGGTCTTCTATTGAAGAAAGACACTGGGTTTTTTAACTGGCATAAAGGTGAAAGAAGTTAAAGTCTTTTTATCAACATTGTATGCTGAATATTGGGAAAAATTATAAAAAATTTTATCCTGTACATTTTTATCCATGTGTAGGACTTGTATGACCATGTATCTTACAACTATAGAAAAGACAAAACTAATTCATATTTTACTTAAAATATTTTTTGTAATTTCTATTATCTAAAATTTCAAAGAGAACTTTAAATGCAATGTATTACTATTTCAAGGTATTTTATCATAAATCTTACTGTGATTCACTGTACCAAATATTTACTACCCTGAAGAACACTAGTCTGCTACTGATTTGTTTTTAGTTGGAAGACATGTCAAAGTAGGGCTACTTTATCCATTTACACAGAGTGAAAATATCTACAAGCCTGGTAATCCAGTTTGTGAATGAGGTGATCTCATTATCAGAATCATTACAATTATCTACTTTTAAAACTAATGGAGCTAATCATTATTTTTTGTGCTTCTTGGATCATTTAATTGAATTTAGCTGGTAAAAGTGAGTTAAGGTTACTTTAAATATGACAACCTGTGGGTTAGTCTGAAAACTTATAATCATCCTACAACGAAATGAGAGAGGTTCTTCATAGACAATTTGAGGTAACAAAGTGTAAGGTATCCCTGATTCTGTCTTGGGAACAAGTCATGGCCTAAATTATTTTCCTCCCCACTTGCCACGATCTTTCATTAGTCAAGTCTGCTGCTTTGTGAGAGGTTAGCACCATTAAGAACATTCTGTCAACCACATGATACTGGAGTGTGGGCTGACCAAGAGCACCATAGCACTTGGATGAGTTTTGTCAATAGGTCATCTCTTGAAATGCCACACCCCATTAGAGAACTTCTCTGGGCTTACAAGGCAAAGTTAGATACAGTATGTCTGCTTGTATCAAGACAGCATTCTCTGAGAAAAAGTTGAGCTCCTAGAATGCTTTTAAGTTCTATTAGTTTGTAATTGAATTGTCTACTACAAATATAGAGTTCTAATCAAAACTGACTTTACAAATTGTTGTTAAAATTCATGAGAAGTTGCCTACCAACTTAATAGGACATTCTGATCCTTTATTTCTAGAAATAAGAAAACAAACAAGCTACTTACTTTGCTGCATTATTATAGATGCTCTTATAAACTCTCTAAATAAACACTAAAAAGGTCATGTAACAGGCTCAAAATGAAGCACCAGACATAACTAGTAATTTAAATTTTATTTTGTCTGAATGCTCTTTGAGTCTTTCCATGACCTCTGTTTTCCTGCTCTGTCTGTTCTGACAACGTCTCACATATTCAGTTTTGCTACACCTGTATTCTTTGTGAAAATTTAGATCCTTCCCTTGCCATATCCACCTTCCTGATAAGCTCCACTGCTTTTTTCCTCCTCTTTATTAATTTCTACCCTTTTTAGACAGTTTGTAGTCACCTTTGTAGACAAACTTCTTCTGTGTCATTCTTTCTCAGACATTGCTGAGAGGGGATATATCTGCTTGGGCTATTGTCTTTTTTTAACCATGTCAAACATATTTCTTCTAGTTTTTCTTTGGCTTTCTGTTACTCATGTTATCATGCTCAATAGATCACGTATAAACCCCCTATATGCTTTTACTTGTCATTGTGTATCTGCTTTTATTTCTATATTCTTTTCAGACCCTTTTTTTTTTTTTTTTAATCACTGGCAGTTTATTCTGCAGTGTGCTTAGAATTTTCACATTCCTTCTAATGCACTATTTCCCTTAAGCTCCTACTTTCCTCCTATGCCAAGCAAACAATTCTTTTTTCACATCAGAAATAATACATGAAAATCACCCCTACTGACTTGTGTGGGTTTTGCATGTTTACCATTTGTTAATTAAACTTTTTCTTTTTCTTCCAGTGTAGGAACATGTCTTATCTAGATTTATATAAAAATCTGTGCTTATCTTTGCTTCCTTGCAACATTTTCAAAGTAACAGTTAAGAAACTACTCAAGATTTCATATTTTGGCATATAGATGAATCTATAGATTTCTGTGGTAATTTTTTATTTCAGGATGAGACATGGAGGAAGACTAGATTATTGTCTAGAAGTTGAGCCTGAAAAAATAAAATGCTTCCTTAATATTTTTTAGGTATATATGTCTTGATTTAGACTGCTGAATAATTCTGGACCAAAGCTTTTGGAAATACTGCTTGGCATGTATCCTGTTAATATTTATGCTTTAATTTCAAGCTTTAAAACTAGGTTTTTTTTAAAAAATATTTTTTGCAAATATATGCATTAGAGTTCATTTTTAATTTGGAGATGAGCAAGCTAAAAGATCAACAGTGTTAAAATCCTGTACAATAGTGACTTTGATTCTCAGTTGCATATGTATTTATATTGCTTTATATAGAAAGTGTAATCCTTTGTGAATATATAACCTACTTTTAAAGGTATTTTCATTTATTAAGTGGCTAAAAGGTGAAAAATTGCTTGAAGGAATGAATGAGCCAGGTCTGACCTTTGATTTTAACTTACTCTTGTCATCTAGACCCAGCTGTGCGCCTGGCGTTGTTCAAAAACAATGAAAATAAACATCTCCATGTGAAATCACCAAAGAAGACACAGCCTGTAAATGGTGGATACTTTGAAGGTATGAACAAGTATTTCAATTTATCCCTATGCATATAAGCATATATTTCTTGCAATGTCTTTTAAGCAAGCCTGCTTGAAATGTAAAACAATATACACAAATAGAAGAAGGCAGAAGTTTAATGTCCTTATCTGTTCCTGTGTATCTCAAGTTACAGCAGTGAAACATTTCAATTTCAACTCATTGTGAAGGGCAGAGAGTGCTCCTAGAGCTTAATTCATATGTAGCTGGAGCATAACTTATTTATTTATCATTTTTATTACTAAATCTTCATCATAAAAAATGTCAAAGCATGTCACAGAGGTATAAAATACAAAGCTCTAGAATAAAATTTTATAAATGAGATATTACTTCAGACTCTTCATTTCATTGTCACCTTTGCTCAAGCTAGCCATTAATTCCTGACAATCCTTAACATGTTTTTAGGAAGTTACTTTCATAGATATTCCTAAAAAAACACCATTTGATATAAGACAAGGAAAGAAGTTTCAGCATGTAAATATAAAATTTGTTTTCAAAAAATATTTAAATACTGATCTAGCACTTTCACTGTTGAAATTCATGTTCAAACTCTCCTTGGTTTCTGTAAAAAGGCCCTTCTTGTAAGAAGATGATCATCTCCAGAGACACTTTATATATACTGTTTTGATTCCTTTTGCAACTCAGTAGTGTGCTCAGAAAGTCATCACCTCTATCTTTTTATCTTTTTCAAAGACATAGTCATATGCTATCTGATCTATTCTCAATTCCACAAAGTAAAATTACAAATGATACTGTATTAACAGTCACTGTATCAGGATAAAAATTAGAACATGTCTAAGACAGGTGTGAAATCAATCTCAGTATACCTGAAGTGCGATTCAATCAATTAACCGAACTAACTATAAAAAAGCTCAGATTTGCCTAACATTCATGAGCCCATGCTCATATTTGTTTAGAAACAAATTTTGATGAGTTCTGAAGAGGAAATATTTTTGCACTGTTATTTGCCTCGTATCCAAGCATGAATTTACCTTGACTGTAGAGAGTCTGTGTATACTGTGAGTGATTGAGCATTCCCAGTGTCTCATGTATGTTCCTGTGGTATATGCTTATGTATCTCAGGATGCATCCCATGCTGAAGAAACAGGACATGCAGACTGCCTGCAAAACAGTGGATGTCCAAGTCTATAAACAGTAGTGTGTGAATGTTCAAAACCATTTCAGAGAAAAGCTTGTTTACAAGTTCAGTACCCTAAAGTCGGTGTAGATTTAGCCTAGCTTTCCTGCCTGGAGACATTTCCCTTCATTTTTAAAAGCCAGTGTATGCATACTGAAATTACTTCTTGAATCTATGCAGAGTAGGTAACGAGGCAGATTAGATATCAAAAGGCAAGCATATTAGTGGCATTCTTGATCATCTTTCATTTCAAGGACCATTGTACTCCTTTGGTGGCCAACTAATAAACAGAGATCTTTTTCACCAGTCATGGGTGCTGACATGCAATCTGCTGAACCTTCAATTCAGACAATACTATTCTGGTTGACCAGAATATAAATTGTCCTTCTACCAGAGGCATTGCTACTTCAGATGGTATGTCCAGAAAATACTACGTTGTGAATTAGAAGCAGAGTGGAACACAGAGCATTTATTTAAATGTATGTGAGATACCATCAGACAGAACTAGGAGTTTCTAAATCTATATTTGGGTAACACTTTGCATGTTATCTACTACAGAGAAAAGCATCTGCATGATAATTTCACAGAGTTGTGTTGTCAGTTATTTCTTCCCATGTTTCCCATTTCCCCTCTCTCACCTCTTGAGTGTTTCTTCCTCTTTTGCATGGAATAGCTTTCTTTGGATCTGTTCTGCAATGGGAGTTCTTTCTGCAACAGGGTGGAATGTTTTCACTTTCTATCCATAAGTCTTGTGGATACCATATATTAAGAGAAAACACAGACCTGTCCTTTGCATAGTGGAAATAAACTTCTTCCATTCCAGCCCCTTAACCTTCACAGACTGGTAATGAGTCCTTGGGTAGAAAATTTGAACTCAGATCCATATCCTTCATAAACAACAAAATAAAAAAAAAAATAAAAAGGCACATTCTATATATTCCTTCTTTATTTCTTTAAATTGGGAAATAGGGGGGGAAGTCATATGATCAACAGCAAAACAGCAAGTACACATGTGTTGTCTGTTAAATAACAGAATCACTGCTTTTGAAAGGGGATGCCCTAGGAAGTGAAACAATTAGAACAGTTTTAGATTTTCAAACTGGAACACATCATGGTAATGAATATTTAAGAAGTAATCTAGTTAAAAAGTACAATGAAGTTCTGTCTTTGTTGTGTCTTTAGTTTGTGTGTAAAAGTACAAATAAGACAAAAAGAAGCAAAAAGACATGAGGTTTAAAACTAAAGAGTGAAGAGGAATGAATTTAATATCTGATGCTTGTGTGTTCCTGAGATTATTATTCTGTGGTAATTTGCTTTCTCATATTCCTGTTACAGAAGTTTTGATAGCTGATATGCAAAATGTTGGTAACAAATATCAAAAATTTGTGCATAACTTTTAAGCCCATAGGATAATTTGACATACACATTGTAGGAAAATACATTTTGAAAACTTGAGCAAAGTCGTAAATTTTTACTAAATTTTGGAAAAGTCATCATGCTTTACTCACTGATATTAGAAAAAAACCCACAAGGGACCATTATTGCACATTTGTATCACAACAACACACAAAAGTTAGTCAGAACAAGCCCCTTTGTATTACACACTTCATCAACAATTGAGAAAACATTGTTCTGACAGACAAGAGCTTACCAATTAAAAATACAAGGAACATGTCAAGGCACAAACCATGATAAATGTAATTCACTGTGTGTTGGTGGATATATACACGTGTATGTGTCAATACAAATGCATACAATACGTGTGTCTCTGGTCGCACAAATGTATAAGCATATACCATGGGTATAAGTAGGTATAATAATTCAATAAGCATGGCATTTATGCCTTTTTATTTGTGTACTTTGAAAGGAAAGTAAGTTATAAACAATTACTCTCTGTGTAATTACTAGTATCAAAATGCATTTTCAGGTTTTTTAAAATTAATTTAATGCATGTGGTCATTGTATAATAGAGATTCATTAAAACTATTATTTTAAAAAGTAATATATTTGAGTCATGATCTTATATTGTGACATTAACTTGAGTAGGTTGTAAAGTAAGCCATAGTGTAAATATCTATTTACTGTTTCTCATAACAAACTATACCCTGATCAAAAACCTGAAGACAGATGAAAGCCTGACTTGATATACTTTCACTTAGGATAATTTGCTGGATCTTTTCTGGGATTATGTATGTTACAATGCCTTCTTTGGTATGATTCCATCATGGTTGTTGAGTTTCAGTTAGTGCCAGGTAGATGACAAACAAAATATGCCTGCTTTAATGAATATTCTGTTTTTAATGATATTCTTGGAGATTTTTTTGTGGTTTTTAGATGATGACATTTCAAAGATCTCAAAATCCTGGAAACATTGTAAGGAACACAGATAATTGTCATAATTTCCTATTTTGCATCAAAACATATTTTTTAGAAAACTTTAAGACTGCTTCTCCCCTTTTTGTCTGGAGACTATTTCAGTTACTAATTTAACATAAAATAGTCTTGACAATTTTGGATAGAGTAGATCAGGAATTGAAGGAAGAATCTTTCCTTGACTCTTTCTCTTAGGCAGTTCCAATTAGTCCTGGCTGAACATGTAAGAGAGCATCTCTGCCATCTGTGGGTCTGTAATTACAAGATCTGTAATTTCATTTACACAGAGGAAGGATATTTCTTTTTCCAGCCAACAGAGTGAATGCTTAGTCCCAGTACAGCAGCTCAAAACTAAAGAAGGAGCCCTAAGGCCTAACACATTGTTTTGCTATGAGCTTTGGGAACACTATATGTCTTTTTGGGTCCTCTTTGATCCAGCTGCTTCAACAGTTTTGGCGGGTTATCCAAATAATTTTTGTTCAGTAGAATGGGAAGCTGGATTCCGATCTGTAGATTAGGTTGGAAGAATGCAGTAGATCAGCTGAGAGCCTGAGCAAACTATCCAAGTATCATTTGGATATGATTCCCTTCATTTCACAGAATTTCACAGAATGTGCTCTACTTAATTTTGTAGGTTAGGGCATCTATTGGCATATATAGTATATCTATTTTTAATCGTATCCATATCCATCAGTGAAGTGGAAACGGTGCACTGTGACTTCACCCAGAAACGTGCACAATGGTTTATGCCTGGAAGTTTATCTATCTTAAAAATGCGTTGGACTGTGTCATCAAGATATGTTTGCTGTAGTTTGGGAACCTGTAGTTCTAATTGGCAGTACTGTATTTCCTGTCATTTTATGCTCATTGGTGACTAAAGAAAAAATAATGGATATAATGTTAAGACAGATTTCATCAATACAAATTTGATAATGAATAGGTTATGCTTTCTCAGGTGGCTTTTAATTACAACAATATTTATTCATTTTTGTTTAAATTGTCAGTAGAAATAACATTTATTTTTCAGGAATAAGAGGTAAAATGAGCTTGCGATTATGTCATATGATTGGAAGATAAATATCAAGGAATCTATTTAGTCATCTGTTTCCCAGCTGATAGTTCATAATTATGAAACTCCTTGTAGTATAAAGTCAAAAATATTGAAAAAAATTCTTATATATTATTATTGCTAGCAATAATTAAAAATGCAAATGTGAGACTTCAGAAAGTGATACTTTAAGGTTATCTTTTTAGTTAATTTTGTGACTTCATTAAAATATTGTTGTATAATGATCAACATAGTTTCCTAGATTTTCTATATTACAAAATATGAATACATTGAAGAAAAGGTGTATGTGATATTTAATAGAATTTATATTTATTCAAACCACTGATGCTTGTAAATATCTGCATGACAGTTAAGAGAAGGTACTGAGACTGTTATGCTAATATTCATCTTTTTATAGGCTTTAGATGTTTTGATGTTTGTTATTTAAGAGCATTTAAAATGACAGGGAACTATAATAATTTGTGTAGCTGTTTTTACATTTTAGAAATTATCTATTTTCAATGGAGAAGTATAAATGGCATCAACTCCCAGGAATAGCATTGTTTGTAAACATCCATTTCTAAATTCAGTCATCTTTTATTGAACTGTGATCTGTGAAGGATTAATAACCACATTTGAAATCTGGTTTGCTGCAATTCTAGGACTTGAATTGCCATATTTGCATTAAAATCTAATTATTACATATCTCGCATACTTTAAATTTGTATGCCACATTAGGGAAGAAGTTTCTACACCATACAGCACTGACAAAAATGACAGAATAATGCATTTTCAGAGAATATAAGATCTGTCCTGACATGTGATGAAAATGTGTTACAGAAACCTGTATTGTGGAAGGGGATCTATCTTTTAAAATCTGAATTCTGTGGCTTTGTTTCTTATTATTTAGTTTGAGCTCACACAACAGAACTCTCGTATTGAAATATTTTCTCATTTTAAGGAATTAATGGCTCTCCACCAGCCCTTAAACATGTAAAATGAGTAGGTTACTTGTGTCCAGTACATCCAAAAAGAGCCAGGATAAAATAAACATAAGGAGTTGGATATCTTGGAAAAAATCTGTCATGGGTTTGGGTTAATCATCTCCAGAAGAAATTCAACTTGATGCCTGAAATGTAAGACTTCTTGGAGAAAGCAGTAAAGCCTGAGGCAGTGTTGATCTGAAGGACTGCTCTCCATGGGTCAGAGCTGCTCTGCTGGCAGAGTGCAAACCCAGTTCACAACAGCGGTACACTGAAAAGTTGTAAAAGACTGCAGGGGCCTTACAGTGCACGCACTCAAGCTTCGGTTACATACTTCTAGTGGCCCAGTTTCTTATTATAAAATAAAACTGAAAAATAAAATCTGTGCCTAATTTTCTAGCCTCCTGTCCATCAATGATAGTGTAGGATTTTTTCAGTATTTGTGGAATGAAGCAATCTTGAAATTATGTTAAAAATAAATACATAAAGCATCATTTACGTGCATTTGTGCAGTGCACTTCGGTGTCTGAATATTTATAAATTATCTAGACATACGGCATTTTTATTAATATTCTTGCTTTTCACATTCAATTACAAACCCAAAGCAAACAAACAAACAAAAAAAAGAATTGTATATTTGCTTAAGTTCCTGAACTGGAGATACTTGCCATGTGTACATACCAACTTAATATTATGAATTTTCACTGAGGTTCTAGCCTTCAAGGTTCCTGCATTCATATGTTAAAGGTTTCTGACCACATATGTCACCTGCCTGTGTACTATCTCTTTGTTCTTGACTCTGCTATTTTGCAGACTGCTATAATTTGTGGTGTTATAAGGATTCTTTTAGCGCATCAGATTTAAATGTGGTCTGTAAGCTAGCAAGCATGTTTTTTCCAGCAAACTTGCAAATCTAGGATTTTATACTATGGAGTACATATATATAGGGAGCTACCTGTGCTTTCATAACATAGTTATTTACCAGTTTTTACCAGCCTAAAAGGAACTGCACTTAAGAAAAAAAATCTTACTGCTCTTCTGTTAATAACTACCCAGTGATGACTTCAGTAGGAATGAGATTTCACCCAAAATGTCATCAGAATTGAAAACTATTTTTTCTCCTTGTTGAATAAGAAGACATAATAGTTCAGATAGTTTTATTTTCATCTCCTGAGATTCTACCTTTCTTTTTTCTCCTTTCCTTGATATTTTTTGTCCAAAATCTCTGCAGTGTAGATATCTGCATCTCAGCCAATGTACATGTAAGCAAGTTGATGCCACAATCAGATCTACAGCTTTTAATACTGCATAAGGCAATCATTTTAGATTAATAGATCACGGAGTACCGAAGCATTTCAAATCCTTTTTCATTTGACCATTCAGTGACCTGATAACTATTTCCTGTCCCTAAGTAAGGTCGTGACCCAGGTCTTAGAGTGCAAAAGACAGATAATTTTAGCAACAAGTTAAATCCAAAAGGATTTGGTTGGAGGGGGTAAGGGAGAATAGGTTTGGCTAAATTCCTCTAAAATAAAGTGTTACAGCACTTGAATTTAGCATGTCTAGTTAAAAGTAATTGTTGAATTTGTTGCTGTCTGTTTGGATGCCTGGGGACTGTAGTCAGTATTGGTGTGGTTTGTTTATTTGCTTTGCATTTACTGAACAGTGCCCAGTATTCTTCTTTACACTTCAAAAAACCAATTGCTAGTGAAGAGGTCATTAAAAGTGCATTTTCAGATATATCCAAGCATTTTCCAAAGTGAGTGTTTCAAGCATTAAAATCATATTGCTATGCAAATAATGTTTTAACATAGGCCACCAAAAGTGCAGACTGTTTGTAAAACTATCATGAATGTTACATTGCACAAATGTTCCTCTTGCAAAAGAATTTCTATTTAGTATGATGCTATGATTAAGGAATATAATGCATCCTTAGAAATATTTTATAGGTACACATCTTGCTTCAGCTGGAATACATGGCACATTTTAAGTCACAATTAAAGAAATGTTTCCTTCATCTATAGATTTTAATAGCAATAACTGCATTATTTTAAGCACTTTCAGAGATGAATTAAAGGAAGCCCTTCTTACCAGAGCTTTTAATTAATTTGAAAATGTAATTGATTGAGTTTGCTTTAAAGGATTTTTTTTTCCTATTCTGTAATGGGACCTATGGTGTTATGAAGAATTAATACTATCAATGAGGTCAGAGATCTACAGCATTCCAGAGAGGCCATTTTCATAAGTTTAATGTTAAACACACACTGAAGTATCTTTCTGTTTTTATAACTAATGATGTTATTGTTCAGATGTGTCATGTATTTTTGCAGTGTATAACATTTTTCAAGCAAGATTTTAAAATAAGACACTAAGTTGAAATATAGATATTCAAAATCTTATGCTGTTCAATTCTAACACTTACAGCAAAGTTCTATACCTTTTACACGTTTCATGTAATCTAGAATATTGAATGCGTGGTGGACATAGATGATTTTACAAGGGATTGCAAGTAACTCAGATATTTTAATGAAAATGTAAACTATGCAGTGATATCTGTGTAACTTTTATGCTATGTCATTTCCATAACGTACGTCTTCCAACTTCATAGCTTTGCAGTTCAATTCTTATCAAAACATGTTAGCGGTTGCTTGAAATTCATAGGATTGTGCTGGTTTGATTCATGCACTGCAGATATTTTATCTGGCTTGTGAGTATAAAAAAGGTAGAAAAAGTGAAATTTTCAGTTATACACACACACATATATATATATGTTTTTTTTTTTCTCATATTCCTAAAATGGGCTGCAGAGATAATATTTTTGAATAAAATTTTGTTTACATGATATTCTAGAATTGTTCTTTCTTTGCAGGTTTATTGTCATGTTACCAATCCAACATGGTTGTAATTTCATAAATTACTGCATATGTAGAATCTTATAGTAATCCAGTCCAGACAATGAGATAAAGAAATCCAAGTACCCAGAAAAAGAACTTCGCTTTCACAATCATCATTAAACAATTATATTATGAATACTGATTTTTTTTTAGTGGTTTCTGAATGCACGTTGAGTATCAGGCTTACTAAGACCCTGACGGTGAAGAGACATTTCCCTAAGGCATTTGCATGCTTTTTGTTTTCTAATAAGAGGCAAGCTCAGCAGTTTTCTCCTTATGAAGAGACCAGGGATATCTCTTGTCAAGGATAGAATTTGACTTTTTAAAAGTAGTGATTTAAACTCTACTGTGTGTTTTTAAGTTAAGTATACTGAGTATTTGCTTTAGTGCCTCATGTATATTTTGCAATTGAGAAATTAGCAGAGAATGTAAAAAGAAAGGAAGCTATGTGCTACTAAGCCAGAAAGTTCTGATTTAACCTACCAATGACCTGGCTTTGTTTGTTCAGATGACAGTTCTAAAAGTGTGCAGAGAATATTCCCTTTTAATACAGTTATTTGCCGCAAGCCGTGACCTCACTGCCTGTCAGGGAGCAGGTCTGAATTGGCCCTTTCTCTGATATCGTGACATTGCTTCTGTTGCCTCGATTGTGACCTCTGATTGCATGATACCCCTGAGAGTTCAATTTAATAAGCGTGACTCCTGACTCTTAGCCAGGTCTGCCTTCTTAGGTTTTGTCAGAGTCTACTTGTAATCTGCTCTCCATATACTAAAATACTGCATAGGCTGTCATCATACTATGTGAGTTGTGTGCATTGTATTCAAAATTCTCTTTCAAACATCTTTCATTTATTGCAAATGGAAATGTTTATAAAATCCTTCTTGGAATAAATATTAGATGTTACTTCGTCCACATTTATGGCTGTTTGGGATTTTGGGGCTTTACACCTTTGTACAAATAGTTACTATTGTTTCACTATATTACTAAGCATGTGTGTTATCCGTTTCTTTGAAATTTGTTTTATTTCCCCTATGAGAGTGTTACCTATTTCTATGACTTCCCGTCAACAGTATGTTTATACATTATAGAACCAGTAGGGGCAAATCTCTCTTTCTTGTTGCATAATTAATACAGTCACATGAGACAGTATTGATGAGCACCCAGAACACTGTAAGATGTAGTAATCCAGGACCAGTCAGGTAAAAGCTGAAGAATCTTTTTGGAGTTCAGGAGAAGGTGAGTAGAATTAAGACTTTTTAAATACCATTGAAAATAAGGTATCTTTGTTTTAGTGATGATTTTGCTACATCATTGCATTGTTTTCTCCTCTTTTCCTCCTCTTCTAGCCAGAATGCTAAAGAAGAGTCTGTTCTGAGACCTGGATGCCTTGAGGGTGATGATGCTATTCAGATATTTCTCCCCTTGATGCATTCACTGAACCAGCATATGGAGAAGTTCGAAGATTTGAAAGAGAATTTCAAGAACTGTGGTACAAGCTACAGACGAGTTTCTGTATTTACTTACATGCATTTTCTGTGTTCTTATTGCAGATATGTATACATTTTTCTGGCCTCTCTGTCAGTACCTCTAACACAGTGTTTCTAATCAATTTATTCATCTTTTCAGAAGAGCAGAAAAATCTTGCTGAAGAAAATAATGCTTTGTACTCACTTCTCTAGTTAAAAACAAATTCTGTAAATATTACCATTTAATATTTCTCTATTTCTTCAAGTGCTTTAAAGAGTTCTGTTCATCTTTTCAATCAGATTACTTTATATTAAAATAATTGTGTCTTGTATGAAAAGGAAACTATTTTGGAATCTTTCTTATAAAATAGGTTCTATATAAGAAAAAAGTGGATATTTTCTTGTTACACTCGAACTTGTCAATGAAATGCTATCATTCTTCATGACAGTGACTGTTACAGTGGAAGTAAAATCTTGGTTTGGGCAGTTAAATTATTTTTTTGATAAATTCCCATGTACAACTATACAGTTTTATTAACTTCATTTGGTCTATAAGGTTTTAAAACTCATAACGTAATAATCTGTTTCCTTCTTCTGTATTAAATAGTATAAGATTAACTACTGAAGTACCTTATTCTCAAGTGGGAGTTTGCTTACCTAATTGGAATTCATGGGATTTGAGTCCTTTCTGGATCAGACCTTAATGCTCTATAAATTCCTATTTGCAGGAGCTTAGATCATCAGCTGCAAACAAGCAGATAACTGTTTTAATCTGTTGTTGTGCAACAGGTAAAGCAAATTACACCTTTAAGTTATGTCTGTATGAAAAGCTCTTGAAAATATAAACATAATGCACATGAGGCAAGTTCACCTATTTGGAATCATAATGTATTAAACTTTTTCCTTCCTTTTCAAACAAATTTTATATTTCATTTATATATAGATGTATATATATGTATGTATACAAAATATATATGTAAATGTAAGAGAGTTGATGAGTTTGGTAGCAAGTTTAGCTAAAAAGTTTTGTGAAAAGAAACTGATTTAAACACACCTATTCTAAGAATAAAATGTTTACACTCAAGATTAAAGGTGGTTAAATTATGTTCTGAAATTGAACTGGAGGTATTGTGCTGATTTTCTCTTTAAAAAATAATTTGAATAAAGGTCTAAATAAAATTCTATAAAAGAAAAAGAGGAAACAGTGCTAATTTATTCCTTTTTCAACTCTGATTTCTGCATTCAGTGAGGTGAGTCATTCAAACCTTCTTTGCATGGATAGAAAAAATTGAGCCATTGCAAATATAATTGATCCAAAATCAATATAATTAAGTCGGTTCCATACCCGTGGGGCTGAATAATCTTGTTGGTTTCTCTAAAATGATACCCTGTGTTTCAATTCTTGCTTTTGTTCCATGTGTTTACAAGCTGAAAATTTCAGTCCAGTTAGTTAAAAAAATCTATAAAAATACTATGCTCTTTGAGACATAGGTATTGAGAATTAACCTGAGGCAACTTGTAGGCAAACTGTGGATTTGTTTTGCTTTTTTTACCTGACCTTCTTTCAAATGAAAATTCCGTTTTCTTGAAAAGATCTATAAGACACTGGAATTTCAGATTGTTTAATTTCTTCCATGATGTATCAACCAATTAAGTATAACCTCATGAGAAAAATTAGTACTTTTATATTTATTTATAGACACTCATAAACTCGTAGGTTTAGTGTTTATGGTTGTTTCTAAGCTGGATGTAAATATATAAGAATTGCACACAATTGGGGATTAACTCACTTTAGATGTAGAGTCTTAAGAAAAAGAACCATGTCTATCTGAGACTTTTTTTTCATTTAATTCAATGAGCATTAAATCAAGCCTTGTTTATACAATCTTTGGCATTATGACAGGCCTGATCTTCAGTGGTACCTCTTGGTTTTGCTATAAAGTAAATTAAACAGCAGGCATGTACTTAGTCTCTGTAGGCTTTGTATGTATATTTGACAGTGTAAAGTAGTTCTGCTGTTATGCATTACTGCACTGACAAAGCTGTGAATTGTTGTCAGAGTATGTTCATCAAATACCAACAAGTATTTCAAGTCAATACCAGAAAGTAAGCCAGAAATAGTTTTGCCCAAACAAAATAAAACCCTTTTAAATTTAAAAATATATCTGATATTTTAATAAATTATATCTATAAATATATAATATGAAATTTTATAAATAGAATAGATAACCAATGCATAGGTATTCATAATTGAATTACGTATTGACATTCGTACAATAATTTCATTATTTCCCTTTCAGTGTTACTCTGCAGTGGAAAGTACCAATCATTTATGGTACTTGTGCACATCGCATGTGTGGATGAACTTGAGTTTTTAAAACAAGTTCTTCTGTCATTCAGATAACTATCTAGAAAAATGTTTGTTCTCAAGAGTAAACATGATACTTTTTTAAAAATTTAAATTCCCAAGGATAGTCCTGTACAGGGTTAAGAGTTAGGCTCCATCGTCCTTACGGGTCCCTTCCAACTCCACTACTCTGAGATTCTGTGATATTTTAATTACTTGTTCATAAAAACTATGAGACAGTTGTTAATGTGGTGTAAGTCAGTTTTACTAAGTTCATGTTGCTCCTGAGTAATGATTTTTTGTTTCTTTTTAATAGTTGGCATATGTATCTTCTTGTCACGTGGAAGCTTCAAATTTTTATTTTGAAATAAAAATTTAGATTTAGATTTAGATTCTTCAGTACCTTTCTTGTATGTTTAAGTTCTTCAGTACAAAGAAAACCTACTTTAATGGTTGTCACACTCAATAAAAATTGATTGTATTTTGTAATTTTTGCCCTCTTTATAGGGTACAACATAGTAGTTAGACCTTGTGCACTCTTACAAAGTGTTCTTTTGTATTTGTTATTTTGAGAATTCCTTTGGAAGATCTTATGTCTTAAATAATTTTGCTTGGTTTATTGAATTTGGAGAGAGGTATTCCTCTGGCTTGGACTACATATAAAGTGATAATCTTTTCTTACTTGGGAATACTGTTTCATTATTGAGCAAGTAAACACTTTTGTTGAAGTTCTTGATTGTTTCTGTCATTTAATTTTAAGAAGTGGGAATGGACAGAAATAAAATATATAAAAATATTCTGTAAAAAAGGGGGGTGTTATATTTTGCATATCTTTTCTCCTGAACAGTATAAAATCCTCTTTTCAATAGAGAACATCCATCATTAGAGGGTTTATTAATTTCCAAGGATTATGAGAAAAACTAAAGATAGGATCTGTACTAGGCAGATTTGGGAGTTGAGACAGAAATTATATGTGCATGTAGGCAGAAAAGATAAACAAAATAGGCTCAATCTGCTTCCATATTATTTATACCTGACTATTACTGATGGGTTACTAAGCATGGAAATGCTGAACATACTATTTCAAAATATTTTTTTGATCTCCTTGATTTCTTTGGTTCCAAGGGTCTTGACTATCCAAAGATCTCTGGGTAACTCTTGGCTGTTTTCCAGATTTATTTCTCAGCAATGCTGTTGATGAGATTTACCTGTGCTGAGTGGCTGAAGGGGTTACTATATAGACTACAGAACACCTTGTTCATAGAAAACTACATGAAAGAATAATGTGAAAGTATATGCCTCATACAGGCATAGCAGTGTAAAGTTTTTATGTGCTTTTTGAATTTGTAAGCACCTGAGTGGATCCTGGAAACATGCTGACTGCAGGTAGAGGTAGTTTACATCAGTAACTCTTCTTTCTGTGTGCATGTGAGTAGAACATCACCCCTTTAGTTTCGTCATTTTTGTAGAGTTGAGATTTGGTTTTGGCAGGATTGTTTTTTGGTGGTTTGTTTGGTTTTTTTTAAGAAAGAACCAACTTAGCTTTTCAAGCATGAAGCAATTACACGTTGTTTCTCAAGCTATATGTGAGAGAAGTCTTCCTTTGGGTATTCTGGACTGAGAAATGTTATTCTGTTCTTTTTAGTTGCATTGCAACTTCTATTTGTTAATGTTTTGGGAACCTGAGGAACCCACGTGTGAGCATGTGTCTGTGTATATAGGTGGGTGCAGAGTTAGCAAATTTTTGATATATACTCTTCATCCTATTTGTGGTTATTTTACATTTATTTCTGAATAAAATACAATCTATCTTCACTTTCAGCACAGTTTTTGTTTATTATAATATTACCAAAATATGTGTCCAGTGTACTAGGGCTGAAGAGTTGGATGCCTTCAATACTTAACTTAGTACAAAGAAAATTTCACAGAGTGGCTGATACATTTCACCAAAGTAGAGTCAATGACTATATAGCATTTAATCAATAATTCAGTAAAATGCAAAATCATAGTCAGTAACCAGCATTTCCAAACTTGGAAGGTTTCAGAGAAATTAGAATAGTAATGTTTCCAAATGTTTGTGCAGTTTATTCTCCTGCTATTCTTCTGCTTTTCTAGGGTAAGAAACTCGCAATGGGTTTGTTATTCACTGACATTAAAATAAATAGCCATAACTATATATTTAATTCCAGTGTTAAACGACTGCAGTAGCATTCTGAATAAATAAACCATTTTTTCTGTGTATTTCCTTGATATGAATGTGTTTGAACAGTAGTCTACATAACTCTGAATGTAATGGTTTAAGTGCTTTAATTAAATTAATCTGTTTAATCAAATAGCAGGATATTGTTTTGGTTTTGGGCTCAATTTTTTAGAGTAAAAAAGAATCTCATGCAATGTGTTACAGAGTGTACACCTGTATTAAACCAGTGCACTGCTGTTCTTTACTTTTTTTTGCATCTCTGTGACTTATTTGTATTTGACCCAAGCAATCTCTTCTTATGTTATTACTGTTATTAGCCCTCCACTATGCAATCCCTACGTCTTTCCCCAAACAGATCTTCAAGTTCTTATCCCAAGATTCACTTCCTGAATCAGATTCAAACAGTCATAAATTAGCATCAAAAATAAAATCAGCAATGGCGGCTTCCTGTACACACCAAGTGGAATAGTGCTTTAGATTTATACATCAGCTCAGAGAGGTGTCATGCGGCTTAGTTATAGAAGGTAAATGAGAAATTGTATTTAACATAAATGGAGGAGTACGGAAAATGGTGACATTTGGATGAATTGTAAGGAACACTGTCAGTGCTAGGAAAATGAAGCTTATGAAGTTATTCAAGTGAAAACGTGCCATGTTCACAAGAAAAGACATAAGACTTTAAGTATGGAGCAGTAATTTGCAATGTATTTATGTGATCAGAGGGTTGCAATAGAAGAGGTTAAGTAATCAGGAGGTTCTGGGAGAACTTCCTAGACACTATTGTGACATGAATAGAGAGAAATAACTTTAAGTGAGGTGCCTTAAAATTACACTGTTGAAGATAAGACTTGGATTTGCCTCAGTGTGGGAAAAGTAACAAATTGAGCAGTAAGCTAGGGATAAATACCAATTACTACCGATAAAGAGTAGTGGTGGTGCATTCTGCAAAGGCAGGAACGAGTAGAAAAATAGTAAATAATTTGGGGGAAGGTTCAAGTATGAAATCCTATTTTCTTTGAATTTAGAAGCTGAAATTTGTACTGTTTCAGTGGTTTAGGAGTCTCAACAAAAGGGTTCAGCTTTTGCATACGTTACACACATACATACATGTTTGCATACATATAATCTAACATACGTTAGATTATAAAAAGACATCAAAGGAAGATCACAGAAAGCACAGCCTGAAATACGATAACTACTGAAGCAGAATGAACTAGTAGATGAAGAGAGAGATTGGACAAGAGAAGGAGGTTTGCAGTATAGCAGATCTTTTTTGTAGTCTGAAAAAATATAAAAACCTGGCAAAAAGGGAAAAAGGGCACAAGTTTTAGGGAAAAAAACCTCCAATTTTTTTTTCCATTCATTATTGTCTTTTGTAATTTTTGGGAGACATTCTCTTGTACATTGATCAATGCTCTTATGTTCAAACTCCTTATGATGTACATGATAAAGCATTTTTAAGCATCAAAAAATTTTGGTCATCACCTGATGTGATATTCTTGTGACAAAATCCTATTTCATCTTTTATTCAGCTTACTCAGACACTACTATAAATATTTTTGTTTCATTCATTCTGGTCCTAGAGATGGAAGTCAATTTAGTCAAAAGTCACTGAGATGAAAAAGTAGCTTCTGTTATTAACTAATCCGTACAGGATAGCCATGTCACATACAAGTTTCTGTGGTTTTAAGGTAGAAATTTATGTGCCCCGCTATCTGAAAATTCCAGACCTGAGTTGTAGGTAAACATTATCTGGAGATGATATAATTTTTGGTAAAAAGAAATCTGAATCAGTTACTGCCAGATGGTACTACCAACTGTCTGGAACTCATATATATATATATATAATTTATATGTCATTTTTATAATATATAAATATTCCTTGTATGATATAAATATTATATATATAATTATATAAATATATAATACCTGTATAATTTTAATTTTCACTGGGAATATTTTTTTTTTAGAGTTTGTACATTCAAACACAGACTTGCGCACATACCCCCTTATAATATATGTTGCTGACCAATAATTTGTGCCAGAATACTGACAGAGAGGAAAAATTTAATGTATTAATAGCACAGACAATAATTTTATGCCCAAGCTCAGCTACTTAAGTCCTATATTAAGAACACCTTTTCCAGAATACATATTGAGAAAATTAACTCTGGTCACAGATTTTTTTTATTAAGGGAGGAAAACTTAGAATGCTCAAGAATTTCCAAGCCCTTCTTTCACATTGTAGGTCTTAGGTTTCGTAGTCTTTTACTTTATTTGTATTGTACTCTATATGAAGCAAGTTGTGAAGTGAATGAAATCACCCTTTTAACACAAAATTTGAAAGGTTGAATACTGTGCAGGCTTCTCCACACATCTCTTTGTATCAAGAAGCATATGAAATATTAAAGTCAGACCTATCATCAACAAATAGATTTGAAAAAAAAAAAATTACTGTGTTGAATCAGGGTTCTTAGCATCCTCTTGCCTGTAAATTGATGAAGACTGCAGTAGCTAACTGGGATTTACACCAATCAGGATTGCTGTAGTAGTGTTGTCTCAGAGCACGCCCAGCAAACAGATTTGACAGATAAAGGACGAGATTTTTCTGGATCCCGGAGTTCAGGTTCTTACGAGTTTGCGTGTGAATTTGGTGACCTAGAAAAGAATTCGTTACTTTCCTGTAATACTAAGTTCCAAGGATATTTCATATGTCCATGCTTTTCCGAGTTCTCTGTTTAGATGCCCAGATTTTGTAGGAAATTGCCAGTAGGTGGCCCTGAATGCTTCATTGTATCTGGCCCAAGTACACTATATGTGTGTGGATGATTAATTTGCAACACCTAAAAATTATTACCATATTAATGCCAAATGTAAGACAATTCCAATCTTAAATTATTAACGTGTGTGTCATGTAGAAATAAAAAAAAAAAGTCAAAAAGATCGAATGCTTAGAAGCGATAATCTAATGACGGTATGATACTTTAAATACCTCTGAAATTAATTTGGGTTTTGGTGGAGTTGTGCCTTCTTTGATGTATTTCTTTTTTCTTTGGTAGTCTAAGAGTTGTCCACATTTAACAATTAAAGATTATGGGTCTGATCCATTTCAAAGATTCAGATGCTTACAGCTCTTTGGAACTTCTGTGAGTGTTAGTACTTCTATAAAATCAGGTCCAGGTTTTAAAACCCCATAGCCCTAATTTAAGAAAGCTATCAAGCCAATGCGTGTTAATGATACTGATACACCAGATTCTCAAACACAAGATGTTCTTAAGTGGAATAGAAAAGTGATAATACAGTGCTTTAATTCATCACATAGGGGTTTTTTATGTAAGAATTAAAAAGAGAGGTGTTAATATTAAAAAATAAGAATATGAATACATTCCAAATAAGAAAATAGAGTACAGTGTTCTACAGTATTATAAACAAATAATTGAACAGTGTCTTCCCATTTGAGAAAAAAAGCCACTATTAACACTAATATGGAACATGAATATTGTCTCTATCTAGCATATATATATGCTAGATATATGTGCACCCTATTGTGCTGTGTATATGCACCCTATGTGCTATATATGTGCACTTTTATCTTGGTCGCTTTCTTGTTTGAATTGTGTTTCAATAATTAACATGCAAAAATAAATACAAATAAAATAAAATTTTGTTAACTAAAATCATTGTGTTTCAAACGTAGTTCAATCAAAAATTGAAACTGCAACCAAGGAAAATTGTTTAAAATCATTTTTGAAAGTAACTTGTCAAGCTAAAAGTATTATTTTTTTGGTAAGTTTTGTCATAGATTATTGTATGTTCATCTTCTTTCAACACACAGACTCAGATGTGATCTTCTAATACTGGTTTTAAATTTAAATGCCCTGTGTTGATTTCCCTTTTAATGGATGAAAAGATAACAAACACTTTAATAAATGCAAAAATAATGCTGATTCAGAAGTAATTATTCTGTGAAAGATGGTAACACTGGAACAACTTTTCTGTAAATACAGATAAGAAAAAAACTAAATATAATTTCTTGGGAGATTATTCCTCATCGGTGAACATACGTAGAAGGCTCAGTCTCCAGGACTGCTCTTACAAAGTCACACAGAATGTGTCTTGCTCTTGTTATAAATCCGTATCTGTCTTAAATGGAGAGCTGCAAAGGTACCAGTGTAGTTGTGGACTTGGAACCTATAAATTTTCAAAGTGTAAAGGTTAGAAAACTGTACTCCTGAATCAGGAGCAGGGGAAAGCAATATCATAAACTTAGAAAAGAAGAAATAGTTCCCACTTTAATAAAGGAAGGTGATGAACTATGTAATTAGAATTCTTTAATATTTTTTGCTGATTGGGCAATTCACTGCTTGACCTTTTTAATCAGACCTCACAACCTCATTTGGGTAGATACAGTGACTGTCCATCCAAGCTTTTCATTTTCTGTCTTCGTAGGGAGGTAAAGGAGAGTTCTATACATCAGCTAAAGATAAATGCTTCTGCCTAAGTTCTGGCCCGTGAGTGACTAGCAAGACATATATGACTTCATATTCTGGACCAGGACCTTGCCTAATTTTATTGGGGTAACTATGGCCTTGACAATTGCATAAGGAATGGATTTGGTTTGAACAGGGATTCTTTATGCTAAGACAATGGAATACTTAACCAAAAGACATATTTCAGACTATGAAATAAGCAGCTATGATATTTTAAGAGTATTTCTCTTAGAGCTAAAAGTTAAAAGTGATGAGTTCACTGCAAAGCCAGGTAAAATACAAGTGAGGAATTATATTTTGGAGCTTATACAGAGTAAATTATAATTTTTGCAAATAAGTTAAAAAAATACTACAAGTAATCATAGAATCATAGAATCATAGAATCATAGAATAGATTGGGTTGGAAAAGACTTCCAAGATCATCGAGTCCAACCCCTGATCCAACTCCAATTACTATATCATGGCACTAAGGGCCACGTCCAATCTCTG